>JAHHFK020003393.1:0-100741 GCA_024533555.2 Aedes koreicus
CACCATGCTTAACTGTGCTCTGGATATGTCGATCATGAAGCGCCTCTCCAGGTCTACGCCATACACGAGCTCGTTTTTTGCTGTTGAACAACTCGAATGTGGACTCATCAGTCCACAAAACAGTCTTCCAATATTCTAAAGGTTTATCAGCATGTTCCCGAAAAAATTTGAGTCATTTCACTTTGTTGACTTTGATTAGCAAAGGCAATTTCTTACAAAACCTGCTCTTCATACCGTGTTCATCGATCCTTCTGCGTAGAGTACAGTCCGGGATCGGTTGTTGAATCACTTCCTTGATCTCCCTGAGGGTAACCTTCGGATTTTTCATAATTTCTCGAATGATTCTCGCATCTGTTCGGGAATCTGTTCTGCGTTTCCTTCCCCTTCCTGGGCGATCAGCTACTGAACCATAGGTTTTGTACTTTGCGAAAAGTTTGGAAACCGCTGCTTTGCTGTATCCATACTTTTCACCAATCTTGCGATGCGATTCACCTTTCTCGATGTCACGAATAACACATTTTTGGATCTGCAAGGGAATAGTTTTGCTTGCCACCGTATTATCCATGGTTATTATGATAACTCGCACTGAATCTTTCTGACCGACAACTGAAATCCGTAAGAAGATCAACAAACACTTGGAAACGTCAAAAAAATTGAATACGAGGGGCGTTTGGATGTAAAAATTACACACACATAATAAATTTTCAATATATTACTTTATTATGACACACCAAGTTTACACCACGTATGGTTCAAAACATTATTTTGCAAAAATGTGTATTATCCATTGCAAAAATACACATGCATCTTTAAAATAATAACATTATCATGCTTAGAAAAATATATAGATACGATACAATGAGTTTTTCAATTACTTCAGAGATGAAGCGTGTTCATGAGAAAAGTGGGCACTTTATTTTGGCGGTGACTGTAAGAGCAATGAATGAATCACAAAATATTTATTAAAAAAAATCAATGTTAATACACAAAAATGAACGATGAATAGAGAAAACGAATTAAAAAATGATATGTTGCAAACACATTTGCAAAAAAGAGATACAAAAAAAAACATAAAATCAAACAAAGTTAGAAACATATGGAAAAATAAAAACATTTAAAGGTTTAAAAAAATAATGAACAAATACAAGTTGATGAATGCATGAAAACCAAATTTTAAGATTACCAAAAGAAACATATAAATAAATGGATAAATTAACAAATCAACAATTTTGTTTATAATGTTACTACATTTTACAAAAGAATAATGAAAAAAAATTCAAAAGAAATTCGTAAATTAACAAACTAACGAATGACGAGTAATTCAAAAAAATTACTAAAAGATGAATTAAATTAAGAATTAAAATAAATAAATCAAGGATTCAATATATTTATATATATATATATATATATATATATATATATATATATATATATATATATATATATATATATATATATATATATATATATATATATTATATATATTTGTATCAAGTAAAGCTTTAAAATAAAATTAATAAAAGAATATTTGAAGAAAAATAAATAAACCAAATAAATAATACCAAATAATTGAATTAAACTGAATAACATGTATTAAAATTGAGAAAACAAATTATATTATTAATAAATTAATAAAAACATGACAACATAAGAAGATTCATGTACACACTAGATTTGTTTGAAAACAAAATTCGTTTACTTATCAATAAATAATAGTTAAAAAAACATTTTTAAATTTGCTGAATAAATTATGAAATTTGCAAACGAATAAATAAACAAATTAATTTAACAAGAATAAAATAAAAGAGCAAAACGTTATTATATTTTTAAGAATAAAATAATAAGTATTTATCTACGATAATATTTTAACGTAAACATAAAAAAATAATACAAATTAATGCTGTGAAATAGTTCAGCGAATAAATGAATCAATGAATGTAAAGAGACATAATAAATAAATCAATCAATAACTGAGAAATACATATATTTTGAAAACTAAATACATAAACTTTAATTAGGTAAATCTATCAAACAATTAATTTATCAAATAATAAAACAATGAATAAATTGAAATACATAAAATAATTATAAAATTATAGATGAATGAATTAATAAATATATGAATAAATTAATAAATCAACGCATTAATAAACAAACAAATGATTAAATAAATAATTAAAAAAAAGATAAGAAAATTAGTTTATTTAAAATTAGTGAAGGTTAAAGAACTTATAAATGTAAGTGAATATGTGAATAAATAAATAAAAAAAATAACCATTATAAAAAATAATTTAAAAAAATATAGAAAATTATATAAATTAAATAAATTTCTGTACTGAATCAATTAAAATATATAATAAATACATAAACAAATAAACAAATAAATAAATAATAATATTCTACAGCTGTTCGTCTTCTGCTGAGTCGGTTAAGGCGCAGCAACATAGCAAAACCATGGTGGAGATAGCTGGGTCTGGTGTAGGAATTTCTTGATTCCCTGGGTTAAGGGTATGATTGTACTTGTTACACAACCATACTAATGCAAAAGCGATACCTGGCTATCAGTTAATCATTTAACTTCGGAAGTGCACTTAGAACACCAAGTTGAGCGAAAGCAATAAGCTTATTATGAAACCAATAAGATTGAATATCTATGATAGAAAAGAAAAAGATATTCTTCTTCATTTTGTCACCATTATCAATAAAAGCTCTATTTCTCGACCAAAAAATGCATTTCCAGAATATAACAGATACTTCATTAATAATAAATCATCATTAATTACCAATGACAACTAGGGGGATTTACCTTTCACCATTCTATGAGTATTGTCAAATCGTCATGCACACATCTGACGTTTGTATTTGTTTACATTTATTTGCTCCATGATTCTCTATCTATTACTCTAAAGAAAAATTACATGTCCAGATCAGCGAAAATGTGTTTTTATAAAGCGCCAATCTTCTCGAGTGGGTATAACTATTGTCGGTAGCCTCTATTTTATTCGGCTTTCATTCCTATTGTACCAAAGAAAAAAATAATGAATTTTAACAGAATTTTAAAATTTCTCCTCGTTCAATTTCAAGCCGAAGCAGGCGTTAAACAACGTAATTGTTTGAAATCTTTCATACATGATCAAATATTATTTGCAATCTTCGATACAAAAGTCCTGATTCCAGCGATATCTGGCTAAAATTTACATTAAAGATCCCATTAATTTATGCCAAGTCTAGCATTCCATGTACGTGCATTACATAACACGTTTTTTACGTTTCTTTCAAACTGTGTAGGCAACAAAAATAACAGCATTTTGGAGTGCATGTGGTTTATTTGAAGAAAATATAGCTAAATAACCAAGTCATCGTGTGAATATATTCAATTTAGTGCTTTGATGGAAGAATATATTTAATTAGTGGTTTGAAAATCGGTTGCCGAGAATAGTCAACATTGTTGAAGCTATCATTTCTTGTGCGCCAAAAACATCATTTAAGCAACAATAAATTTATCAGTATCAGCATATTACTAGGCTTATCACCTCAAGATATGAAACTAAAGACCCACTTAAGCATTACCATACCATTATCACACGCAACAACAATCCCTATCAACGGATAAAATTTCCCACATTATGAATGACTGGCAGCTGCAGCCGACTTTAACCATAGTGCAAAACGTAACAAATGAGCACAAATTGCGTGTACACCACATTATGAAACGCACCGTCATCGTCGTGTCGAGTATGTAAAATAATTGAACATTCGTTTCAATTGAAATGAAGTGCGATAGAGTTGATCAAGAGGTCCCAATCCACGGGTGACATGTGGATGTGTATAATTTATGGCTTCACCCGTACAGAGAATGGTATGAAATTTCTTGTTTGGTGGCCCTCGGTCCAACCAGATGATGGTCATCGCCACCGGCCACTTCCATTCAAAGAAATCAAGTGATCTATCGCCTTCAACCCGCGTGCCTGAATTGGACGAGGTTATTTATGGCAGAATTATATAAAATTCTCATATAAAAAGATTTCCTCATCTTCATGGGAGCAGCGTGTGTCTCATGCCTACACGCTTGACTGGACACATCGGCATCAGCAACAGCAGCCGCCACAGCAGTGGTGGTGATTCCAGATGATGTGATGTGACAGACGCGAAGGGCCGCATTATTCTCGTAAACAAGATTCGCTAAGATGCTTTGGAATGAATGCTATGATGAGACCTCCATCCATCCGCATATATGCATGCGCTCCGGTTGAGTAAGACGTACCAACTTGACAGCTGTAAATCATTCAATCTTATATCAGACCGTTAATGTCACCGAGCGAAGCCGGGAGACAGATTCGTTTGTTGAGGCTGGATTCCAAGACGTAGGAGGTCAATTGGGGTAGCTTTTGTGAAGTGTGCACGTTTTTCGTAATAAAAGCAAAATGTAATGTCAATGTGAAACAGATTGCAGTCGTAAAAATAAGCGGATTACTTCTGGAATTATTTTAAACAATAACCTCGCATTCTTTCGATAAGTTTCTAATTTTTGTTAACAAATGCATGTCAAGTACTCAAAAACGAAAATAACTGTAGATTTTCCCCGGGTATCGCTCATTAGTGGAGACCATGTATGGCTTCATTACGATAGCTCAAAACTGTCGAACACAAATCACTCCGATTGACAGAGTCAGCGCTGCAAGTGTCACTTACGGTTACGGTCGTAAAAAAAAACCGCCATATGAATATAAAAAATCTACACTCTGGATCTGGTGAGCGCTCGCGCGACCTCAATCAACCAACTCCTCAGCGGCGGCGGTGCGACCAACTCGTGGTTTGACTGAAGCAGACTCTGAGCTGAGAGGACTAACAGCTTTCCATCCATGGCCGTACAAGTCGACAAAATTTCCTTCTCGCGCCACATGCAAACGCATCTATAAACCTCGAAAACAAGACAATAAATCAATAATATTCACATTTGACGTGTTAATTTATTTTATTTACATTCCTCATCAGCGACAAACGATCAGTCTCGTTTCGCGCGAGTTTGTTTCTCAGTCTCAGTCGGATATACAGGTCCATAACTTCTTTCTTTATCTCGAATATGTCTGCGGTCGTAGCGGAGTGTGAAGTGAAATGACCACCCCCGTCCCTCCAGCCCACAATTACACATACACGCAAATCTTAGTAACTGTGGGGAAGGGGGGGGGGGTTGTTATACGCAATAACTCTTCGCGAGAGACGCGTTGTCAGTCAGCCGTCCGGGTGTCATTCGCATTATAGCAGGCGCTGGCTGGATTTGTGTGGATAAATGCTGACTTGCTATCGCGACCGCGACCAACGGAAAAAAAAACCGAGACGGTGCCTCGAGCATACTCGATTGCATCTTCGAGGCATGATATAAGGACATCACTGTTGGCTTTGTAATTACATCATCAAAATCGGTATCGGACCCGTTACTTTCAGCTATCATGATCTATACATAAGGCTTATAAATATTGATGTTTAAAGAAAAAAAACTTGAATCAGTGTGAGTTAATAAATCTCCAATGGTTGATGAAAAATTTTTTT
Source organism: Aedes koreicus (assembly GCA_024533555.2). Classification (NCBI taxonomy): domain Eukaryota; kingdom Metazoa; phylum Arthropoda; class Insecta; order Diptera; family Culicidae; genus Aedes; species Aedes koreicus. The sequence continues at coordinate 5,551 of JAHHFK020003393.1, forward strand.
GGGGGGGGGGGAGGGGGGGGGGGAGAGGGGGGGGATGGGGAAGGCAATTGTGGGTTTTGTAGGGGTAGTGATTGGGTTGATAATAAAAATTTTTTTTTTGTTGGTGTTTTGTGGTTTTTTAAATCCTCTTTAATTCGACCATATACATTATATATACGCCATTGATTGTATCCTCCTTTTTAAGTTGTCAGTGGAGATTATACCGCGATGGGATGCATCCCATAAAACAATTGCAATAGTGTAGTGGTAAGTGTGACTGCTACGTGGCACCCTTGGGTCTGGGCACAGAACGGAAGTATATCTTGAACGACAAATAATGATGAATTTTGAGTGCTCTTAGTCGCGACATCTTGCGGTTGAAGTCACACATTTTACACGGAAAATAATTTAATCTGCTCCAAGCTTAGACAACATTTTTAGACCTGCTAGTATAAAGTAGCAAGGTACTTACATGAAGGTTTGTTCCTCTTGGAACGAATAAATAAATATAAATAAATAGATATTTTTAATGATTTGACCTCAAATAAACTTCTCAGACTTTTCTATTGTGTGAATAAGAAATGCGATGTGTACGTACATCGATTTTTTCATACCATATATATATCACACCCTATCATCTCACACTTAAGTTTTGGGGAAGTTTTTTATTTGATTTTTTTTTTTTTTTTTAAAAAAAATTTTTTGTTTGTTGTGTGTATTAATTTTTTTGTTTTTTTTTTTTGTGTGAATTTTTCTTTTTTTGTTTTAGTAGGATGAGTATTTTGAAAATATTAATATGTTTTTTTTTACAGAAAAAATTTTTGTGTTGGGGTTTTATATTAAAAAAAAAAAAATATATTCTTCCCCCCTTTGTGGGGGCTTTGTGGGGTGTTTAATTTTTTATTATTTTTTTGCAATTAAAAAACTTATTTTATTTTAATTGAAAATTGTGATGAATCGTCTATGTGATCCCTAAAATTGATTTTGTGCTCATAAAAAAAATTTTATTTAACGGAATACAAAAAGCGGCATTTATTTATTGATTTAACAACCCAATTTCGGAAACCGACCTATGCATTTCAGCATTAACCTCAATTTAAAAATTGTAGCTCGGAAAAATTACGTGTCATAGAAAAACTGTTTGATAACAAATGGAAGTATAACACCGAGGGAAAAAAAATTTTTATCCAAAAATTTGATAACACTAAATTTTTAGAAATTCAAACCCTCTTTTATTTTCTTCATTTTTTGTGCAAAAACTTGAAGACATTAGAAGAAATATCGGCATTGGTATGTCTTATCGTTTGTCTTAACCTATTATCGGTAAATGAAACCGGGAAGTTTTTTTTTTTGCGTAGTGGGTACCTGGAACATGAAGTACCTTTGCGTAAAATCTCAAAACTTAAAGAATTCAGTAACCCCATGACAATAAGACGATGCAGAAGCCTACATAAATTTAAAAAAAATCTGTTGCGTAGTCCCTCAGCCTTGGCATGAATTACTTAGAACTATCGGAAAACTGCAATATGTACCTCTTTTAATTTGTTCGAATCATTCAACGGAATATCCTCACAAAAATCTTTTAAGTTAGTTAAGTTATTGCTTTTCAATTACGTTATAATTGTTTATTCTTTGAAGTATGTGCGTGTTTCGTCTACTATTTGCAGGCCTCCCAGTTCCTAGTAACAGTGGTGTCTGAATATTAAGTTATCTCCGTGATTGGAAACGTAAGTTTCACAGAAAACTTATGGAAAAACTGTCAAATACACGCACACGCAAACGCAACGTACATATCTATTATGGGCAGGCCTTCAAAATGAGGTATATTCTCGGATATTAAAACCAACTTTTTGGCAAAGGTAATGGTTTTGTTCAAAATGGATTTGAAATTCATGAATGATAATTTGACTCTTACTTTTTTGATCAGCAACTGGTGTATTGAACTTGTGTAGATTTGATATTTTGACATGGTCGTAGCATAAATGATCTACAAATGTTTCATATAACGTTTTAGGAAATTCTGACGACAAAAAAATAAAGTTGAAAAATTAATTTTAATGCGCAGATAGACATTCAAGCTAGAACAAAGTATAGCAAAATATAAAATTAAAATAAAGATACATAAAAACACTAGCAGCCTTTGCTACTTTGTGAATCGTGGTTCTGTACAGCAAGATATAGAGATCTATTGACATTAATTCACCGTTCTCTATATTTCACACGAATTGTTTTCCCAACTGGTTATTGTAGTGACGTCATCTGCGTTTTTGTTATACCTTATGTGTGTGATTTAGAGCCCTCGATTGTGGTTGCTAAAGGGTGTCCACGATGAAATTGCCACACAAAAATTGATTCGCAAAATTCGAGTTTTCATCCGATTGCCATCAAATTTTCAGGGATTGAGAAATAACTATTAAACTTCATTTTACCATTTTACTCGTATTTTATTTACAGTCCATGCGCAAATGCCCGCACCTTGGCCTTAACCCCGGCCATAAGATTCTGCACAACCTGTGAATCAACCGTTTTTTGCATGTAAACCCATACTTTCTTCAGTTCCTCGACTGTCTTCACTACCTTAGGTCGTTTAAGAAGGTGCTGCTTCATAATCGCCCAGTACTTCTCGATGGGGCGGAGCTCCGGAGTGTTGGGAGGGTTGAACATTTTCGGCACGAAATTGACCTTATTGTCCGCATACCACTTCAGCACGTCCTTGGAGTAGTGGCATGAGGCCAAATCCAGCCAGAAGATTGTTGGGACGTTGTGGGCCTTCAGGAGAGGAAGCAGCCGCTTCTGGAGGCACTCTTTTATGTACACCTGTCCGTTCATCGTGTCCTGGGTCACGAAAGGTGCACTCCGCTTCCCGCACGTGCAGATGGCTTGCCAAACCAGGAATTTCTTCGCAAATTTGGACATCTTCTGAGTGCGGACATGCTCCGGAACGCTGAACTTATCCTTGGCCGTGAAAAACAGGTTGCCGGGGATCTGTTTGGAGTCGGCCTTCACATATGTTTCGTCGTCCATGATGCAGCATTCAACTTTCGTCAGCATGTTGAGGTACAACTTCCTGGTACGGGTTTTGGCGGACTTGTTCTGCTTCTCGTCACGATTAGGGGCCTTTTGTACCTTGAACGTTCGAAGCCCAGCCTTAGTTTTGGCCTTCTGGACAAAACTTCGGCTTAGGTGCAGCTTCTTAGCCACATCCCGAACGGAGGCGTTCGGATTTCGGTTGAAGGCCCCAACTACGCGGTTGTGATTTTTGTTGTTGTACGGAATACTTTTTCCTTCACTTCTGGGCTTCCGATCGGTGGTCAACCGTTCCTCGAACCGCTTAATCACTCGCAACACCGTGGAATTCGTGATTCCCAACGTTTTAGCGATGGAACAATGCGAGAGATACTTGTTCTCGTGATGAATGCGCAAGATTTTATCACGCACGAGCTGTTCTTTCGACTCCATTTCCGCGAGTTTTGATCACAGGACTTTAAAACTTGCAGGATGTAAATAATGCACTATGAACTAAATCCACCCAAATTTTCATTAAATTCTACCCAACGGTTAAAAAGTTAGAGCAATTTCATAGTGTGGCAATTTCATCGTGGACACCCTTTATGACATTACTCGAAGTATTTTTTTTCGAGACTGAGACATGAAAAAACAAAGAACAATGCGGGGAAAAACTTGTGCTATTTTGAATTGATTCAGCACATTAGCATCCAACAATGTTTCTTTTTTTTTGCACTGGCTAAGAGGTACGTGCATTATAAATGTATTAGGAATAATTCATTACAGAATTCGTACTTCTAGGGGAGTATTTTTTTAATGAGATTATCACAGAAAAATATGGAAAAATCACAAAATGAAGTGTTGTTGTTTTTTCTTCAAGTAACCAGAGCATACTGTGATGATCATATGGCAGCAAATATACCACTTATACAAGTTGATTTGACGTTTCTTCAACACTATAAAAATAGAATGAGTGGAAATAAATAAAATCGAGATACTTTTTACACCACAAAATTTTTCACTTTTCGTGTCATTGAATTGTTCTAAGTTGTCCTTCCGTTCCGTGGTCTGGGTTCAATCCCAGTCGAGGTTGGTGGGATTTTTCTGAGCATAGCACAGCATAAACCAGGTCGCATAATAGCGTAGGTGGTACAAGCTGGGTCCCCCCTTAGCTCAGCCGGGAAAGGCAAAATAAAAGCAACACTATGCTGGAGGTGGCTGGGTTCGATTCCCGGTCTTGTCTAGGAGTTTTTCGTAAAGGAAAATTTCTCGACTCCCTGGGCTTAGGGTATGATTGTACTTGCCACACAATCATACTAATGCAAAATGGTACTTGGCATCGAAATTAATTAATAATGGGAGGATAGAAAAAGGAGAAATAATATGGAAAATAGAGAAGAAGGGTACAAGCTGTTAGAAGGTGATTTGTGAACAATCCCTACCTCTAAGATAAAGGATGTGTACCCTTCCAACAGACCAGAGCTGTCCTGGCCACGTCCTTGAAACTGGTGGGAATAAGGAAGGAATGTTAGTCCGACACTGACTTAAGAGAGATGCGAAGAACTCCACAATCCCTCATAAGTGTCACGGGAAAGATGGAATTGTGTGAGTAGGGAGGGTACGCTTTAGAAAACGCTCAGCAAGCGATGTTTGCAATTTTCATATTTGTATATTTAAGAAATTAAGTTGATGATTAGTTTGTCCGTTGTCGGTTGTCGGTCTGCCTAATTCATGAACTAATCAAAGCATATGGAATCAAATTTGGCATGCGGCGGTTTTTGAAAGCAAAAAATGTTTCTATGGTGGTTTGAGACCTCTCCTCTTTCTGAAAGGGGGGCTCCCATACAAATAAAACCCAATTTCCTGTATAGCTCGAGAACAAATGAAGCAAATGGAGCCAAATTTGGTGTGTGCAGGTTTTTGAAGGCAAAACATGTTTTTATGGTGGTTTGAGACCCCTCCTCTTTCTGGAAGGGGGGGCTCTCATACAAATGAAACACAAATTTCTGCATAATTCAAAAGCAAATCAAGCAAATGGAACCAAACTTGGCATGTGGAGGTTTTTGTAGGAGAGAAATATTTCTTTCGTGGATTGAAACCCCTCCACCCTCTGAAGGGTGGGGTATCCCGTACAAATGAAACACAAATTTCTGCATAACTCAAGAACTAATCAAGCAAATGGAACCAAATTTAGCAGGTGGAGATATTTGAAGGAAGGAAATGATTCTATGGTGGTTTGAGAAACCTTTGCCCCCTGAAAGGGAGGCTCTCGTACAAATGAAACACAATTTTCTGTATAGCGCGAGAACAAATTTAGCAAATGGAACCAAATTTGGCATAGATTTTGGAGGCAAGAAATATACCTATGGCAGTTCAAGACCCCTTGAACTCTAAATGAAACTCTAGAGAGTTGCCGTCTTCGGTAAAGTATTTCAGTATGTCATTTGTCGTCTTTTGACAACATCATATTGATTCATGATCTTGCCGAAGATATGGCGCTGCAGTCTATTGTTGTCAAATTAAGCTCGAAAGAGTTGCCATCTTCGGCAAAGTTTTTCATTGTGACATTAGTCATTGTTGTCTAGAGCTTCATTTGGCAAAGATAGGCTGCAGAGCCATCTCTGTGGTGCAATTTGGAACAAATCTGATAATTTCAAGCGACTACATTTTACATTCTCAACCATTTTACCCAAGACGGCAACTATTTAAAGCTTCATTTGATAAAAATAGATAGCAGCGTCATCTCTGCGGCAAAATGTGGAACGATCTGACTGCAGCGCCGTCTATGCAGCACAATTTGGAACTAACTTGATAATAACAAAAGACGATTCGTTACGCACTGAGAATATTTGCTGAAGACGTTCTCTACAATGAGTCTGGTATGTTTTATATGCATTTATGTTAACACAGTCAAACTAAAGCTTCCTTCCCTTTATAGCAGATTCCCGGAAGACAGTGTTACCAGAACCAGTATTTTTTTTTGTTCTAAGGCGTTTTTGAGGCCAGAACCTTTCAAATGGTGCATACACATTGGCTTTAAGTTAAAATTTCGAAATTCTACGAAGGTTTGAGATCAGGGTCAATATTGACCCAAATTTCTTATTTGTCACTTTTTTGTACAACCACCCTTAACTGATTTAAAAAAAGCATGTTTATGTTTAAAAAAGATTTTTTTTAATATTAAAAGTCAGAAGATTTCAGCCCGATTGGTTTAAAACTAAAAAAGATAGCGCCATGGGTCACAATTTACCCTAATATCTTAGGAATGTTAAATAAATAACAGAATATATATTTGAAAAATTAATGAAAATAGCATACATATACGAACTTCAAATAATAAGTTGCATACACAATTGGCAAAACCTAGATAAAAAATATATCAGCAAACATAGTAAGAAATAAGAAAAACAAAATCATTTTGAAAGTTTAGAAAATAATACGGTAAAATATTAATTGATGGATGAATGAATACATTACTTAAAAAACAAAAAAACATAAATGAATAACTAAACTCATCAACCAATTTATCGAATTATACAAAAAGTCGATTGATGAGTGAATAAACAAAATATGAAAAAATAAATAATAAAGCTTAATAAGGAAATGATAAGTGAATAAATTTATACTGAACAAATAAATTAATTAGTAAACAAATTAATAAATTAACCATTAATCAAATAAATAAATGTAAACTACCAAAATGTAAAATATACGTATAAATCAAAGATTTTATAAACAAATGAACAACAATGCAATTCATAAAAAAAATTATGCAAATTATTGAATTAATTTATAACATATATAAAAAATTAGGACGAAATGATTTTATAAATATGTTAATAAAACATGCATAGAAAATCATATACCATTCACCTTTATCTCTAGGTACCGTTATTTGCATACTTGCAGGCAGTACCTACTGGAATTCGTAGCTCGTAACACTAATTTTAATATTTACGGTCGTTAAGAAGTAACCAAGCAGCACGGTTCATGCTCCAAATCTAGCTCAGAAATTCAAACATTTAAAACAGTTGTTTGTGATTGAATAATATTCTTTTCTTCTACAGATCGTGAAACACGCTTCAGAGCAAGTTGATTCGAATATTTAAAGTTTTCTCGAAGTTGTCATATAAACCCATTTAAAACTTCAAGAAAACATTTCTTGAGTATTACATCTCAATGCTCTAAAACTGACTTTTATTTCTATAATTTTTTTGAAAGCAAAATTGGTAAACATTGAAACTATGAAAATTTAAGCAAGCTGGTTCCACAAACTTCATATTGCGCTGGATCGTTTGCCCTAGTGGTGTATTTTATTCCTAATTCCACTATAGTCCTTTGAAAGCGAAGATAAGAGGCTGTGCATTGATGTGGTTTTTGCTGATGTGTTTGTTGCTTAAACGTATTAGACCAAAGCTTCCTGACAAAATGTCAGGCTGAAACATTTCCTAAGATTGACTCATCAAAACAGGGAGTTTAACCCCCCAGTTTTTTTTAATGCTGGAATTTTAAAATCTCTCCACAATTTAAAAAAAAATGATACATAGAATGCATTAATTGCACCGATTTACATTTTTTCGGAGAAATATCACATTTACGAGCAAAGATTCCTTAAGTTTGAGTGCTTGAAAATAATATGCACTGCACTGATAATAAAATTTAGTTCATACTACGAAATTGATCGCTTGACTATTTGTTGTTTTCTGCAACGAAATTGATAGGTATTTTTTTACGAAGCAAAGTAATAATTTAATTAAAATCAAAGAACATTCGTGTATTGATCGAAAACCATACAAAAGAAAACGAATATTTTGTTGACAAAAAAATATATGCTTTTTGGGGGTTTTTGGGGCGGGGGTTTTTGGCGGTTTTTTTTTTCCGTTTTGAAATTAATTTTGGGAAAAAGGGGGGGGGTAGGGGGGGGGTTTTTTTTTTTTTTTTGGTTGGGGGATTTTGTTTTGTTGTTGGGGGAAGGTTTGTAATTTAATCCCAAGAAAAATTTTTTTTTTTTTTTAAGTTTTGTTTTTTTTTATAAAAAAATTTTTTTTTGTAAATAAAATTATTTTTTTTTTTTTTTTTTGTGTGTTTTTAAGAAAAAAAAGTAAAAATTTTTTTTTTATTTTTTTTTTAATAATTAATTTATTAATTTAAAATTTATATTTTTTTTTTTTTAAAAAATTTTTTTTATAATTTTTTTATTTATTTTTTTTTATACACTGATAGGCAAAATAAAGTGCCCACCTCTTCGTTTTTTCAATTTCTCTCATTTACTTGGTTCAAATAAAAGTAAACACAGTGTAGTTTTTTTTCTTATTTTATTTTTTATATTCTTTTTAAGTTTCACTTATGGAATACTGAAAAAAAGGAGTTTTACTTAAAGAAAAAATAAATCAATTTGTGTTGAAAAAAAAACAGTGACAAAATAAAGTGCCCACTTCAAAAATCGATATGTTTTCGATAAGTTTCCATTGGAAGACCCCTCGATTGTTTATGTTTTGATATTTTGACATGTTTTGAAGCAAACGGCTCAACCTGGTGCATTTGTATACGTGATCGCATTTGATTCAATTGAAAAAAATGGAGAACGCAGTGCTTTCGAAAGCAATTCCCTTGTGTATCCGAAAATTGGTCGTTCGTGATGTGCAAAACGGTGAATCGCACCGGGCTGTCGCTAAGAAGTACAGTATCAGTAAGGCAGCGGTTGGCAAAATTCTTCTGAAGCTTAAAAAGTTTGGATCAGTGGTGGATCGCCCTGGCAGAGGCAGGAAGCGGAAAACGGATGCGAGAACGGACACCAAGATCATGCGCGAAGTCAAGAAGAACCCGAAGGTAACTGTCCGCGAGATCCAGGAAACCCTTCAGTTATCAGTTTCCGGTCGAACTGTTCGTCGCCGTCTCGTAGCACAGGGGTTGAATAGCAAACTTGCCCGGAAGCGCCCATTTATCAGCAAGGCAAACAAAGCCGAACGGCTTAAGTTTGCTAAGGAGCATGCTGATAAGCCCCTAGAGTTCTGGAAAACGGTTCTCTGGACGGACGAATCAAAATTCGAGCTGTTTAACCTAAAGCGGCGGGTTCGTGTTTGGTGCAGATCGGGTGAGGAGCTTCAGGAGCGCCACATCCAAGGCACGATGAAGTATGGAGGAGGAAATGTGATGGTCTGGGGGTGTTTTTCGTGGGGTGGAGTGGGAAGCATTATAAAAATCGACGGGATAATGATGGCAGATTCTTACATCAACATCCTGCGAGAAAATCTGGAGGTTTCGCTGATCCAGACGGCCCTTGAAGAGAAGTTCGTATTCCAGCAGGACAACGACCCGAAGCATACTGCCAAGAAGACCAAGTCTTTCTTCCGGTCTTGTCAGATCAAACCGCTGGAATGGCCTCCACAAAGCCCGGACCTCAATCCCATCGAAAATTTGTGGGCGATTCTCGATGCCAGGGTTGACAAAACTGGTGTTTCCAATAAAAATAAATATTTTGAAGCCCTCGAGCGCGCCTGGGAAGAGCTAGATCCAAAGCACCTAAAGAACCAGGTCGAGAGCATGTCGAAGCGCCTGCAGGAGGTCCTGAAGGCCAAAGGAGGACACATCAATTATTGAAATGCTTTTATTTTACTTTAATTTATGTTTTTTTTTCAGTATTCCATAAGTGAAACATAAAAAGAATAATAAAAATAAGATAATAAAAAAATACAGTGTGTTTACTTTAATTTGAGCCAAGTAAATGAGAGAAATTGAAAAAACGATGAGGTGGGCACTTTATTTTGCCTATCAGTGTACATTGAAACTATAAATTAAGTTTTAATAGGTTACTAATTAGTAATCCTGAAATCCTGTGGAATAATTTTGATCGATTAGTTTTGTGGCAAAAGATCTTCAAGTAGTTACAACATTGCTGCGATGAAATCACAAAATTGTTTATCACAGTCCATGACCATCGATAGAAAATATACAGTACTGGCAGAAATAAAGTGCTCACCAGCTAAAAAATGATTGCCATTATTATACCAATTTTGAATTGATGCAAAAATATAAAGTCTATTCGACCAAAACGCAGCTTTTGTATAGCATTATAATTCTGTTTATTCAAAATCATGATTAAGTTTGTATAGCTTAGATTTTGATGTATCATATGCATTTGAATGTTTTTCCGCCTGGCAGAAAAAAAGTGCTCAAAACCGACATATAATTTTCTTGAGTGCATCTTGCATGGCATTGCCTACCAAACTGTCACAGCACATTCAGCCTATCAGAAGGTGTCGAGCACTGTTTGTTTTGGTTCTGTTCGCGCCGGTTCGGATTTCGTTTGAATGTTGAAAATGGATTCGAAACAAATTAACCTATCCGTACGAAAATTAATTGTGAGGGACTGTCAACAGCAAATATCTATGCGTAAAATTGCCGTCAGATATGGAGTGAGTTATTCTGGTGTTCGCAAAGTTTGGAAAAAGTTTCAGGAAACCGGATCAGTAGCTGATAGACATGGACGCGGGCGGAAGCGACTCACGACTCCGCGTGAAGACACCAGAATTATTCGTGAAACCAGGAAAAATCCAACAGTTACGAGCCGAGTGATAAAGGAAAATCTGCAGCTGAGTATTTCAGAACGCACTGTGCGCTCCAGGCTTCGGGATGCAGGTTTAAGGAGCAAATTGGCAGTACGTCGCCCATTGATTCAAAAGAGAAATAGAGTTAAACGGCTAGAGTTCGCTAAAAAATACGCCGAGAAACCAGTTGCGTTCTGGAAACAAGTTTTATGGTCTGATGAGAGCAAGTTTGATCTATTTGGAATGAAAGGGCGTTCTAAAGTGTGGGTTAAACCTGGCGAACGACTTTTGGACCGGAATGTGCAAAAAACCGTAAAATATGGAGGAGGAAGCATAATGGTGGGGGGGTGTTTTGCTTGGTCTGGAACTGGTAATTTGACTCAAATCGATGGTATAATGACGGCTGATAGGTACATAGACATTATTAATGAAAACTTGGAGGAGTCTTTGTTGAAAGTTGGACTGGAAGACAAGTTTATCTTTCAACAAGATAATGATCCGAAGCACACGGCCCGTAAAACCATGACGTTTTTCCGTGGATGTCGCATAAAACTTCTTGAATGGCCACCGCAATCACCAGACTTGAACCCAATTGAAAATCTATGGTCAATTCTCGATCAGCAAGTTGACAAAGGAGAGGTAACAAACAAAAAAAAAGCTCTTCGAAGCCCTCGAGTGCGCCTGGCAAAGAATCGACGAGAACCATCTGAAAAACCTAGTTGAAAGCATGCCTCGACGTCTTCAAGCAGTCATCAAAGCTAAAGGAAGTCACACAAAATATCAAATTCAATGTTCTTGGTTTTGAAGTAAACATATCACGGATGAGCACTTTATTTTTGCCACTGAATTAAAAAGTTATTTTGTTTATTGTTTTATTAATAAAGGTACATGAATAATTTTTCGTTTGTTGTTTCTCATTTCGAAAGAAGAATTGAAGTCATTCATTTTGACCCAATATGTTACCACTGAATCGCTGCAAATCAAAAAGTTGTATTGAGAAAATAAACATAAACCAACGTGAGCACTTTATTTCTGCCAGTACTGTAGTTGATATATATTTACATTGAAATAGTGATGTTGATTTTCATGAAATATCATCTCAATTTTAAGTGCAGATCTAAATTTATGGTGAAACCTATGATGTTATCGCGCGATTTTATTTAGATAAGCATTTTGTTATTTTTGGTGTGTTTTATTTTGTTTTCAAAAACAAATGTATGTGTAGATATTGTAGTGAAAATATATTTTTTATTTGGTTTATTCAAATATATTTGAAATTCCTGGATTATTTTCGTACGATTGAAAATAAATCAAAACGCATCACAATATATTTTAACACTTACGGCCAAAAATTCCCGAACCCTGCTTGGATCCCGGAGCATCTCGCTCGAATCAGCGTCAGGTCAGTGGAGCTAATTACTAAAGACCTAGTATGTTAAACATGCAATAGGGACCCAAAGATTTAGAGGAGGGCCTTAGCATTAATCCATTAAAAGTAGTAATTGTACCTTTCACTAGGAAACGGAAGTTTAGTCTAAAAGCTTTTCAGCTAGGAGGATTTTAAATCCATCTTAGTGAACATAGTGATACTAGATGCCAAACTGAACTGGAATGCTCATGTTGAGTGTGTGATCGGCAAGGTAACCAGTGCTTTCTGTATATGCTCAAAAACATTTGGCAGAAAATGGGGTCTAAGACCAAAAATGATAATGTGGATTTATGCATCCATAATTCGTCCAAAATTAACGTATGCTTCGCATGTGTGGTGGCCAAAAACAAAAGAGGCTACTGCACAGAAAAAGCTGACGAAACTTCAACGATTAGTATCCATTGCTATAACGGTAACGATGCGAAGCACTCCATCTAAATCGTTAGATGCAATTCTAAATCTGCTGCCCTTGCACGAATACGTGCAATTAGAGGCGGAAAAGAGTATGTTTAAACTCAAACAGTCGAAAACTTTCATGTCTGGTGACTTAGTCGGTCACCTGATCATTTCATAAAGCTTTCAAAATGGGCCAGTGATGTATATGAAAGGAGACTGCATGTAGAAAACGGCCATTTGCTGGTCAGAAGCAGCAAACGTCGACAACGCACATGGGTGCTTGAAAGGCTGGCACATAATTTCAGATCCATTCACCACGTGGTGTATAGAGTTTTGTTATGCAGGTTGCATATCTAACGGGCGGTTTAGCAACGTTAATTTTTGCGTTTATTTTGTCGCGAGTGCTTGAAATTAATTACGAATCAACGTCGACATTTTTTATTTCTACGAAAGAACTAGCGAGTATCAGTAAGGAAGCGGCCATGGGTGAGATATATCTGATTATTACTGTATAACGAACCTTCTTTTTAAATAATACTAAATACGTGCCTGGTTTGGAAATTTAACATTTCCAAATCTGGAAGCGTGTTGCAGTGCCCTTATCCAAATGATATCGGTAATGTTTACATGCGGGGCTTATTGTATGTGAAAGTAACCTCGGAATGGGCGTGACTCTCCAGACATTCTGAAATGGGTTACTGGATCTGCAGTAGAGCTATCACTTTCTAGCTCTCGGATTAAAGCTGCTTCCAGTGGTCACTTGAGGGATTGTTGTAAACAGATTTCTTCCATAATACCGGCCAATGAGTGTTAGATTTTACACACACACACAGTGATGTATATGAAAGGAGACTGGATGAAACCTGTGGAAAACCATGACATCCCTTACAACATATGTGAAACGTCACCTATAGATTGGGAAGTCGGAGGTCCCACTGTTCGTCATGGCTCCATAAAATTCTTCACAGATGGCTCAAAAATTGGAAAAAAAAACGGGAGCAGGAATCTCAGGCCCTGAGGTAGAAATCTCAGTGGCGATGAGAAACTATCCAACGGTTTTCCAAGCGCAGATCTTTGCTGTAATAAAATGTGTTAACGTTTGTCTGAAGAGGAAATATAGATATGCAAATATTTGTATTTTTACAGACAGCCAAGCGGCACTCAAAGCGTTGAGTAATTATATATGTACATCCAAACTTGTCTAGGAATGCATTCTTTCACTACAAAAGGAGTGCCAGGAGAACTCCGTAAACTTATTCTGGGTTCCGGGACACTGTGGCATTGAATGTAAATGAAAGGGCTGACGAGCTTGCTAAACAAGGTTCAAATGCACAGTTTATTGGCCCAGACCCATTCTATGATATACCATACTGTGCCTTAAAATGGAACTGAAATCTTGGGAAGAACAAAGAGTGATGACCAACTGGTTGGTTATCATTAAGTGTGTTCAATCGAAAAGGTTTCTAATTTCAAATGTTACAATTAGTAAAAAGCTTTTGAAGCTCAATAAGAGAGCTCCTTATACCTATACTGGCCTAGTAACCGGACATTGCCGAGTAGATATTATTTGAAAAACATTGGCCGGGTTGAAAATGATATCCGTCGTTTCTGTAACATGGAACAAGAAACCTCGGAACATCTGCTCTCAGTTGTGATGCTTTGTACAAGAGCAGTGTACAGTGGCTATATGCAACCTGAAGAAATGTGGACTGCGAATCCTGGAAAGGTGGTGGGTTTTATAAACTCAATTATACCTGACTGGGAGACGCGTCTTAGGCTGTTCACATCACAAATGGTGATCAAGCTTTAAACAGGGGTATACCACAAAAGTTCAATTCAATGGACGCAGTGGTTCTAAACCCCAAAAAAAAAAGACCTAGTAGTTAGACAAAGTGGGTACGTAATGCACACTAACCCTCACCCTTAAGTAATACCGAAAGGTGGTTCCGGGGAAGGCCAGGGCGCAAGGCACGGGTGGGTTTTTAGTGGGTCGAGGAGTTGGCACCCTCATCCCCACACCCTGAGTTCTTCAGAAGTCTGTTAGCAGATTTTCCATCCCGCCTAAAAAAAAAACCCACAGCCCCCCAGAAACACAAAATCGCCAAAATGAGTTACGGTGACTTGATTATAACTTAAATGAGTAGCATTAGAGTAACATCAACTTTATTGCAACAATTGTGCTTCTAGGGCTGGCCTTCATATTCGTTCCTGCCTAATAATAATAGTTTCGAGTTCAAAAATTATCAATTAAAACCTTCCAAAATTCAATTTAATAATATTTAAAAAGAAATATCAATGCTGATCCAAGTACTCCTCTCGCAAGCAGGCGTTCAAATGACCTCGCTAACAAAACCTACAATAGGAAAGAGTAGTGAAGCGACAAAACGTGGACCACGATTTGTAGTTGGTTAAACAAATTCCCAACATTTCCAGAACCTTCTTCTGGGCTCCAAGTCAAATAAATTGCTTGGATGTTTGCAGTCGATTATTGTCCCACCAACAGAAAGCGACAATCGAACAATACCAAACTGACTGATCCCGGTTCTCGGTCCAATCCATTTCCTGCAAAGTAGCAAACAACTCCGCATGCTTCTGCCCGGTCTTCGTGGCAGTTCATTTTTTCCGTTTGCTCTTCGGTTCACTTTGACCGCGAGATGAATGTTCTTTTACGAGCTGCCATCCTTGCTGGTTCGGCTACCCCAATACGAAACGATTCTCGTTGGTTCGTCAGACTTGAGAACTATAAATTTCACTTCGCTGCTGGTTGCTGCTGCTGCTGCTGCTGGTGCAATTTTTTTTCTGGTGAAATGTGTGCTGGATTCAGAGTGCCGTGGCTGCTGGCTGTGAGCGATATATGGGTTGATGAAGAAATTTATGCGATTTCAATGGCAATATGTTCCAAGTTGTGTGCCAAAATCGCTCGGTTGCAATCTTTGGTTGGGGGAATTTTTTGTTTTTTTTTCGGGATATTTTTCTCAGAACGAACACTTCCTTTCAGCCCAACTACCTTAGCCGTGTCCGTGTGCTTGGGTTTTGTTTTAATTCTGGGTTTAGGTGATTAATTTTTTAAATCGCTCAACAGGAAAACCATTTAATTAATTGATGGTATTTTGGGCGTTAAATCGTGTATGTTAAACCTGTGGGGCGCGAGATTTATGGCCACTGCATGAATCAACTAAGCTGAATCAGTTTGTTTGCGGATTCACGTTCGACAACACAAGTATGCCGGCTGCTGGATACAGGGATTTGTTCTCAGGTTGATGGCTAATTAAATTCCGAAGAGGTGATGTTACGGGTTTTGGAGATTGAATGGCGATAAGAATGATTATCATATAGAAACATTTGTGTTTGATACTACTGTAAATGTCTTAATGTGATAGGAAGCTGCTGCGGGCTGATTAATTCAGAACAGTCCGATTCAAAGGGACTTGGACTGCTGAAATTATGTGTTCAAGTTGATTATAAGATAAAATCAACCAAAACACCGCCCGCTGTGCTGTTCATCTATTTATTTAAAAAAAAATCCTCCGGGGACCTTTCTGAACACGTATAGCGAACCCTTAAACAAAGAGATCCTCGTTCCACCATAAATTCTAATTTATCAAATTCACTTCACCATTTTGAATCGAATCACAAACAACAGCTGGAATGCTGGTTGGCCCGATAAACCCCCTGAGAAAGAGAGACGTTGAAAGCATATAAACCCGCCAAACATTTCACCACCCTGATTCATTTGTTAGATCAGAAGTTGGAAAATCGTGCAATCACAAGAAAGAAAACAGCCTTCACACTCTTTCACACATCTCTGGTCGTTCGAAACTCACCATTTGATAGAACAGGACGAATGAAGAATATAATCCAGGATACTGGAACTAAACGAGGCTTATAGCGAACATAAAAATAGGGAGGATTTTTACCGTCACCGCCACACACTGGAACTGTTGAAGAAAGCAAAAACCGAGAGACAGCTTGATAAAGGTAATCAATCATCTTTCAACCCTGACGATTGTACGAATATGCTGAATAAAAGGGAGGGTTCACACATACACCCAAACTCAACGTCACATCGCTAGATTGATTGCACTTTGAAATACAAAGGGGAGATCAAAGCCCGACGTACATAATTCAAGTTTATCATACTGGCTTTACGCTATATTGTTTGAAGTTATAAATCAAACCAATTGACGTCATACGGCAATAAGGAAAAAAAAAACAAGTAAAAAAGGGCGCACTTCTCACATATCAACTGCCGATTCCCTCAATCAGTCAGTCGACCGCAAGGCATTCATATGCGTTTGAACGGGAATCTGAAACCGGTTGACAAATCGTAACAAATGGTTTTGATTTAGATGCGCAATCAGCTGACAAGCATTGGACGTGACACTGCAGTCTTGGAAAAAGAGTTGTCACATGCAACTATGCGTTACTAGTGTTACTCGATATCTATCAGTCATCGATTCAGATCTGTGCAAGTCCAACAAGACATGTTGGCGTAAATTTTAATTCTATTGAAGTCACGGTATTTAATTTGTTATTATTGCCAGTTCACTAAAGTAGCATTCATCGCTTTCTTATACAGGAGAAGATGGAAAACTGCTGATGAAATAAATGTCATATATGATGTATGATATGTACTACCACCCATGGTAGCACGGAAACTAAGTCCGACAGCAATGGGCTCTCCCCAAGCAACACACAAGTTTTATAACGGTATAAAATACTTATATATGACTAGATTAAGTTATAAAGAAGCTTACTCAACATAAAAACATGAAGATGTGTTACTCGGGTCCTCTCTCTTAGCCCAAGTAACACCACTTGTCATATTAATGTTAAAAATACACCTTTTAGACAAAGCTCAAGTTTTTTTTCCTATCGCCAAAAACTTAATTTCATACACGCATATAACCGAAAAAGCGCAATAAATGTGCCATTTTTGAACATCTTTTAGGTCATACCAGATGTGTTAATAAGACAAATATTATGTTCTATGGATGCTTAAAACAGCATGTTTATACCATAATGATATGTTTGTCAAAGTAAGCACT
Source organism: Aedes koreicus (assembly GCA_024533555.2). Taxonomy (NCBI): domain Eukaryota; kingdom Metazoa; phylum Arthropoda; class Insecta; order Diptera; family Culicidae; genus Aedes; species Aedes koreicus. Next base: position 22,956 of record JAHHFK020003393.1, read on the forward strand.
GTACTGAAATGAATAAAGTTAAAAAAATATAAACAAGATTTTTCAATGGTGAAAGGATATCGTAGCTAATAGTTTTCTATGCGTTAAAGATGATTGTTTATTACTTTTTCAAATAGGAAATTGAAAGTGGAAGTTGCATCAAAATTGTAAATGCGGCTCAAGGTTAGCAGTGCAACTTTCCGTTTTACCTTCCCTAATTTCATGCGCCATTGATTGGATAAAAAACGTAGAAGGTACTCCGAATAAATTATTGAATTTGAGTGAGATTTCTTTATGAAATCCACCAAAATCAACATGGCAATTTTTAATGTTCACAGTCCTACAGTACGGGTAAAAACATTAGTAACATATTTAATTTTCAAATGTTCGATTTTTATTTTCTGCGTTTTTTTTTGTATAATTGAACAGAGTAATGTCAGTATGGAGGAAAATACAAATATTTTTTTTTTTATTATGTTGTGCGTAGCTACATCTCAAAAGACTCCCCCACAAATAAAGCGTAACAATTTATAACAAATACTAAACAACCTCCCAAACTGTTGCTTTACGTAACATTTGAATAAATCCCTATACCCAATTCAGCTACTATTTGAATCAGTGAGTTGTGCCACATTCTTACATTTAGGTAGTGTTTATTTTTATTCCAATATTTCAAATAAACTTTATATACATATTTTCAGCCGTCACTGTATTGGATCCACAATCTATTCTGAATAATTTCACTATTGTATGAGGATGTTAAAAATATGTCTAAAGTTCATCTTGAATGCAACCTATCAACATATTTACAAACAACTAGCATACACGCTATTTCCAAACAACCCAAAATTAAGTACGTTTGACTCAAATCAGTCAAAAGGCTACTCAAAAGTGAGTAAAGATATTTCGTAGTGGTAAGATGACAAACAGTCACCGATGTTTTTAAGAAGTTAAATTTAAGTTAATTGAACAAACATAGAACAAAAAAGTGTTCGCTGTTCTGGTACAACGTTTGAACCGAATATCTGTAGAAAAACATCCTCAAAACTTTTTCAGGACTAGACATGTTTATTATTTCATCCTCACGACTTCTTTATAACAAAGTTCTTATATTCACAGGGCTTGGAAATCATTCATGGCACTACTGAACAATAGTGTGTCAGACTGCCACCCGTTCGTGAACATAGAATCGCAAATTCGTTCAGATTCAGTAACCGTAACAGGACCTGAATATTCGGTGGTTGTTGCACTATCCGGGAATGCTCGAAGCGATGATCCATACTTGTCCATTGTACACACTGATCGATGATGATCGCTGAGCACCGGCTTCAATGATTACACACACAGCTTTGAATCGCCCGTGCCTTTGTTCTTCAAGAGAGGGGAACAGAGCACACAACGGAGGAAGCAACTCGAACGAGACACAATTTACGACCGATGCGGTCATTATTGAGATTAATTTGCGGTTAAAATATATATTTTTTTGAGAGTGTTTTTCGGGATTTTCTTGTAGGATTGAAGCGAATTAAGTTACGTTTTTAGCAAACGAAGGGGATTATGAAAAGTGTAGTAAGCAATACTAAAGTACGTATAAAAACTAAAATACGTGTCAAGAGGAGAAGGGAGGTTTTTCAGCATTTCCTAAAGTTGTTGTGATGTGATGTGCTATTGAATTTTATACTTGATTTTATAATGATCAAAAAATGGATTATCTAATGGTTGATGAATTGATGTGTCATCACTTGTATACTATTTTACTATACATATTACTGATAGCATATTTTGACCATCTTTAGTGCCATCGTGCGGCGAATAAGGGAGAGAGTAAGGAATATGAGAAGCAAATTCCAAGTACATAATATCATGATACAGAGTGCGGCAGAACGATAGTATGTCCTGTCCTAGTAATAAATCAAAAATCGCGAGTGCAGGACGGTTGAAAAATTTCTCGATCGGTGATATTTCCGCAACTTACAGTACAATAATTTTAAAATGAACACATATTGGTTGTAAGCAGAAAGACACCTGGCAAACATTTAGTCATTAACAAATAATGTACTACAAGTTTAAGTACCATCAATGCCCATAAATACGCAACAGTCCCATTATCATAGGGAATAACGCAATTTTGTTAGTTTATGCTTTTGTGGGTAGTTAAGGATACATTTCGATGATATTTCTTATTTTTTTTTTTAGAAGCGTAAGAAGTGTATGCTTTTTTATTGCGTATTCAGTAAAATCCTATATTAATTTTGAATAGACTTAAGTACATTAAATACAATAGTCGAATTACCATTTGGATGAGAAAATCTTCAACAGTAATTCAGTGGAGTTTATTAGTTGCTTGTTTTATTTACTTTTACGCAGTTCAACTAACGGACTACTTTAGTGAAGTCTCAAAATAGATAAATAAACATCTATAACAACCATAGTCAGCCTGACATAAGAAAAGGCCTTTACAAGTTCTATGAAGACGTTGCTGAGGAGGATTTGCGGTAATTAATAATATCGTTCTTCTCAGACAAGTTCGCTGCTTTCCATTATGCCTCAATTTTTTTTTCATTCTATTTCATATATACTGGAAAATCAAAAACAGATTCAATGGGTCAAAATAATTTTAATCAACTTGTTGACTATATAACATATCTGATTACCAACTTTAATTTTTGTTGCAATGCATATCAAACGAAATTTTATAGAATGCAAATTGTTGTTTAAATTTTTATATACATTACATTAAATTAATCAATCACATCCAATAATATCAGTATCGTACAAATTTTACTTTCAGTAGTAATTAAAATACGTTAAGGTACTTTTAAGTTCTTTAAATACTCTTCAAATAATATCTAATACTTTGAGCACAAACTTAATACGTCTGAGTACAGAAAGTTTTTCTAAAATATTATTGAGTGCTTTGAATAATCTCAGAATTACTTTTGAGTACTAGGAATATTTTACTAGTTCTTCTAAATCTTTGTTTAGTACCAAGAAGTCCAAACATAGTTCGAGTACAACGCTCTACATACAGTGCTCTGCATGCTCCTCGCATTTCTCCGCACTTTGAAACAAGTTTTCTTTCAAATTGAGGACTTCAATTTCAATATCCTACAAATGATGCTCTTACGACGGCTACGGAAATTGTGAGAATCGTAAAATCTAACATACAAAATCTGTTCGGTAAAATTTCAAACTGCTGAAAAGTTAACTTAAACTTAAAAATAATTCTAAAATCAAACTTAAAAATAATTCTTAAATTAATTAATATTAACATAAAGTCTTCCAAAATGTACACTGAATGCTTCATTCCAATATAATAGATAGAAAAATATAACATTTTAAAATCTTCCTTACATTTCAAGTGCTGATGATTTAAAGTTTTTCTGACTTTTTCAGCTGTTTGGAAACTCAGTACAAATTTACCGACTTCGGTAAAAAAAACTAAGTGTGTACAGCAGAACTGAATTCAAAGATGCATTCAAGCTAAACCAACAAAAGTATCCCTCAGTATCGAACGCTACCAGATGGAGTCCTTTCACGCAGCTTTTGCTGGATTGAACGACTGGCAAACAATTTTTCGGTTCTATGTGACATTATTTTATAATCTAAATTCTAATATTAAAGAGTGTAATTGAAAGGAATAAAAAAGACAAAGTAGCGAAATATCGTCAGATGGTCAAAAATTACAAAAAACAGGATCGCCCTTAGGTCGTGTGCCTTTAATTTCCCTATCGGTGAAAAAACGGACGGTCTTGCCGTCGTCGGTCGATTAAGTCTGAAACTACTAATGCGGTCCATCCCAATCTTGTGTCGACTTTGCTCGCCAACCAACTGTAGCACCAGAATCACTGGACTTCGACGACAGGAGTGCTATGAAAGCCGAACGTTCAGTTAAATAATTTGAATTTTTTAGCGGCTACCTAGAATCCACGTAACCCAAATAAGTCAAATATTTTAATGTCTCATATAAACCATATACTGCTGTTAAATAAGTTACCTGCTTAGCCCCTTCCAAACGATGATGTGACCTATTAACCTCGAGTTAACACGAGTAATCGGCACCCCACTTTTACTAAAATCAATTATAAAACATTGTTAATAACAATATTGAATATCGGCTCCGCAAAGTGTTAACACGCCTGAGCCTAACAAATAAACGAACTGATTAAAAAAAAACATTTACTGCTATGCTGCAAAAAAAATAAAGTTATTTTACAACGCACATTTTCAATAATCTGCACTAAACTGTTTTTTTTTTCATGAGTTATATTCGCCGGCTGTAACAACCAGTGAACCATCATATTCAGAATCAGCAACGTACACAGAATGTGAATGGATCAGTTTTTGTATACCAAATGAAACTAGTGGGCCCTGACTCATGCATAATCGTTGTGTACGCTGAGCCATACTTTTATCGTCTCCTTTTGTGTCGTGATCCGTATCGTTCGGCGAAGCGCATTTGCCAGTGTAGGAAATGACGCCTGCATGTTCGCAGGGCAAACGCAGCATGCGATTTATTCAGTGACACCCAAAATCGGAAAGCCCTGAAGATGAGTGGATGCATCTTGTCGAAGGAACTCTCGCTGGAATTTGCTAGCCTACCGTCCATGCGTAGAGCACCTTCGTCGTCAAGTGCCGGTGAACTTTTATAGATGCTACTGCTCTTCCTAATGTTCACCAACGGCTGACCTGGTGGTCGTTGCAGATTATTCGTTAGTGTGCTCATTTCATCGGGAAAACTGTCCCATTGTGCTTGCCGCCACAGAATGGTTTCGGCTTGCTGTAATTCTTCCTTTTCGAGTGGTGCTTGCCTTGCTGCATACTCTGCAGCTGTCGCTTTGATCAATCTACGTTGCTTCTTCGTAGCCCGTGCTGTCATTATTGGCTCGCCTTGTTTTTTACGCCGGCAGTTGGCAGTGAAGCGTACGACTGTAGCTGTAACTCGCAAGAGTCTGGTCCATCGAGATATCGCTTTAACGTCGATCACTTCGTGGAACAACACTGCACTACGTACCTCCTCCTCGGTTTCTTCGAACGTTGATTTTTTCGACAGCCACTGATTCTCTGACTGAAACAAGAACTCTGGACCTTGAAACCATGTTCCACTACTTTGAAGTGGCGGGCCTTGTCCCCCACTTCGTCAGTACATCCGCTATATTCAACTTGGTCGGCACCCATCGCCAGTCCGCCAATTTTGTGAGCTCCTGAATTTCACCGATCCGAAACGCGACAAATTGTTTATAGCGGTGCTGATCCGAATTGAGCCAGCTACACACTGTACGAGAATCCGTCCAGAAAACAGTGCGCTGAATTTTGTACGAGTGTGCTTCCATAATAGTCTGACTCATACGGGCTCCCAGAACCGCCCCCATTAACTCCAAACGAGGAATTGATTGACGCTTCATCGGTGCCACTTTTGCTCGAGACATTATCAGGCTACAATGAACATTTCCGTTGACGACTATTCGCAGATATGCAACGCATCCGTAAGCGTGTTCGCTGGCATCGGTAAAGATGTGAACTTCTAGTGAATCGATTTCGCCGCGCATTATAGTTCCAACATAGCAACGAGGAATTCGTATAGCTTCCACATCAGGCAGTAGGCTGGTCCACCACTTCCATAAGTCCCAACACCTAACATCGATCGCCTGGTCCCAATCGCAGTTGAAGCGCCACAGGTGCTGAATGATTATTTTACCGTGAATTGTGAACGGCGATAACAGTCCGAGGGGATCGAAGAAACCCATTACGCAACTTGCTACAAGTCCTTCGTCGGCAGTTTTTCTTCATACAGATACGCCAACAGCTCCTCGCAGTGCGTCATTGAAAAGGAGAATTCATCCAGGTTCGGGTTCCAGATTACTCCTAGAACTCGCTCTTTCGAAGTCTGTTTATCCCGGTTGAAGTGGACCAGCGCAACTGGTTTCGTCTCTCCCATACTCTGCAGAAATTCTGAAGAATTGGACACCCAGTTCCGGATCTCAAAACCCGCCTTCTGATGTACCAACCGTACCTCCTGCGCAAGCTTGACTGCTTCTTTCACCGTATCGACATTATCGTAATAACCGTCTACATAGTGACGATCTATGATGACTGCTGCTGCTGCGGGATACTGAGCAGCAAATTCTTCAGCGTTCCTATTTTTAACGTAAAACGAACAGCGAAAGCTTGTGGATCCAAACGTGGCCACGTCCATGACATAGATGCTCACTGGATCGGCCGGTGAATTCCTGAAGACGAATCTCTGCTTCTGTTTGTCGCTAGCTCGAATCTTCATCTGGTGAAACATTTCTTTAACGTCTCCACCAAAGGCAACTCGTCATTCTCAGAATCCGAATAGAACCTTCACCAGAGGTACGAGCAGATCGGGTCCCTTCAACAGCTGAGAATTCAGGGAAACTCCTTTTACTGTTGCGGCCGCATCCCAGACTAAACGTACTTTACCTGGCTTTTTCGGGTTTTGTACGACGTTGAGTGGGAGGTACCAGACTTCGTCGGGAGAAGTTCCATTCAGCTCATCTATGGTAGCCAGATGTGTGTATCCTTTTTCCTGGTACTCCTTGATCTGCATACATACGTTTTCTTGCAATTCCGGGTTCTTCTGTAGCCGCTTCTCAAGTTGTTTCATTCTTCTCACGGCCATAGGAAAGCTGTCTGGGAACCGTGGCTCATCTGTTTTCCACAATAGTCCGGTTTCAAACCGGTCACCGACTCGCGTGGTTGTCTGCTCAAGTATTTGCCGCGCTCGTTTTTCTTCTACTGATTCTTGTGGCACTATTACCACCGATTCCTCCAGAGCATAGTGGCTTTTGAGAGGTTCGTGTAGGTCCTCATTTGTAATTTCCCGATGCACGCCAAGATAATTACTCGTTGCAACCGTCGTCGAGTTCCTTGGACCATATACCGTCCAACCAAGTTTGCATCGGACTGCAATCGGCTCCACAGGCGCACCCACCTTCGCCTCTATCGGAGCAAACGAGTGGATGTTCTTGAGCCCGATTAGCAATTCCGGTTGCCCGTTGTATGACTCGATTGGTAATCCCTTCATGTGTTGATATTGTGCAGGCAGCTCTTGGTAATCTAGCCTCTGGCACGGTAACATCAGCTTTCCAACCGTACGAACGCTATGCAGCAGTAGTTTGCCACTTGCATCACCATTAACACCCAACGCCCACAGATTCATTCGCCGGGACTCCTTCTCTTTGCGCGTGATATCCATTTAATTTAATTGTCAGCCGCTCTTGCACTCCGACGACGCCCAGCTTGTCAGCAAGTTTCTTTTCTAATAGCGTGACAGACGCACCTTCATCCAGGAACGCCAATACCGAGTCGAGTTTGAACCGCAGTGTAGCTGTACTGGAACCATACGGAACATTGTCGTACCATTGGCTCGGATATGTGCGTTGAATCCCACAGCATTGTGTACGGGATGCATCAGCGGATTATGGTGCTCTTTGAAATTCCCAACGTTGCAGTAAATCTTTAATTTACATAGACCACCGTGCTCGTTGGGGCACACGTGACACAGTTTATCACGGCGCGCAAGCTTCAACCGATCCGAGGACGACAGTTTCTTAAAATCTTCGCAGTGCCGAAGACGATGTTCCGTGCTTTTACATAGATTGCACGGCTTTTCCGGTTGTTGGAATTGGCATCTGAACTATTTTCTCCGCCATGACAAAACAACGCTCCCTTTTCCGTCGGCTTTCTTTTTCCAGACGATGGTCCACTTTTTTTGCTGATACGCCGGCTTGAAATCCATGTCAACGTTTGCCTCACAGGCGACGATCTCCATCAGAAAGTCCGTAAGCGTACGAAGTGTTGTTTCTCCTTTGTTTCTCCGGTAATGGATCCATTCACGCTTTTCGTGATCCGGTAATTTAGCGAAGAGCGACTTAATCAGCAGCGGATTGACGAGGTGTTGCCGAAGTTCTGCAGCCTCCAAATGTCCACAGAGTTGCTCCACGGTATTTCAGAAAGGGACGAAGCTTCGCAGGTTGTCCGGCTTTGGTGGTTCCAAGTGATTGACTTTATCCAATAAATTTTGAAGTAGTTGCTCCTGACGACCGTAGCGCCTACGTAACATTCTCGATAACCCTTGGAATCGACTCGGAAAGAAGCAGTTGACCAGACACCAATTCAAGAGCATCGCCTTCGAGAAACTCCTGCAGTCGCATAAGGTTCTCATTATTCTGGTATTCACAGGAATCATTGGACGTTTTGTAGGCAGCGTAAAACAATGGCCACTGTGCTGGTTTGCCCGAAAATTTAGGATGTTTGTAGGTCAATCCTTTTCTCGCTGCCAGCTGTGCCCTCGTAGGTCGGATCCGCGTGAGTCTCTGTCCATTTCGTCTTCTTTCTACTACATCCTTGCTTCTGACGGAAGGCTTGTCGTGTTTTCTCGTTTTTTCCGAGACTTCAGCTTCGTAGTCCTCTTCATCGCCATATTCCGCATCTTCTTCCTCACTGGTGTCAGTGTCATCGGTACTTTGTAGCTTCTTCAAATTTACCTCGGTAAGCTTAAGAAGTTGCTTGCGCCCTTCGCCAGAGGGGTTTGCTTCTTTTCCACATGTTTTCGGCCCTTTTCGGTCGTAAGGCAGGCTTCGTCTGACCGATAGCCAACTCTTCATCTAGCTCAGCCATTTGCTTTTCGAATGACTTTTGATGCGCCTTTATCCGCGCAGTCTGTGACTTCTTCTTCTGCAGTATTTCCTCCTGCAGAGCCATGTTTTCTTCTTCTTCTTCAGCGCGCATCTTGTTCTTCATAGCCGATAGCCAACTCTTCATCTAGCTCAGCCATTTGCTTTTCGAGTGACTTTTGATGCGCCTTTATCCGCGCAGTCTGTGACTTCTTCTTCTGCAATATTTCCTCCTGCAGAGCCATGTTTTCTTCTTCTTCTTCAGCGCGCATCTTGTTCTTCATCTCCAACTTTTTTCTTTCAAATGCACGCTGCATCTCTTTTTCCTTTCTTCTTAGGTTCATCCAGCTCTTCGTACTGTCGCTTTTGCTTTTCCTCTAGCGCTTTCACTCTTGCTTCCACACTAGACTAGCCTTTGCGCGAGCTGACACTGGATTTTTCAGACTCCTCGGTTTATTTCCGGTTGCCTGACTTTTTGGCGAGCATTACTTTTTTCTGGTACTCCTGAGCCTGAACCTGGCAGGCTTCGTCTCGGCAGTACCATTTTTTCAGCACTTGCCCTTTCTTGATTCCTACACAACGGTAGTGGAACCAACTGGTACATCCGTCGCAACCGATCATTGGTTCATCGCACGTTGATGGACCACATATTCCACACGGAGTTTCCGTTAGATCCAGGTGTTCCGGGATAGATTCGCCATCGGAAGTCATCGTTGGGCAGGTCCGATACTTTTCTCTTGGACACTTTGTGTGTAACTTAATTTTTGAGAATGTTCCGGATGGAATCCAATTTTTTGTAGCAGCCAACGTATTTTGTTGGCGACGCTCAAACTGTAAATATTTATTAACATTAGTTTACATTTCGAGTGTTATTTAGATGTATTATTTTTGGCTTACAATTAAGTGGTTTCCTTGCCCACTATCAAAGGCTCCTTAACTTTCTTCCCTGAACACCTATCGTGATAAATCTATAAATTGAATCAATTTTAGATCAATTATCACTATAATTTAAGCTTAAACTCACGGTTTCCTAGGGATTTATCTAGTTCGCCTCTCGTCCTAGTTTCGGTCCAACTACCCTAACTTTGGGTGTTTTATTTGTTGCTCGGTGAATTTGCCGGCACTATAAAGACCGTTCATATTAATATTTATCTACATGCCTAACCAGCTAATATTACTTACAATCTAGGTGCGACCAGATCGACAGTTCTGGAAAATCTTTTCCGCAATTCACCGCTCACCGCTATACAAAGAGTAAGTATTAACATTGGTTATTCTCAACTGAATACATTAAAACAATTTATTTTCCTACTTACATGGCTGGCGATAAGATTAGGAACGTTTTTGTTCCTTTTAATCGATCGTAAACCAAAAATAAAGAATCTATTAAATAAACTCCAACCGCGCAGCGAAACCGATTTGTTTTCAATAATTCGATAAAGCGATGGCGAATTATGTTTATGTTTATTCTATTCTCTACCACTACTACTACATCTATCATTTGTTTACTTTTTCACTCTTTCTCTTCCTCTATATAACGACGGCACTCAAAGTCACCGCTATGCAGTGTTGCCAGATAACTTGTGTGGTGTTGCAACACTAGCGATTTGAAATTGGTTCACTGTTGTAGAACCTCTAGGTCCGAAGTACATTTTGAACCGCGTACCCTGAAACAATTCTTGCGCTTTTCGGTGCCTTTCGGTACTATAGTATCTTTGTTTTGTTTTGATTCGCTATGTTATTTGGACAGAATATTTGAGGGTGTGTCGGTGTGAGTTACGTTATTAGGGGTGAACCATTAAGCTTGAGACCGGTGTGCTGAGCCAAAAAATATATTCATTTTCTTCATGACTAGCCATTCGTTGATAATATGTTCTCATCGCCTCCATGAACTTGAAAACACCAAACAGAGTAAATAAAATTTTAATTTATTTGAATACTTTACTTGGCAATACTGGGAGTGAGTCCGTTGAAAACACAAAAACAAATTGTAGGAGGGTATTTTTCTTTGAGTTGTCTTGCATAAAGTAATCCTTTTTATAATTTTCGCGGTTATCTGATGAGACTACAGAATCCTATATCCATGTTCCTTTGTCCAACCCATCCACAAAAAAATGTCACCTTTTTTAACCTCGGGTAAACCGCGAGTAAACGGCCCAAGTCCTACTTAACCTAGTATTAAGTCATTACATTATACAAAAAACAATGAATTACCGGCTCCGTAAAGCTAACGCAATTGAGCCTGCCAAATAAATGAACTAGTTAAAAAAAAATCATTTTCGCGGTTCACAAGTCGCATGGTATAAAAACTATACAAACGTTTCATTAAGTTTAAACTTATTTCAAGGTGTGCGAGAAAGTTCTAAATAGCATTATTGTCCCTCTTTTAGCGCGATCATGTTGCCGTTTTATGATGTCAACATTTCATTGATTTTTGAAAATAAATTGCTAGTTGTGTTCAGTGTGATATTTTTATCAAATAATCAATGCGCTTTAAATATTGCAGGTTTGAAATCAGTGCTCTGAATTCACCAAACAACAGCATTCGATGTTCGAATAAATCGATGACAGTAAATCGGATCTCTCTGTCTAATTGGAAGTAATTTATATGAAATGAAATAGAGTTCCAATCAGATCACATAGGTTATATTAATCCATATAATTAATGATATTCTTTGTCTGCATGGGCATGCTCAACGTTATTTTATGCCCAAGTTTCACATTTCCAACCTGAAAAATATCCTTGAACATTCGAATCAATCAAAAATTTTATTCACACCGACCGATTGAGGAAATGTCGATGTCATTAATTTGTAGGTTAGAAGTTGACAAAACAAAAACAAATGCAGGGCGGGAAAACATTTCATTCTTAGTTTCAAATAAATCAACATTAAACTAAGCATATATATTTAATCATTATACTAACAATCAATATGCAACTAGCGATTTGAAATTGGTTCACTGTTGTAGAACCCCTTGGTCCGAAGTACTCCTTGAAGCCAGCACATAACTATGCATATTTGCACCTCTGTTTTGATTTGCTGTGTTATTTTGACAGAATATTTGAGAGTGTGTTCGTGTGAGTTCATTATTATGGCTGGCCCACAATTGATACGTTGCGGATGCGTTGACGTAAATCTGACAGAAAACCTATGGGAAAACTGTCAAATTAACGCAAACACATCTGCAACGTACAAATTGTGGGCCAGCCATTAGGGGCATATTGTTAAGCTTGGGACCGAGCTTGGGACCGATGTGCTAGTACTGACTGATCCAAGAAAAAATTCCTATTTGTTCTGGACCTACTGGTCTTAGAGTTAGTCTATGATTATACTGCGCCCCTTATATTTCAAGTTTATACTAAGCGAGTATAGTGGCTGTTTAAACGAAGCTATGCGTCAACCAGGCGAATATCGATTTAGTGTGAATTTTAAACTAATTAGTTTAGAGTTTTTCCGGAGCTTAGATTACTATCGACGATTAGTAAAATCTCAGAGTGTACATAAAATTCTATTTTGAAGGGTTCTTTTTCTCCGTGTATTCACACCCCTCGATTATAGCAATATATCGATCGGGAGTCGACTAAAAAAAGAGAGAACGCCCATTACTACATTTGGCAGTTTATAAAATGTAAACAGTACGTATGGGTCGGTTTCACTCGTTTAGTATTTTTTACTTTATTCGTTTGTATATTGTAGAATATATATAGTTAATGCCAGTGAGTATTTATTCTTCTGGCATATTGGAGTTGTTAACCTAACACTCACCAATTTGGTTGCAGGTACCTCAGTCTATCATACTTTTATATCAAGGGAAATTTATTTCACAAACATTGTGTTCACCAATCTAAACAAATAAAGCCGCAAGGAAGGTATGTCCCGCGAAGATGGCTTATCACTGGACAGACAACATACACACCACTGCCCTCACGCCAAGGGATTATCAGGTGGAGCTACTGGCATCAGCAAAAGAGCGAAACTTGATTCTTTGCCTTGCTCATAATTCCTCCAAAGAATTCATAGCATTGAAACTGATCCATGAACTGGGCTTCCAGCTTAGGAAGTCCACCAACCGAAAACGGACTGTCTACATCTCCAATAATGATTCTGTTTACAATTTAATGAAGAATCTTACAGATCTGAAGGTAGTTTATGTATGTGAAGATAATGAGGAAGAAGTGGATTGGGAACAGGTAGTACAAGAGAATCAAGTCATTATTACCGACGAGGAGAAATGTTTGGATGCTCTTATCTGCGGTTACTTAGACCTCAATGATGTCAATCTGCTGGTGATTGATGAATGTCACAAATCGTATGGCAATGAAGAGATATCCCAGCTGTTTAACGACTTTTACAACCTGTGTAGAGAGAAACCAAAAATTTTAGGGCTAGCAGGCCCTTTACACAATGCCGGGTGTATTCCAGGGCGGTTGAGTGCCGAGCTAGAGCAACTCGAGTTGAGCCTCAAGTCCAAAGCGGAAACAGCCAGTGATATTGTAACCGTATTAAGGTGAGAAGTATGAGATGAATTTTTGTAGTACACTTATTTTGAGATTTGAATGAATATTTCAGATACTGCAACAAACCCAAGGAAATAATACTGCAATGTGCACCACCATCGGATAACGATTTAGCACTTTATTTGAAGGAAATTGTTCTAACGCAAATCACATTTATCACAGACCATCGGTATGATCCATCAGAAATTTACGAGGATGACGAATTCCTCGAAGAACTGAAAAATATTCCGGATCCACGCACAGATCCACTTAAGTTCCTTAATGAATTTTTAGCCGTCCTGGAAGAAATGGGTCCATGGTGTGCAGATCGGGCCGCTCTAGCGATGATTGTACAAATTGAAAAGCAAAAGATAAAAACACCATACGAGAGGCACTTTCTGCTGCTTTGCCTTGTTTCAACGGTTTTTGTACAGATTAGATCACACTGTGACCAAATATTTCAACAGTATTCAAGTGAAAAGGAAAAAATTCAGGCCCATTCTACACCCAAAGTTCTTCGGATGTTGGAAATATTTCATTTATTTAGTCCAGTAACTGCAAGCAAAATAGAAAAAACAGTTATCGAAGCCGTTGCAGAAGAGGAACAAATAGAAGCATCGTGTCAATCAGGATCATGTCAAACTTTACTGGAGGAAATCAAGTTGATTGATTTCAGAAAATTAATCGCTGATGTAGACGTTGTTTCCAAAAACATCGAAAGCATCACTGAAGGAATAGAGAACCTTAAAAACTCGCTTAGACAGATTTCAAATTCGGATAAATTGGACAGTGAGATACAGGTCAAAAGGTTAAGATCGCCGACAAAGAATGGATTACGGCCGATTAGACAACGAAAAAAGTTTGGATCAGGAAATCGGCCACACAGATCTAATTATTACAATCAGAATGATCCTGATGCTCTCTGCGCACTTATATTTTGTAATTCGAAATTTATTGCCAAAATTCTGTACAGCTTGTTCTACGAAAGTATCCGATCCGATCCTCAATTGGCCTACATCAATGTGCAGTACACAGTAGATAAAACGGCAGATCCAATCAAAGATCCAAAAGAGGCCGAAATTGAGCATAGAAAACAAGAGGAAGTGCTGAAGCGATTTAGAATGCACGAATGCAACCTGTTGATTGGAACTTTGGTCCTGGAAGAAGGAATCGATTTACCTAAATGTAATCTCGTGATACGCTGGAACGAACCGTTGAGCTATCGATCGTACGTACAATGTAAGGGGCGAGCCCGGGCAGCTTCAGCATATCATATACTTTTCGTAACCCCTAATCCTGCTTTAAATCTTCCGAATAAAATTGAAGATCTGAGCGATAGAATGCATCGTTATATATGTGACAAAACAAAATTAGAAAAGAAGAAAGAGCATGTACAGATCGAATCAATAGACGTTAAAATAGAATCAAATATAGTCGAAAATGGAGTAGTGTGTTTAGTCAACTCAGATCCCAATTATAATGAGCTAGAAGCTTATCACAAATCCAGCATGCAGGTGATGGAAAATTGTACCAATGAAATGATTGAAAAAATTGCCATTTATATGGAAATCGAAAAGGTAAAATGTTTCTTAATAAACATCTCTTATATTGTACTGATAACATTAATATGATTTCCTTTTAGTTGTTGTTGCGAAAATGTGAGAACATTGAACCATCGGAGAGCGATCAATTGTATGCTGATTGTTTCAATCAATTCCTAGAACCATATCGACCCCTTCCGGAAACTGATGAAAATATGAACAGCGTAGGGCTCGCCAATGCCATTCAAATGGTGAACAAGTATTGTGCCAAGTTACCGAGCGACACATTTACCAAACTTACCCCACTGTGGCGAGGTGCCAAAACTGTACGGAATGGACATGTACTGTACCAATGTACGATACGGATGCCCATTAATTCACCCCTGAAGGAGGATATTCTGGTGAGTGGATTTTGTTTCGTTTAAAAATGATTTTATATTGGCTATTCAGAGCCCTACCTATTTGTTATTCCGTTCGAAACGGGTTTTTGCATACACTAATTAAGAAAAATGTAAATACGAGTGATTGTTCAACATCTGCTCTAGAACAACACGTCAGTTTATTCTCCCGAAATGCAACTGCAACATAGGCTCCTTATGACTCGATTTTTATCCGGAGTTGACTTTGATCGGCTATACCGTTGCGGGCCAAGCACCTCATTTTCTATAGAATCTTGCTTCAATTCTACCTGATCCTTCAGAAAACGATCGATTATTTCAAACTTCTGAGCAATGTTCTCGTGGTAACTAATCCTTGCTGCAATTTCGGTTAGTTGTGGTCTGAAATATGAACTTTATCAGTCACTTTATTGAAGAAAGCGGAAATTTCCGGCAAACAATCAAACATTCTTAAACAATATCAAATAATTTCAAATCCCTCAACAAATTCCTAACGATATCTAAGTTGGAAATTACCTATGTGCAGATCCTCTTCTACTCTCTGGGCGCGTCGAGTTCCTTGCTGTTGAAGATATTCGCTTCAATCGTTCAATGCGCTCCTTCAGTTCCTCTGCACTTGATGTAACAAGTTCACATTTTCTAATGGAAATCCGGGAATCTTCGGTTACTTCTTCAATCGTGTAAATTTTGTGTGGTTCAAATGTTACACAACTTTCCGAGGAAATGCTCAGTCCCAAAGTAGCACGGGCGCTATTCTTTTGCAGTTTGTCGCTAAATTCGTCTAGATCCCGATGTGGTAAATATTTTCGCGATGCTTTCTGCAGTGCTTCTCGGTGTGCGCTAAGAAGGCGAGCTATCGATTCTGTAGAAGAAGTTTCCGATATACCTGATAGATCCATTGCCGCTAAGAGATGGAATAATTTGACAGCTTCACATGGCATGTTCTCAGCAAGCTTTGTTATATTTTTGCTTTTGTTTGTTTGTTCTAGGGTTTACCAATGCCTACAGAGATCCTAGCCAGACGCATGGCGGCCTACACTGCATGTCGTGTACTGCATAAAGTTGGAGAATTAGACAACTCTTTACAGCCCATTGGAAAGGAGTCCTTCCGTGCATTCGAAGCTGATTGGGAGGATTTTGAATTGGAAAGTAATGATGCCCTGATTGTGAATGAAAACTCGGAACCAAGACCAGGTACTACCAAACGGAGGCAGTATTACTACAAAAGAGTAAGTATTGGTCTTTGCTAAAGAGCTAAATTACGTCTGAATTATCGTTGTACGGCTAACACGGCAGAGTTATATTTTTTCATGTTTTTTTATTGTCTCACGTTTTTTATTGTATTGACGGCATTGACACCTCGCGCACAGATAGTGACAGTTTTTCAATGGATTTTTTAGTAGAGTGAAAGACCCAATTGAACATCCCACCGATTAATTGCAATTCGACAAAGATTTTTCATTAGGGCCTAACTGACAAACGTAAATAATGGCTTCTTCCGTAAATTTCTCGTGGCACAAAGGCTACCTATGTAAGCCTCCAATTCTATCGGATAGGTGAAGTCTTCCATGCCACCATGGTGGATTGATTAGGCGAGTTTTCAATGACGAGAAATTCTCGGAAAAAGCCATTGTTTACGTTTGTCAGTTAGGCCCTAATGAAAAATCTTTGTCGAATTTCGTGGTTGATTAAGTTCCAACCTGGGGTGGCATTTCGTAGCTCGAAACGAACGACTTTTTGTACGAACGCTTGTGAGAAAAAGTTCTTCGTTTCGAGATACGTAATACGGCCCCTGGATCGCTTGGGTCGACTAGTCGACTTGTTATCTGTTGAACCTTAGTAAGTACAGTCAATCGCAAAATTGAGCGTATACGTAAGTCATTTACGACCATAATTTTACTTCTCTAGTAAACAGACGGTCATGATGGTCATCGCTAGTACCGATGTTTCCACCGTCAAAACCGGCATACATCACCCCGTCAGTGGCAATGTGTCCGTATCTTGAGCAATACGATTTAGTTAATTGGAGGTTCAGTTGTTAAGTTAGACCTTTTTGAATATGAAGGATTAAATTATATTTTTCATAAGTACCGGCCGAATGCTAAAACACGTTGAACTAGAGTTTGTTTTCGCGAATTTCTCTTGAATTAGTCGATTGAGGGCTGCGTCAGTATCAGTGTCATAATTGGCAAACAGTTGTCAGAATACATTTTTTCGTGGTTTTCACGAGGAAGCGTAATAATGTGCAAAACTACTCTGACTTTCAATATTTTACGGAATTCTTCATTTTTGCATATATATTTTTTAAATCAGTCTACAAAAAAAGTGACATATAAGACATTCACACTTAGAAAATTTTACAGTATTCGGTATTTTTTTACCGAACTTTCAACAGCTGAACGTTCGGTAATCCGATTTAACGGATTTCGGTAAAATTTGACAAGTTCCGGTAATGTTTTTACCGGAATACTGTAAAATTTCACCGAAATCCAGTTAATCGGATTACCGAACGTTCAGCTGTTGAAAGTTTGGTAAAAAATTACCGAATACTGTAAAATTTTCTAAGTGTGTAAGATCAATATTGACCCGTATTTCAACCCTTCGTAGAATTTCGATATTTTAATTTAGAGTCAATGTTTATGCACAATTCTAAAGGTGCAAAAGGCCAAAAATGCATTGAAACAAAAAAAAACTGGTTCCCGTAACATTGTCTCCCGGAAATCTGCTACAAAGGGAAGGAAGTTTTAGTTTGGCTGTGTTAACAGAAATGCATATAAAATATTCCAGACGCATTGTGGAGAATTGCCGCCTTCAGCAAAGTTTCTCAGTGCGTGACAAATTGTCTTTTGATATTTTCATATTAGTTCCAAATCGTGCTGCAGCCTATCTTTGCTCTACAGGGTTGCCGTCTTGGGCAAAGTTTTTTGGAATATAAAATGTAGTCATTTGACATTATCAGAATAGTTCCAGATTTGGCAGCAGATATGGCGCTGCAGTCTATCTGTGTCAAACGCGAACCTTTAGAAAGTTGCCGTCTTCGGTAAAGTTGTTGAAAATCTAAAATGTAGTCACTTGAAATTATCAGATTAGTTCCAAATTGCGCCGCAAAGATGGCGTTGATGCCAATGAAGCTCTAGAGAGTCTTTGTCAAATGAAGCTCTAGAGAGTTGCCGTCTTGGGCAAAGTTTCTCGGTATGCAATTTGTCGTCTATTGGCATTATAATATTTATTCCAGATCTTGCCACTAAGATAGCGTAATGCCAAATCACGGTCTTCAACTACTTCTCTGCAGCACTACTACTTCAACTACTTCTCTGCAGCAACTACTGTATAGACTACTTCTCTGCAGCACAATCTGCAACAAATATAATAGTGTGAAATGCCTCCATATTGCATACTGAACAAATTTGCTGAACAAACACAGCAATTCTTTAGAGCTTAGCTAAGATAGACTGCACTGCCATTTCTGATGCAAAATCTGGAACTAAAATTTACAATGTCATAAGACGATCCTCGACATATTCAATAACTTTGCTGAAGATGGCATCTCTCTAGAACTACATATGGTTGAAATAAACTACAGCGTCATCTCTGCGGCACAATCAAGACCTAATACGATAATGCCAAATGATCGCATAGAATATATTGAACAGCATTACCGACGAAGGCAACTCTCTAAAGATTAATTTGGAAAAGATAGACTGCAGCGTTATCTCTGCGGTAAGACATGTAACAAATATGATAATTTCAAAAGATCCAATCCCCATTTTTTATATTTTTCTTTGAAAGACGATCAATTATTTATAACTTTAGCGTTTATATCTTTTTTTTTCTATAGGGTGGTATATATGAGAGCTCTCATATTGTTAAAAAAAAAATTGAAAACTAGAATTTGTTCCACACTTGACTCCATAAAGTTCTCTCGGTCGAAATTTAGGTTGTCCATGTTAAAATTGCACCACTGATAGATAGCTGTAAGTTTTTAACCATGTTTGCAAATAACAAGACATTTTCAGGGAAGGCTCCTTAATCTATTCTCAAACCGTGATTTTTTTTATGAAACTCAGAGAGAGAATCACATGTTGCCTTAAACATTTTGTACACTCGCAAATTTCAAATCAGCGGTGATAGAAGAGAAATCGTAGATCATCATTGCAATCAATAAACCGAACCAGCTTACTTTGCTAGGCGAATATTGCACTGAAAAATCTTTATCCGATGGTCAGAAATTACAATTCAAAATTTTGGCCCATTTTGACCGAAAAAAAATACAATCCCTCGAAACAACATGTAACCTCAATATTTTTAAGTCCAACAAAAATAGTAGTTTGTAGCACATATTGAAGTTTCAAAACCCAGAAATGAGTTTCAACAAGGAATGAAAATGTACGTAAAAAATAGCAAAATGTGATTCTTTTGACTGTACCTCAGATGAAAGGTCTCTCAGAGCTGCATAAAAATTTTCACGGTTTGAGAATAGATTAAGGATCCCTCTAAGTGTAATGTTATTTGCAAACTCGGTTAAAAAGCTACAGCTATTTTTTAGTGTTTCAAATTTAACGTGGACAACCTTTATGAGGCTCACCCTATGGACATTTGGATTGAGTGTTAATTTCGTATGGTTGTCAAAAAAGCCTCATATTCGTCCGGGAGGACTTTTTGGAGCCAAGTGTGGAACAAATTGAAGTTTTTAAAAATTTGTAACAAAATATGGAGTGCATAGAAAAAAAAGTTGTAAACGCTAACGTTATAAGAAATTCATTGTCTTTCAAGGAAAAATATTAAAAATTCCTGATAGATCTGACGAGAAAGGTCTATTGCCGATCTTTGACATATTCAATAGTTTTGCCAGAAAATGCAGCCCTCTAGAGCATAATTCAGCAAAGATAGACTTAAGCATCACCATTGCGGCTCGATTTGACTAATCTGACAACATCAAATAACTGCATTTTACATACCCGCATAATCACAAACCATTCCTGGACCATTTCCCTTATTGTTGAAAACCGTTTCCATTATTGTTACGACAGTTACCCTTATAGTTGACAACTATAAACTAACAATCTTCTATATAGTTTTAACTATATGTCAGATGGTAAAAGGCCAAATAACAATATGCTGAATAGGCGGTTAAGTTCAATTTCCATAAACAATGGCAATTTTCACGAACAAATTTTATGGTGTACTCTATGCCAAAAAGTTGTTGTATAATCCAGACCGAGTGCAGACAATAAAAAAAACTTTGAATGACAATATGGCATACATTAACAATATGTGTTAATGCAGAGGTTATATGGTGAAAATGAGATTAAACTATTTGCTAACAATAACATAAAATCTGATAATATATCTTTAGTTCGAAATATATTTGTGACTATATAGCAAATTAGGGTGCCAATGGCATGTATGGGAAAAAATTGACCATCGAATTTCAAAAACGGGTAGTGCTCAAAAGTTTCGTCTCCTCAAAAAAAGTCCCCATGCAAAATTTGAGCTCAATCGGACTTCGTTAAGTGTTGGACCAAAGCGGTCAAAGTTTGACATTTTTGAAACACGAAAAATTTCCCAGGGGGGGGGGGGGGGGGGTACGTGAAAATTCCGAAATCGATTTTTTGTTTTTGATGCCAAATGTCTTAGAAATGCATGAAACGTCGAGATCTGGTGTTATCTCGAAAAAAAATTTTTTGAAAAAAATTGACTTTTTGGGACTTAGAAATTTTTTGAGGTGGAGGAGTGAAATGAATTTGATATGGAGGATTTGAATTCAATTGCTGAGATATCCATGGCAATAGTACTGAAACATGTCTTATATCATCGTTGGCAACTGCTAGCATATTATATGTGATATTTCATTAGGGTGGTTCACTTGTTTTGCATTAGGGTGGTCCATTTTATAGAAAAATAAAAAAATAAGATAATAGTATCAAAACATCTCTTATATAATCGTAAGCCATTATCAATATTAAATATATGATATTTCATTAGGGTGGCTCAGTTATTTTCCATTAGGGTCGTTAAGAACAATAAAAAATATTTCCAGCAAATTTAAACGCTATTCGCATTACATGGGCCCGGCGCGGGGCGAGGCCCGCCCGGGTAATATTTTGAAATGATTGCTTGGGTTTTGTATGTGAGCATTCTCACTATGCTGGCACGGCACGCCCAGCACGGCACATCAGCGTAGTGAGAACAGTCACATACAAAATCCAAGCAATCATTTCAAAATATTACCCCGGCGGGTCTCGCCCCGCGTCGGGCCCGTTGTAATGCGAATAGCGCTTTAACCAGTCAATATTTTTCGTATAGGTTAAAACCATTAAGCTTTCTCACGTCTATCATCTTTCTCTTCCAAGCAGGTAGAAAGAATAGATTGTTTACATACGAAAAAAAAAACAAAAAACGTATGAAAACAATCCTATTCTTTCTACGTGCTTGAAAGAGAAAGATGATAGACGTCAGAAAGCTTAATGATTTCTCACAAAACTTTTCAATATTACCTATCTTACAATGAGAAATTCGCTTCTTTCGTTCTTTTTCATTAATTAGTGCATCAATATAATAATTTCAACCGATTTCTATCCACAGACTGTAAGATTAGCGTACGGACTACCAAAGAGAATTATTTACTAGAGACGCTCTCTTTGTGGTCCTTTTGGAAACTTTTGCGAGACTTACATTCGGAATGCGACGCTTCTTTAAGGTGAAACAGATCGGTGCCCTCGTCTAATACTAATCTTAGAGATTAAGCATTGTGCATCAGTGAGTTTCTTATTTCTGTTTTGCACCGTCGTTGCAAGCTAAGATTAAAAATTTCAGAGTTATCTATCCTACATTTACCGAATATTGTAGAGTGGGAAGTCTTCGACTGCAACCTAATTAACAATTTTGACCGAGTAAACGTTTATTCAGCTGTTTATATGAGAAAGAAGAGTTTAGTCAGCTAAATTGTTTGTTGGACCCCTAAGATGGGGAACTATCTCATTAATACGGTATTTGCAGATATAACTAACCTTTTCAATGGTTGTGACAAAAGACACGTAACGAAAGGGAGGGAACGGTATTGTGATATTTCCAAAATTCATGTTGCTAGGTTTTTGGTACATTGCATCGCATATATTTTCTTAAATTACATCTGATTTTTTTGAACTTTTATACATTGTTCGATGTTCTTCAACTAAGTGCAAAATAAACTGTTTCTGATCTTCATCCGTTGACAATTTCGAATTATATGTTTTGATTAATGCAATACCTCGTTCTGCATTGTCATTTACTACTTCCAAGCTTTTAATTCGTTTAATGGCATTTTCATATTCTTGTTTGCTATTCCACTGCGTAATATCAGTTTCCAACAATGATTCCGGAATCTCTAGAGCACATAACAAGTTTTTAGTATGCTGACTGCCTTGAACAAATGAGTGCAGCTGTAGTGTTGAAACGTCGTTTGATTCGACTATGGATTTAGCACACACATTTGTTTTGTTAGCTGAAAATAAAAATATTGTTAGAAATATAATGTTCTGCGTACATCGAATTGAACAAAATAATTACCTGATGTATGTAAGGCTTCAATATATTTTTTTTTATCTGCGATATCCAACGTTTCATCAAATAAACACAATCCGATGAGATTGCTATCCAAATACTGCAGATGTTTCAAGAACCCTTTATATACTGCTTTGGCAACTTCTTCGTCAACAGCTTCGTAGATTTTAAGCGATTTTATCAAATTAAGGTCATTGTTTGCAGACATTGCAGCACACGTAGACAGAAACCAGTTTTTCAAATATACTTTTACAATGAATACATTAAATCGTGCTAACTGTTGTTGAGTTGCCTTAGGTAACGCAAAAGTGTGTCGGTAAAGGAACATTTTTAGTGAATAAATAATTTTTGCCATCCATCTTGCATTATGGAAAGCACCAGGAGCTCTAATTTTAAAATGTTCTTTAATTTTTCCACCCAAAAATATAAGCGTAAGCTGAATAACTTCGCGATAATCTTCGCGGTGATGTTGTTCTTTTAATTGTCGCTCAAAAAATTCAAGAGATCCACCCTCTCGTTGGCTGTTATTGATGATTTAACGAATACATCATTAACACCAGAATGGTATGAGCTCTTTTCTAAACGGTGCCATTCCGTCTGAAACCGCTTAAAAATCTCAACATTTGGAGATTGTGCAGTTTCAAATTGTAGTGCCTTGAATGCCTTGCCAACTAACAGCTCGTGTATGTGATGTCTACAGGGAAGTCCAATCAGCTGTCTTTTAAACATTTTGTCAAGATGTTGACACGCTCCTTTCTTTCGACCAGTGTTTGACGCAGTGGTATCAAATGATGTAAACATAACCCTAAAACACGGAATAACGGTATAATTTAAAAATTATCAATAATAATATTGAAACTAATAGAAATTACCTGTCTTCAAGATCCCAATCGACAACTGCATTGTACACCGCTTCTGCTTGTTCTATTCCTGTTGAATTTTGGATGGGAGGAACAGCTAACAGCTTACGGATGCCTTCACCAGATACAACTATAGCCAATCGTTCAGTTTTGGGGGTGGCTTTAGACGACAATATACTAGGAAGCAGTTTTGAATCCCAATGAACTGTTAAGTTAACCTGTGGCTTAAATGTTGCTCTCAGCTCGTTCTGCTTTTGCACACGAATTTCTTTTCTTGAATTCCTAATGGACTCTTTGTTTAACACTAATGTTGAAACGTCGTGCCCCAATGATTTCGCTATAGATGATATTAGAAATACCGCATTTCGATCACTCACTTTGCAGCGGTCCAAAGCAGCAGCCACATCGACAGTAATGACATTTTTTAATGGTGATTTAGAAGTTGAAGACGATTTGGAAGGACCTAGAAGAAAATTTAAGAATCAATCGTTTGTTAACCACGAAAAACATTTTAAAACATATTTGAAATTAATTCAATTTACACTTACCCGGTATCTGAAAATCTTCGCCGATAGTACTGATAGAAGGAACGGACTCACTCTGGGTTTGAGATGAGGACTCGAAATCACTAGCAGTTAATTTTTTTCTTTCCTGTAGACTTGCTTCTTCCTGCTCACTTGTTCGTGGATTAGTCTCTGTTGTCGCCTCTGCTGTTTCTTCCTCCTCAAAATCACTACACGAGATAGTTGCCGTTGGAAAAGACTCACTTGTTGTTGGAAGAGTTAGTTCTCGTTGTTCTTGCAAATACCGATATGCTTTTCTTTCTACTTTATTCTTCGGTTTATACCTCTTCCCGATATCGAAAAGGTTCTGCAATGAATCAGAGAAATCCTTTCTCTTCTCAATTTCTCTCGCCGACATTCTTAGCTTGCGCTTCTGCAAGATTTTCCAAGTTTCGTAGTACCGCAAGATTTTATGTTGCACTGTCCTGTCGTCGAGCAAATGGTTCAAATGCTTTTTATTCCATGATACTTTCAAAGCTTGTATTGTTAATTGTGCACTTGGTTTAGTCTTTTGCTTCTCTGCTCGCAAATGAAACATGAATTTCCGGAAAACTTCGTTGTATGTAGGCAAATTCGAAGATTCGGGGAACAAAGGTAGGTATTTTCCAACTAGCCGAATATCCTCCATTTTGAAAAACAAAAAACTGTTGACTAGACCGCGGTTCCTCGTTCAAATATAAAAATACTGAATGAGTAAAACTAAAAATAACAATTCCTTATATACCAAATGTGTGGCCATTTCATTACCTACTCAGTCTTTCAAAACTGCTCGCTTGGGACGTATTCGTTGCCTACGGGTAGCTTATATTTTGTTTGGGTAGATAACACTTCAGAACAAAAAGCATTCGAAGCAGACGTTGTCACTACCGAAGCGCGTATACCACAGCAAGCGGCAGGTAACGTACTTTTGTTTTGATCCCCTATAACGTACCTACTTGTGTTTCTCGGAAATGAAGCAGTCCAAGGCCAAGAACCTCTTTAGAAAAGATAAACAAAAAACTTTTGTTGCACTTCGTAGTCGCCTATCAAGCTATTGTAATAATTTGGGTACATCAAAAATCGTTTTTTTTCCTTATTTTTGTCCATATTTTGGTAACGGCACATTTTTGTTAACTATTAAAAAAAACATAATAAAAATATCTTAACGAAGTGTAGTATGCCAAAAAAGAATCATGGTTTCAAACTATACAAAAAATATTGACTGGTAAATTTGCTGGAAATATTTTGTTGCTTTTAATTTCCAACTCAAAGGACCACCCTAATGGAAAATAAATGAACCATCCTAATGAAATATCATATATTTAATATTGATAATGGCTTACGATTATATAAGAGATGTTTTGATACTATTATCTTATTTTTTTTATTTTTCTATAAAATGGACCACCCTAATGCAAAACAAGTGAACCACCCTAATGAAATATCACATAATATGCTAGCAGTTGCCAACGATGATATAAGACATGTTTCAGTACTATTGCCATGGATATCTCAGCAATTGAATTCAAATCCTCCATATCAAATTCATTTCACTCCTCCACCTCAAAAAATTTCTAAGTCCCAAAAAGTCAATTTTTTTCAAAAAAATTTTTTTTCGAGATAACACCAGATCTCGACGTTTCATGCATTTCTAAGACATTTGGCATCAAAAACAAAAAATCGATTTCGGAATTTTCACCTTGGGAAATTTTTCGTGTTTCAAAAAAGTCAAACTTTGACCGCTTTGGTCCAACACTTAACGAAGTCCGATTGAGCTCAAATTTTGCATGGGGACTTTTTTTGAGGAGACGAAACTTTTGAGCACTACCCGTTTTTGAAATTCGAAAAGTCGATTTTTTTTGGCACCCTAGCATCCAAGCCAAGGGCATGAAGGGATGGTGGCTACCATACATACATACATACATAACCAAAAAAAAATTTCATCGTTCTACTGCAAATCTTCCTCTTCATTTTCCCCGTATATAGCATATTTTTGACACGTTTTAGAACCTACTTTCTCCATAAACAGGGAAAAGTGCTCCTATGTAAATCTATGGATCTAGAATTCAACCTATCGATAAAATTTTCCTGTCCTTAATTTTTTCCCATCTTGATATGTCAACCAGGCAATATTACTGTAAATTTATGATTTTAAGGATAAAAAATGTGAAAACATATTTACCTCGAGTTTTAAGCATAGGCCGAATCCTAGATGCATAGACCCACATTAGAGCACATTCCCCTACTTCATCTTTTATGGCATGGGCAACGCGGCAAGCCCGATTTGACTGGCAATTAGATTGGTTGTTCAATGTCATATAATTCGATTCAACATCGATTGAACATGTACACGGTGTATGTTTAGTCTTCTCAGATCAGAATTGTGTGCTGTTTAAAATAAAAAATAAAAACCCGAATTAATCCCCCGATGGTGAGACTGAACCCTTCTTACACTTCACCAGAATTACGAACTCAAATATGGCCAATATGGTACTGGATACATATTTTCATCAGAAATTCCAGGAAGATCCAGGAATATTCGATATGTCATACATTCAGTTTATAAAATGAACTATTTGTTAATCCTGAACGTATTGTTCATCGATGTGATTAAAATATTGCCATTAATAGTCTTTAATGACCTGTTAGTTATGTAAAAGGGGAAATTACATAAATATTGAAAATTTCATATAATGAATAGAATGAATTATTAGGCAATCCTAAGCGTCAATTTTGATTATCGATATGTATTCAACATGCTTAACAAGTAAATGTTCGTTGAAAATTGTGTAGTTATAGTACATGGAGACTTTGTGTAATTTTCGAATATACTCGTTGCAGTTCAAAACCGGACCACTCGAACCAATCGATCCTGCTTTAATTCTATAGAGTCGCATAGTATGGCTAGTCCGCTGTATGTGCTATACAACGCACCAGATGCGGAACAATAGAATGCAAGTGGCATTGATTGGGGTGAGTGGTTTGTTCGGTTTTGTACTGCAACGAGTATATTTTCATCTCACAATTATGAAGGATTATTTAATCATAACGAAATTTTGACCAGTTATTTGAGATTTCATAGCTTTGATTTGGCACCAACAAAACTAAGATCGGTACACAAATAGCTCAGTATGTAATCGGAGACTTAACTGTTTGATTACTATTGTAATAGGCCGTAAAGTACTGTTTCGTTCATATGTTCGTAACGAAATGCCCAAATAAAAAAAAATCAATAGCGTTCTATGAGAATGTTGTAGCTTTCATTTGCCGTCAACAGAACTGAAATCGGTTCACAAATGGCTGAAAAACCGATGTGACATTATTTCAAGGCTCATTTTCAAAACTGTTATAAAACGTGGCTTTCTGGACAACTCTTTCCTAGAAAAAAGTTTTGGGAAAAAGGGTGTTTGGGGGAAAAGGGGTTTTTTTTTTTTTTAAAAAATGTTTGGCGGGGGGGGGGAAGGGGAGGCGGCGAAAATTTTTTTCGGAGAAAAACAACAGACCCCCAAACAACAGGCAACCCAAAAAAAAAATTTTAAAAAAACAAAAAGTGTCCCCCCCAAAAAACACGGGGAAAAACTGGGGAAAGGGAATCTTTGTTCTTCTATGGGGGGGATTTTTTTCGGAATCTTTGTGTGAAAGCGTGAGACAAAAAAAAAAAATGTGTGTAACTTTTTATATATCTATATCGTGTTGAGAGCTCGTGTGCTCGTGAGAGCTCGTGAAAATATTTTTTCTCGAGAAAATATATTACCCTTTTTGGGGATAAAATTTGGGGGAAAACTTTTTGTTCTTTTTGGTCCTGTGGGGGCTGGGCGTTGTTTTTTTTTATGTGGTAGTTTTAGGGGAGGATGGTACAAAACGCACCGTTTAAGCAACATCGTGAATTACTAGTGAATGGAAGCTGAAATTTAGGAACAAGTTATTGGGTATGGCGCATTACTATGTTTTCGTAGTAGATCAAATGTAATTTAAATTCAAATCGATGATTTTTCGTGATTTTTTAAACCTTTTCCAATTTGATACCAAGACGACACTGGGGTAAAACGCCTGTTTCATTGCTTAACATGCACCCCAAAATTGGGGTAAGACGCACCACAGCACTGGTATATGATGCACCACAATATTGGGATAGCATGCACAGCTTGCAAAAGGTAAACACACGGCTATAATAAGTTACTCAGAGTTGTAAAGTGAGGAGGTTGCAACATCTCGCCACATCTTTTTAGCTCAAGCAACCAATGGGTATGGAATAAAGATAGCAAAACGTTGCGATATGTTGCCAACTCCTCATTATATACACGCTTAAAAAAAGTACCCAATAGAGCATTTAAGTGTGGGAAGCCAACTTTGGGTATAATTATGTTTACCTACCATTGGGTTCAAATTACATACGAATTTTACCATAAGTAAATTATTTATACTCAGCGGTAGATTAACATGATTATACCCAAAGTTGGTTTCCTACACTTAACTGCTCCACTGGGTACTTTTTTCTAAGCGTGTAGACGTATATAACGCCACGGTGCGTTCTGCCCCAGATTTAGTCTTGAATTGTTTTGTCTAAATATTCTGAAAATATGAAGAATTATAGTGAAGTTTTGATACTATCTTGAAGTGTTTATTGTCAGCGATACATGTGAAGTGAATTTATTACTAACCATGGATGTTAACGCATGGTAATAGCTTATTTCAAGAACACTATTATTTACATGTGAAGTACAGTCATGAAAATTTGTTCAATTTTGATCATGTGTTGGTGTATTTAGTGCCTTATTGTACTACAAAATTATGAGTTATGCTGTTTTATGTATACATTGATAAAGTATCATTCCATTAAAACTATAGTTCTGAAGAATTAAGCACATTTATTGAGTGGGTCGTTCTACCTCACCAGTGCATTTTGTACTGTTCTCCCCTACTATCTCTCACGTTGAACTGATGGATCTTGAACTTATTTCAAAATGGGGTTTAAATTATAAAAGCCAAACGGTGGGGGGCGTGGGTTCGATCAATAGAAAAAAAAAATGCAAGCCATGCAATATACCTACACTGAGTAGCAAAAAAAACGGTGAAAATTTTTTTCCTATAAAAACCCTTTTTATAAACTTTTCTAATTTTTTTTTTTTTTTATTTTTTTGGGTTAATTTTAGAAAAAAAATTTATTTATTGTTTTTATTTTTTTGTAATAATATTTTGTTTTTATTTTTTTTTTTTTTTTAATTTTTTATAATTGTCATAAAAGTTTTTTTTGGTGATATATTTTTTTTTTTTGTTTTTGTTATAATATGTGTTTTAAATAAATTTTTTATTTTAATTATTTTTTTGTTTTTTTTTTGTTTTGTGTAGAAGAGAAATACTCATGTTGATGCGTCAACTTTGACGCCAGCTGTAGTCCAAACAAGTCAATGGAAACAGTTCAAATTTTGTCCGCATTATATCCTATACTTTTTATGGCTGTACTGAAATTTTTATAATGCTACCTAATTTTTTCACAAAAGTACGTATTTTTTAAATTGGTATGTCCAAAAACGACTTTTTTGACATATGTTATCAAAAATCATGATAATTGAAAATGTTACAGAAGGTTGAATGTTATGGAAGCAAAATTTTGCTCGGCTTTTTTTTTGCTACTGAGTGTATATGCGGTGCCCGAGCCACAGCAACAGAATTATCGTTCCTTCCTCCTTCATTCCTCCAGTGGGGCCTAACCCAAAACATGACTGGCCACCGCGCCACCAAAATTGCAGTTCAAGCAAGATGAGTACTTTTGAGAATTGTCACTCCAGTTATCTCTTTCCCACAAACAGAATAATTAGAATAAGTCGTGCATGTAAATCATATTTAAACGGAAGACCATAATATACGTGACACAGTTGTTTAATAGCAATCAACTCTTTTAACACAGTCTCTACTGGTAGCTGCTTTCGTGGCTCACCATAGTCGAGATACTGATAACAAAGAAAGCCTTCGCAATGAGCAATGGGCTAACATGCTATATGGCTGACCGTTCAGGTTAATCGAATGCGCGTTCCAACACCGTCGGTATGCATTGATAAAAGGTCAACCCGCGCCGTCAATAGTGTAAATCGCATCGATGCTAGTACCAACCATAAATTAATACGGATGAGATGAAAAATGCAGCTAAATGCGTGCCGCAGACGATGGACAACAATGGAGAAATGTAAACCTAACAGTGTGTAAATAGTGAGCAGAACTAATATGGCATTAAGATCAATGCAACAAGTGCTAATAGAATTAAATTCAGCGCTTAACCAGAATCGTACATTCAAGTTTGCCGTCAACCAAAACGTACTTAGATTGTTAAAGCTATTGGCAGCCGAACGATTACTAGTAATAGTGGAAGAAAACGAACACGAAGTGAAACCATCAACAGAAGCAAGTGCATTTAAAGCAAGCAGTGAAAAGCAGAGAATTACACACGCATGTGCTTAAATTAATGCCGACTATAACAGGAAAACTGTTAGTGACGAATAGCCAGGGCATAATGACACATTTCGAAGCCCTAGAAAA
The DNA here is from genome assembly GCA_024533555.2 of Aedes koreicus. Classification (NCBI taxonomy): domain Eukaryota; kingdom Metazoa; phylum Arthropoda; class Insecta; order Diptera; family Culicidae; genus Aedes; species Aedes koreicus. The sequence continues at coordinate 53,489 of JAHHFK020003393.1, forward strand.
AAATTAGGTGGACAAATTTTCGGTATAGCGTACTAAAATTCGCGAAAAAAAAACTAATCAAGAAGATGGGAAACGAAAAATCTTCCCCAGAAGTGAGCCATCAAGGTGATCATGACTTAAGAATCATTAATACACCAGAAGTGCACACTAATCTGCACTTAGGACACGATTTAAAGTTAAATATCATTCTCGGCATAGTGGCATTTCAAATAATATTAACATTATACAAGTTATTGAGGAAACGTTAGAGAAAAAGGGCAAACAAACTTTCGGCTAAATCGATAGCAAGTCTGAATGACGTGATAACCCAGTAAACAACCAGCAGTGCTTGATGATGAGAGGAGCAGCAGATTTACATCGATCTATGATATTTATCACCATGAGGAATTCTGGACTGGTCGAGCTTAGGATGGCAGGACTTCAAGCGTAATTATTAGGAATGTAATTGATAAGTCAAACCATATTTACAATACACTTATGGAAACACTTACTACTAAACAAACATACGTGCAAGAATTATATAAATTGATAACCGAAATTTTACTAAATAATGAAAATAAGATAAAATTAGCTAAATTTAATTATTATGTAAAGACAAGTAGAACTGTTGCCCACGAAATACTTCGAATAATCGATTTAAAAATACATAGTTCTAAAAAGTTTCCAACATTCAAAACCATAGCACAGTCCGTAATATTTTGCGATTGAAAAAACTGCATGAAAATAAGATGGCTAGTGTAATAGAAATAATTAAAATCATTACCTCCCTTGTTCCAACATATGATGGCAACGGTGAGAAACTCGAAAGTATAGTAGCAGCCTTGAACGCCTACAAATCGTTAGTTACAAAAGCTAATAAGGAAGCCGCACTAAATACAATATTATCTAGATTCGAAGGCAAAGCTAGATCAGCGGTTGGGGATAACCCTCAAACCGTCGACGAAATTATTCTGAAATTAACTCAACAATGCAAAGGAGTAGTATCGCCAGAAACCTTTGTGGCTAAAATGAACGCCACAAAGCAAAGCGGTGAAGTAACAAAATTCACTCAAGAAATTGAGAAACTTACATGGGAACTAGAAAGAGCATATATCAATGAACAGGTACCAGTAGACACAGCTTCGAGAATGGCTGTTAAAGCTGGTATTAAAGCCCTCGCTTCGGAAATAAGAAGCGATGAATCAAAATTACTGTTAAAAGCGGGACAGTATACTTCTTTGGCATCAGCCATAGAAAAGATAACTGAAAATGAACCATCATCAACGAATAAGATATTCCACATAGGCATAAATAATTCAGGAAATAACAGGTACCCAAGGTACACAAACAACCAATCCCAAGTAACATTGCCAAAACCATCCAGCTTTATTAAGTTTTATTAAAGTTTTATGAAAGCCACTAGAAATCAATTCGGCTTTATTATGGCAGCAAGAGATGCCAATAGGTTTCAAATTTTAGTCAGGTTTATATGAACCTACACAGCTTCTTTACAACGATCTTAAACCCCTGACTTCTAAAATTCCTTTTACTCCTATCAAAGGTTTTATTTTGACTTTATTAACTCATAAAATGCTGTTTTGAAATGCCGTTTTAGGACTCATTCATATTATCTTATTATGGTCAGTTGAAAAAGCATTTTAAAACCATTTTGCCTCCAGTAAATGCATTAAACGGCTAACTGGCATTGAGGAAAGCTACCAAGCGACCAGATAGTTCTATAGTAGCCATTGCTAAGATAAATTGGCTTTTTTGGCAAAACTGTGATTTCTTGCAATCGCCATATTGAAATATATGAAATAATTGAAATGTGAAAAAATAAATACACCAAATTTTAAATGTAATACAATTGAACTGTAGATCTGAGACAAACTTTGGTATTCGTTTGGATAACCTTATTGAATTCTATCAATTTTCAGGAGTTTCATGATTAATTTACCGAATATATTTCTTTCAATTTTGTTTTTGTTGTTGTTAACTCGCATAATTTCCAAGGCGCATTAATTTTCAGCTCTTATCGAGCCAATATTCACCATAAAATTTAATGCGCATATGATTTGGAGCATGATACGCTATAAAAAAAACTCAATTTCTTTTGTATATTTTGCTATCAATCATAATTTCCCGCAACAGTAGAACTTTTTTCTTAGCCATTATTTACTGTTGAATGAATCAGAAGAGCAACAAAACAAAACAACAAAAACCAACCACGATATCGCCGTGAAGTTTGACAGCTATGGCCATTCAGCCCTATGCTGGTTTTGATGGCGGCCAATAGGTTTTATGATGGTTCTCAAGTGGTCATAACAGCTTTCACTAGAACATTTTCAAAATCTTTATGGTCTTAGAAAGGTTTTATTAATTTGTTTTCACAACCGTCTATAGAGTGGGCCACTTTGTACACATTTCGGCTTTAAAGATGCATAGAGGTGGTGTTGGTGGATAAAACAGTTTTGAATGTAGTGTCATCAACAAAGCCGGGAGGAGTGCTATACGGCTGCAATAGAACTGAAATTGTTACTTGGGATATAGAGGCAACAGTCGTGAACATTTCAATGCCCATCAAAATGTTAGAGGCCATGATAACTTCAGAGGCCATGGAAATTTTTGAGGGGGGGGAAATTTTTGGGGGGGGGGGGGTTTTAGGGGGGAACACAGATTCCAACGAAGTTTCCACCAAAAAATTTTTACGGGGGGAGTAGGGGAAAATTTTTTTATAATTTCTTCGAAATTTTTTTTTATTTCTTCAATTACACACCCCCACAAAGAAAAAAAAATTTTGTTAAAAAAAAAAAATGGGGGTTTTAAACCCCCAACAACGGCAACCACAACAACAGCAAACCTACCAAATTGCTCTATCACAACTCGTACCCCGAATGTGAGCAAAATATTTACAATACATACGGCATATAGTAATTTTGTAACACTAAATTTAGATGCATCTGAAAAATGCAGTACATTTTTGATTGATTCAGGAGCAGAAATATCCCTAATCAAATATGGAAATATTAAACGCACTGAGCTGGAGGACCGAAATAACAAATGTAGTATCACTGGAATTAATTCTAATACTATAGAAACCTTAGGTACTATATCTACATTTATACAATTACCAAGTGGATCTAAGTTTACAGAAAACTCGATGTTAGTAATCTCAATGGCGAATACTTAGTCATATCACATGAAATCAAACCTGGTGTATTTTGTTCTAATGCAATAACTAACTCAGAGAATCCAATAATCAAATTCGTAAATACAACAAATAAATCAATACAAATTCCAAATACGATTCCAAATACAATGAAGCCTCTACAGGATTACGACATATACACATTTAATAAGAACCATCAAGGTCTAAGAAGCGAGAATCTCTACGAAGAGTTGAACCTAAATAAAACTAATATTGACGCCCCTTCCAAGGAAAAATTAGCAAATTTATGTGCAAAATATAATGCTATTTTTGCACTAGAAACAGACACTCTAACCCATAATAAATTTTACAAACAGAAAATAAATCTCAATGACTAAAGCCCAGTTTATATTAAAAATTACAGAAATCCAGAAATACATAAAGAAGAGATAAACAGGCAAGTTAATAAACTACTATATAATGGGATTATTCTGAACTCCACATCCCCATATAATTCACCACTTCTTTTGGTTCCGAAGAAGTCTACAACTAACAAAAAATCATGGCGTTTAGTTGTCGATTTTAGACAACTAAACAAGAAAATAATTGCCGACAAATTTCCACTTCCAAGGATACATGAAATTTTTGATCAGCTGGGTAGGGCCAAGTATTTTACTACACACGATATGGCGTCAGGATTTCATCAAATCGAACTGGAGGATGACTCAAAACAGTATACAGCGTTTTCGACAACATCTGGTCATTATGAATTCTGCAAGTTACCATTTGGTCTTAATATTTCTCCGAATAGCTTCCAGAGGATGATGACCATAGCATTGAGCGGTCTCCCTCCGGAATGCGCTTTCCTTTACATTGATGTTCGAAAATTCATCATTTATCAAATTTAGAAACAGTTTTTCAAGCACTTCGGAAATACAATCTAAAACTAAACCCGAGCATATGTAACTTTTTCTGTCCTGATGTAACATACTTGGGACATCATATTTCTAACCAAGGAATTCAACTAGACAAGTCCAAATATTCGACCATTTTAAACTTTCCTGAACCACAAAATGCAGACGAAGTCAGAAGATTTGTCGCATTTGCAAATTATTATCGTAGATTTATACCTTACTTCTCAGACATTACAGCACCATTGCTTGCATTGTTGAGAAAAAACGTTAAATTTGAATGGTCAAAAGAAAGCAAACAAGCATTTCAAAAATTGAAACAAAAACTCTGACAAACATAGACTATAGCTCCATTTCTGCGGCAAGATCTGGAACTAATATAATAATCTCACAAGACGACAAATGACATTCTGAGAAACTTTGCCGAAGACGACAACTCTCTAGAGCGTCATTTAGCAAAGATAGACTGCAGCGCCATCTATGTGGCAATATCTGGAAATAATATCATAATGTCAAAAGACGACAAACAACATATTGAGGAACTTTGTCGAAAACGGCAACTCTCTACAGCTAGTCTGGAATGTTTTGTATGCAATTCTGTTCACACATCGAAATCAAAACCTCCTTCCCTTTGAAAGGTGGCCAATGTAACTTGAACCAGGTTTTCCCAGCACCAATGCATTTTTGAGACCATAACCTTTCAAATGGGGTACAAACATTGAGTCTAGATTGAAATTTCATAATTCTAGAATGGGTTGAAATCCGGGTCAATATTGGCTCTAATGTCTTATGTGTCAATTTTTTTTAATACCCGAGGAAGGATACTAAAATGACAACATTAAAAGAAGTAGTTTTTAGTATGCACAGAGGTTAACACCTATTATGCTGAAAATAATTTGTCTTGCATATCGTTCTCACAGATAATTAGTGAGTGATTGATTTTTTTACTCTCTTCATATCACATTCTCGGGCAGTCATGACGGCTTTTGTCACAAAAGGTCGAATGAGATCAACCTGTTTTTGAGTGACATAGTATTTGACTATCATTCATGAGTTATAATGACCATGAGAAGATGATGGTCATATTCTTATAACCGTCATGAAAATGTACAGCACTGGTTCTGATTAAGTTTGGGTAGGTTGGAGTGATTCGAGATTTTTAGTCAGAGAAACGAAGAGTCGTTGTGAGAATATCACCAATAACCTCACATTCACTCTGCATGACATTAAATACTTAAAAAAAATTCTCTTCTCCCCTTTATACTACTAACTTTCATGATCGAAAACGGCTGTGAAATTCATGGTTTTGCAACCATCATGGCCCCGAGCGGTTGTGAAATTCAAGCACCTACTCAGCCAGCCCCGCATGCGGTTTAGGTAGTAAGTATATGAAAAGACAAATGTCTGGATCCGCATCATTGATGTAAGCTCTTCAAAAACAAAAATATACAGGGTTGCCAGGAGATTTCGGACTCATGAGACGTGGTTATAAATAAATACAAATTAATCCAAAAAACAAAGATAAATACAATATCAAACACAACAACAGACCATAATCACGTAGAAATTATTATGAATAAGACAAGACACGAAAATACCCAGTACACTGACGAAAATTCATCATGGACAAAAACATACATAATACATGAAAACTAATCTATTCTATTAAAACTATTTGAATCATCTCGATAAAAACAGTAACCAAATCGGCTGCATAGCCTAGGAACGTCTGTGTGTTGATTTAAAATAGAGGATCATAGAAGCGAATTTTACCAATAAAAGGGACCAGTGCAGATTAAAAGTTAGGGCCTGCTACCACTGACATACCATAAAAAAAAAATAGTTGCTAGTTATAGTTGGAACTGGTTCCAACCTGGGTTCAAAACAGAAAACGGTTTAAGTTGGTTTTCGTCGGTGTGATCTCTGACGCTTATGGGCCTAACAGGGAATTTAAACCGTCTAAACAGTCTATTAAGTTAGCAGACCAATTCGATTGATTAAAGCATAAACAACAGCAAACCAACAGATGGTTAAGGCCCGGACTGCTAGGAGGGCACACATCTTTCGGCCAATACTTCATGTTTTCCATCAGCCATCGTTGGGTCCGATTTTACGTGTGACATGGAGCTCCAACCTGTTGTAGGATAACGTATTGATCCACAGAGAAGTTGGCCTTCACCCAGAGAAGCACTTGGTCCTTCAAAATACGGATATACACTACGGTATTGATTTTAACACCAGCATCTATGATAAAAGGCGGCATTTTCAAACAAATACCTCCAGTTGAGATGGATGCTTCTTAAGTCAAGCCAACACGATTTCACTGTCGGAGCACAATGTCACCTGTTAGAAATGGATGTTTATTTTCGCAATTACTTTCTCGACCAATCGACATTGTAAGAGAGCCGCGCACTATTCCTTGCGCAGAATCGACATGTCGTGAAGAGGCGTCGTTCTACTTGCTGGTCAGCAAGCGTGATGTGGCCGTTTTGTCAGGAAGAATGCTTCTGATATACAGACACACTCCATATGCTTCTGTGGAGGCGTCCGCGAATCCATGTAGTTCGAATTGCACTGCTCCTGTATGGTGACTAGGCATGCAATTGACCACTGTTTCAACAAGTCCAACGATTGCCGCAGCTCGTTCCACTGCTGACTGATGGTTTCGTCTACAAGGTCGACCCAGTCCTGTTTATCGCGCCATAGCAGTTGCATCAGTAATTTGGCCAGCTCGACGGATGACGAAAATAAACCCAGCTGGTCTAATCGTTTGGCCACTTCGGAGTAGATTTTTCGCTTCGTTCGTGAGGTCAAATCCACTGCTCCAGCGAGTAGATACTCATCGGATGTCGGATCCCAGAGTAGACCAAGAACCTTGATGGCTTGATTGATATCGCTGTCTTCCAAGGGCATCGGTATTTCTCGATCCTCGTGTGGAATGGTTTTCAAGAATTCTTCCGAATTGGAACACCATTTGTGAATTAGGAATTGTGCCTTTCCCAACATCGCCTTCAGCTGGCACTGCGCTTCCAGTGCTTCATCGATTGTATCGGCAACCCGACAATACGTCATCCACATAGCTGTCCTTTTTATGTTCCTGGCTGCCAGTAGAAACTCTTCGGCTTCTTCGTCGACTAGTTGTACTAAACTCCGTTTAGCTTGATAAGGGGCTGATGCTGACTCTACACTTGGCTATAGAATTGTTCGTTTGAAGCACGGCATGATGAGGCAAATAGTATTTTTTCAACTTCGGGTCGTCGTTCGTCTCGTTGACTTCTCGAAAATGACCGAGCTCCTGGTATTCCAGAATAAAATCCACGTATTGTACCTTCAGTTCGGTATTGCGTTGAAGTCGGTTCTCAAGCTAGCTGGTTCACGTTATCCTTTAACGGAAGTCTGACAACGAAATTCCCATCATCGTCACGGAAGTGAGTTTCCGCGAAATGGTCTTCACATCGTTGTTCGTCGGTTGAGTTCAATGATGCATTCGGAACCTCTTCGATTTCTCAAAATGTGTACATCCAATCCTCCACGGGTTGGATCGATGCCACTTTGGAGTATCGAAGATCCTCGGTCGAAGTGTCTGACTGCATTCCCAACAAACATCGGTGTTGAATTAGAGCTTGTTCAAGCAAATTTGAAGAAGCTATTCAGCTGTTTCTTCTAGAATAGCTGAATAGCTTCTCCAAATTTGTTTGAACAAGCTCTAATTCAACACCGATGTTTGTTGGGTTACGCCATAAACCAGCCAACTCAGCTGCGACTCTCGTAGCTCAGGCAATCTGTTGTCGATTGTGATGTAGTTCGGCTTCATGAGTTCGAAAAAGATCCCTGCTCCGATCAGCATGTCTATGCTACCGGTGCGGAGGAATGTGGATCAGCAAGCTAATTGTAACTTGAAATGTTCCAGCTTGTGACGTCGATGCTTCGAGATGGGATGATACCAGTCACCTTCATCGTGATCAAGCACTCCAGCCTTGCACGAAAACTGCCACGATATCGAATTTCGACATTTACCTTCTCAAGGGTGGTCGTTCTGAGGTTATTGATTCCCGCAGTCGGTACGTTAGCGGACTGTTGCTTGTTGCCAAGAATGTTGGTCATCTTTTCAATGATAAAGTTTACCTGGGACCCAGAGTTTAAGAGAACGCGGTATGGCTGCAGTTGGTCACGTTGACCCTAAACCAAGACAACTGTAGTCTAAAGCAAGACAATCATGGCCATGGTTGTACGATTGGCGTCCGACCGGGCGTCGCTGGTTGACGTGCGGGTTGTGTTTCGTCCTTCGAAACAGTTGACCCGTTGGATTTCGTTCACCCGCCGACAATTCTGGACAGAGTTTGATTACTCCATCAGCTCAAAAGCTACACACTTAAATCCATAATCTCAGCTCGTTAATATATTTTGCTGATTTTACTCTGTAAAAATGAATTTATACTGAGGCTTTTTGTACAACAATTGCTGATTTCTGTAAATTTTATTACCGATTTTTCTGTAAAATGTAATAAAATACAGATGTCGGTAATACACATAACCGAATAACCTCGGTTTCAGGAAAAACTCGGTTCTTTTCGTAAACTCAGCTATTCTGTGAAGCGAGTATTCAGCAAAAAAAAACGCTTTACCGAGCTATCGTCAATATATATACAAAACTCTCAGTTTCCGACTGGCTTATTCAACGTTCTATACGACGCCATTTTTTATAAACTTCAGTTATTAAGCGAACGCGTCTGACTAAAAGCGCGTTCTTCGCTGAGTAGAACATTATACACATTATGATATGGAGGTACATTTAAACTCGCTGATTGAAGTGGACAACAGCATTGCTGAACTGTTTAGCAACTTACCTTAATATTAATTTTTATTCGATTTTTGAGATTACCGGGTTATGTGGATGGATTGAGAATTTAATTTAGGGATTTAACCTGCATTTTGAATAAATTTAATTTTTTTATTTGTATATTTTGATAGAATTTTTGGAGCGAATGAAAATTGAACCCAGAACGAGTGTCTAGCCTGTGGAGTTATTTTTTATTATCTCCGAAAAAAATGGGCGCATAAATGATCATGTCGTTCGGTATTTGATTTTACAGATATTCCGCACTCATTTCGTAGTTTTGCCGGTAGTAAATTATAAAAATAAAGTGTTAAAATAGTACAAATGGCTCGGTAATTGAATTGACGACTTGTTCGGCTTTTTTAAGGATTGTTCAGTTAATTTACCGTTAAAGTACCGAGTAATCAGTAGTTGAAATTGATTACGAGGTGACCACCGAGAGGTCAGCTGTTGAGAAATCGGTAATATTTTAACTAAGCCCGGTAAAAATAATTAAGTGTGTATAGAGCGTGTTCAAGCAATTCGTGACCTTGGGGTTACTGTACATACGAAACTCCGGTTCAATGAGCATATGAGCACAACTACCGCAAAGGCCTTTACAGCACTGGGATTTATCCGTCGCAATACAAGTGGTTTCATCGATATATATGCTCTCAAGGCGCTGTGCTGTTCGATCGTTCGTAGCATCTGGAGTTTGCTGTTAGTGTGTTGTGGCCTTATCACTCAGTGCAGATCATCCGGATGGAAAGAGTTCAACGCAATTTTGTAAGGTATGCTCTTCGTCAACTTCTATGGAATGACCCAGCAAATCTACCTAACTATCCGAGTCGTCGTAGACTGACCGATTTAGAAACTTTAATGCACAGACGTACTAACTTACAGAAGTTATTTCTTTTTGACCTTGTCGAAGTGTAGATTGCCCGGCGCTGTTGCAAAACATCAACTTTTATGCAATTCTCGCCAGCTTCGTGACCGTAGTTTATTTGTAGTCAGTCGCCACAGAACTACGTATGGGCAAAACAACCCTTTTGATAACTGTGTCTAAATGTGTCTGTTAAGTTTTTTTTAATTCGAGACAAAGAACAATAAATAAGTAAATAAACGAACTACATAACAAAAAAAAACTATTTCTTACCATATGAAATTTATACTCATAAAAATCTTCTTCAATCTAATACCCACAGATTGCATCTGCCTTTTCGGAATGTCGTCCAACAATCGGATCCAAAGTATTCTTATATCACATCAACATGACCCTACAGTGTCCCATTCCGGAGGAACAAAACACACGCGGTCGCAAAATCTATCCACCGGAGGATTCTCCACAAGGTTTTGGAATATTAACGACAAAGCTTATTCCAAAAGTTAGTGCTTTTCCTATTTTTACGCGGTCGGGTGAGGTAAAAGTAGCTTTGAATCTGTGCGACGAGCGACCCGTATTGAGTCGGGAACAACTGGAAAAGATTCATATGTTCATAAATTATACATTTACCAAAGTGCTGAGGCTGCAAAAATATCTCATGCTGTATGATCCTGAAGCAATGGAAAATTGCTTCTTTATCGTTCCAACAATTACACGAGGAAATGTAGTAACAGTGGATTGGAATTTCATTGACGTTATTGCCAAAAATGTGGACAAAATGCCTACATTTGTATCAGATGAAAGCCGTAAAACCTATACTTTCGATAGCAATAAATTCAAAGATGCAGTTGTTATGCCATGGTATCGGAATCAAGACCAACCTCAATATTTTTACGTTGCCGAAATTTGTTATCATCTCTCACCAAAAAGTTCCTTCCCCGGATTAAATTATAGTACATTCGAAGAATACTATTACAAGAAATATAATATTCTGATACAAAACTGTAAACAACCACTGCTGGATGTCGATCACACTAGCGCCAGACTAAATTTCCTAACACCAAGGTAAACTATACGCATTTTCATAAATTACGTAGAACAAATCATATTCTATCCATCATCATTTTTAGATACGTCAATCGCAAGGGCGTGGCACTTCCCACAAGTTCCGAGGAAACAAAAAGAGCCAAGAGGGAAAATCTCGAGCAAAAACAAATTCTTATACCCGAATTGTGCACGATACATCCTTTTCCCGCCTCATTGTGGAGGGCCGCTGTTTGTTTGCCATGTATTCTCTACAGAATTAATGCTCTTTTGTTAGCCGATGAGATCCGTAAAGAAGTTGCACACGACCTCGGCTTGGGAACCACGAACATTGCCGATAATGCATTCGAATGGCCTATTTTGAACTTTGGATGGAGTCTAGCCGATGTGCTTAAAAAGTCAAGAGAAGCTAAACTAAACGCATCACATCTACCAACGAATATCGAAGCAATTGCAGAAGATCCCGAAGATCCCGAGATCCCTAAAACATCTGATGACGATCCGCAGGAAAAATTGAAAGCGGAAATAGTAGAAGAACCTACAAACGACAATGATAACGATGAAAAGACGGCAAATGATTTACTTGAAGAGGCCGATAAAAAATTGAAAGCAGAAGGGTTCCAAATTGGCACATGGTCGAACGAAATGGCCGAAACTATACGGGAAGAAATGATGTTGGATGAGGATAATTGGGGCCTCCCACCGAATGTAGATCTGTGTTCCAAAGATAGAAGTAAGTATTTGAGAAAAAGTACAAAAATAATCCAATATAGTGTGTAGCTTTCGTATGAAATGCGTTCTCACGGATATCGAAATTCTCTTTATTATAAATAAATCATTCTTATGCTTGTTTACGTTCGAACTGTCTGCAAATCGTTTGGCACTAAAACAAATATATGGGTGAATATGTTTGCTGTGGATTCCTAGATCGGTTGTTTTTGAAAACCTTCAAAACAACATTTGGGATTTGGTGTGTATTGGAAGCATTTAGATGATTTAGTCTCGGAGTTGAACCATAGATCGGCTATGGTGATTTTTTATGTGGTTGGCAAGCATAAGGTCTCCTTGATGACACAAGCAACCGTTCCATGCAATTCAACCCTTGGGGAATTCAATACGGCGACGGGCTTTTCCTTGCCATTTGTCACTCTGCCTCGTTCTATCCTCAATAGATTTAAAATAAAAAGCAATCACTGTCCTTTCATTGATTGCATCACTTACCACAGTCCTTATCTAAAAATAACGCTAGCAGAGAATGAACACGAGGACATGGAAACAGGCGTATTTTTCTCGCTTGGGTGAACATTTTGCCGTTTGCCAGTGACGTCGCTGCCGATGGAGATTATAGACACTCAAGTAATAGACCTGCCAACGTGCCGCCATGTTGTATCCAAAACGAACATTTTCCATACGATTTGACAGTTGTTTTGGATACATCAACTGTGCCAGATTCACGTTGGCCGGTCTATTACTTGAGTGTCTATAATGGAGATGGGAGACGGAACAGGTAAAACAATTTAAAAAAAAAATCAAAATCAATTGAGGGTCACTAACAGATGTGTTCGAAAACTTGATGTAATTTGAGAAGAATCATGCCATAATTCCGTTATCTCACCACTGGATTTATGGATGTTTATTACATAAACTACAAACCCAACAACTGCAGTGCAAAGCTGAAATACAGTGATGATCAGATTTTGTCGCATCCTACATGTCTTAGATTATAATTTTTCCAAAAATGCAGTTCACTTTTATATCGTATAATTCACATTCATCTTAAAGATGGATGTTTAGGATATATTTGAGTGAAGTACAACCTGTAAAAATACACACATGTTTTGAAGATCACAGAAAAAGGTTTTCAGAAAGGGGGTTACAAAATGATTTACAGAATAAGAAAGCTTAATTTCCATGAGAAATTGATGTTTTGTACTTCTAAACACAGTTTTTTATAAACATTTTCATTTTCATCTTCGATTATAGGTCGGTTCAGTAAAGTTGATTCTATAAATTTTTAACATGAATTCTGTTAGGCGAAGTAATTACGCAATTATTCGGAACAGCAATGTCTAATTTTCACAACAATACGTAGTTTTGTAAGTACTTGTAGTTTTGTAAGTACTTTGTAAGTACTAATTGTATTCGGACTGTTCCATTCGAAAAGGATGACGTGAAAATATTTGCCGAATAGCGGAGTGCTACTTCTGTAGTGACATAAATGCATCCTTTAGCATCAAAGGGAAGACGTCCAAATGAAGACTGTACATCAGCAAGAATTTCGGGTGAGATCTATCTGATTATAACTAAATTTGAACAATACTTCTAAATACGTGCCATCCTTAAAACAATAAGATTTGATGATGGAAGTGTATGCACAGTACTTATATCCATTTGATGTTTGTACTGTGTTTATGCGGGAATGGACGTGAGTAACCAGGCATTCTGAAATGGGTCACTGGAACCCAACAGAGCTATCACCTTCCAACTCTCGGGCTAAAAATGTTTGTCGAGTCGACAACAGTTCGTTTAACTGCAAACATGTTTCGTCCATAAAAATACTGCCGGATGGTGGGCGTTGGATTGTATATACACACACATACACACACAATACGTAGTTTTGTGAAGACAACCTCGCTTTTCTTAACAGTTCTACGTGCTAGGACTTCATCATTCAACCTTGTCCCGTGTGATCAAGACATTCAACAACTATCAGCAAGCGGAAGGACAATAGCAGTAGTAAACGCAAAACAGCAAAAGGCTTATTGGCGATATTGAGATATTGAGATATTGAAGGAAATATTGAGCTCTTCGAGCGTCGACCCAACCAAACAATAATGAAACGTGCTGAACTACACGTATACGGAAGGCATCGAATTGGAGCACTCAGCAGAACACGGTGGCCAAAACCCGCGCAAGAAAGTGGTACCGGCAGTGGCTCAACAAGCCAAGATGCATTGTTATGTACGACGAGTGTATAGCAAGGCCAACACCAAACAGATGCCGGAAGAGGAGTTCTGTTTCCTAAAATCCAGGTTGGCCGTAACTGAGACCACCCGAAAGAAGAAACTCTCCAAATTCACCAAGAAATTGGCTGTCTGGCACCCGTTCTATGGGTTTGACAAAATGAGTCAGCCCTTTGAAAAGTTTATATTCTATCACTGCATGAGACCTTCGGATTTAACTGGGTTTACCAACGTCTGGTTATCTCACTGTGTGCAATTTAAAGACCAAGAACAAAGGATTTATTCTTCCTTCAAGCCTGTGTATAACACTTCTTCTAAGGGTTGTGCTCATAAGGGGTTTTGCTTGATCGGTCGAACAATACAGTTCTTCCCCCTTAAGATTTCACTGCATTTAAATTTTATATATTACGATTATCATTTTACTAAATGCCAACACTAAAACATGTCTTTTCAAAAAAATTTCAGTCTGTTAAAGCTCATCTTATTGCTCGTAAACATACATTTAAATTGTTTGAATCCACGTAAAATCATCAAAAATTATCTTAATCTAATACGGAGTTTTGGAACATATTTTCAAAACTGAACCGAGCTAAAATTTCAGTCTTCTTATTTGTTTTCTGCTTATCGTAATCGTTCTTCTTTATTATCGTAAATTTGCACTATTTCTCGAGTGAATCCTAGGACCTAATGGTGGAATATATACCCAATGGAAATACGTAAAATTCTTCATCAGAGTCACTCGCTAATCTACGCCGCTTGTCTCTTTCAATGGGAATATGAATCGTCGTTCTTGTTGGTTTCGGAGGAATAATATGCTGTTGATTCCGATGTGCTTTAAGTGTACACCTGCCGAACGAAATTTCAAAAACAGTCAAAGAAACTCTTTTGACATACTGCACTTCAATCCACTTTTAAATGGAACGTTCATCATTATTCTTATACAAAACTTTATTCCCTAAAGCCAGCTTAATGAATGGATCCTGATATGACGTACTATCATCTATAAAAATCTCTTCTTTCCTTGGAAGGGCTTGAATATGGTCTTTATACCAACGTCTAGGATGTATAACGTCCATTAAAATTTTAAATTATAACTAAACAATTTTTCAAATAGAAATCTGTTGTCAGACAAACAAGTGTTTCTATAATTAGTCAAAAAACGAGTTATGTTATCCTCAACCTCTAGAGATCTCGTTTCAGGTCAAGCATGAACTTCTTTAAGTACGTCTTTGATTACTCTCACCTTTCCACCACCTCGCCTGTCCACTGCTACTAGAATTATAAAGCGGACTCGTCATCACAATAATGCCATGACGCTCCATAAATGAGCAAAATGGTTACAAGAACATCTGGTAGTCCAAAACGTGCAAACATAACTGAAAACTTTTTTATCACCCTGTGTGCATCCCTTTCATGTTTCATTATCTCTATTTCAAGCCATTTACTAGAACTGTCAACGATCACATGGAGTCCACAAAGTGCATACAGGTTCGGGAATCCCTGCTGTTTCATTGCATGACTAACATTGTTGAACGTAATTATCTAAATCATTGTTTAATCCCACCCAAAACAAACATCGCCTCGTTGTTTCTTTCATGTTTACTATCCCATTGTGATTAGTGTGAGGTAATTTTAAAACTGCATTCTTCAACACTGGCCAGACTGAGCAGTTATAACATGCTATAAGCCTATCTTGATGGAGAATTTCTTGTTGAAATTATTTGACAACCGTTATAACATGTTATTGAAATATCTTATAAAAGAGGGCACTGAGACAACGTGATAAAGTAATACAAACAGCACTGACTTGGTTGATGGTTGTACAAATTCTCCTTCGTTTATTAAGACTTTTATACACTCGATAAGAGAACTCTCTCTCGATTTATCTTTCTTTATCTCTTTACACTTGTAGACATGAAATAGTTCAAATCTCTTTACTACAATCACTACAACTCCTCCTTCCTTTAGTTAAAAATTTTATATTTTAAAAATCGATATTCTAATAGGAACTAAAATATTCTAATAATAAACTAAATCCTTTTTGATCTTCTTTTTCACATTCCGGTTGGATCTTCTTGCCGATTGTGGACTTCTGAATGCTGATAATCTTCAGCCTATTCTTCGAAATGATTTTCTCCAAAAATAAACGAATCCGCTGGAAATCCCTAAAATTCAGATTCCGAATCGGAAAATTCTTCGACACCTTCAAACTCATCCTCTCGTTTCCTTTTGTTACCATGCTGCTGTCTGTTTTCTCTGTGGAAAACCAAACTTCCGTTTATTTCCGACGAGAACCTTCAAAGATTTTGATTTGTTGCTTATGCGCCGTGATGATTCGGCCACTAAGCGAAATCCGGAAAACATTTTCAAAAGCTTTACTTAAATATGTTGCCGGTAACCATCTTCTTATATCAGTCTTGTTCGTAGTCTTGTAGTAGATCAGATCACCATGACTTTGCTTAGCAAATTCATCATTGAAATTGTCTGGTTTGCTAGTATTCCCGTTAGCTTTATCATCATGCACATTATTGTAAAAGTTCCTTAAACTATTTTGGGATTGATCAAATCCAATGTTTTGGGCTTATATGAGAGGAGCTTTTCTGATGGGAATTGCCCTTCATAATTCAGTACTGTATTCCTGTAGTTGAAAAGCAAGTATGAAACTTGCAAATCAGTATCCATTTTTCGAATATAGGGATCCAAAAAAATATTCTTGAACACATCCTTTACCAAACGAACCATTCTTTCCGCCTGTCCATTGCTTTCCGAATGATACGGGGGGCTTTTCATCACCCTCACACCTTGTTTCTCAAAAAACTCTACAAAAGTTTCAGAGTTGAATGGAGGACCTGCATCTGTGACTAAAATGTCGGGCAAACCATATCTCACAAAAAATACTGATAAGCACTTTAAAAACAGTTCTACAGTTCGTGGTGGTTTTCATGTGTTCCAACTCGATCCATTTTGAAAAACTGTCAACGACTACTAAAAATTTCTTTTTCTCCAAATTTAAAAAATCAGCATGAGCTCTACTGAAAGGCCTGCTAGTCGGTATCCAAGAAGAATAAGGAGATTTTTTTGTGTTGATGTCATTTGGCAACAAATTTTGCAGTACTTCACATAGTCCTTGATGTCGATGTCTTGATTTATCCCGAACCAGTATACCGTTCGTCGAGCCAGTTGTTTCATCTTTGTAATACCTGAATAATTTACGTGGAGCTTTTTCAATACTTTGGTTTTCAAGGCAAAAGGTATCATAACCCTGTCTTGAAATAAAACACAGCCATCCACTTCTTTCAAATCCTGGTAATGGGAATAAACATCTCTAAATTTTCTATCAATCCGCTCTGGCCAACCGTTTCTCAAAAATCCCAAGATTTTAATTAAATACTCATCCGTTCTGGTTTAATAATATCTTTACAATCCAAAGGAAAGTCTTCAGTAAAATCGATATTTTTTATGTAGTCTCTATCCAAATTTTTAGGTACCGCCTGGGAAAAAGGAATGCGAGAGCAAAAGTCCGCATTTCCGATCATAGAAGATGGTCTGTAAATTATTTCATAATCGTATATAGGGAAACTGCCCCCATATTAATCTCATTGTTCCTATATTCATCCTAGGATGAATCAAACAATTGGGCAGTTGAAGAATCGCTTTCGTTTTCTAATAATGTTTGCTTACGTTAAATAACTACAACAAACATTACTAACTAATCCTGTCACGTGTATATCGTTTTATTTCAAGTAGGATGAATTGCAAAGTGATAAGATTAATATAGGTACATCTTCCCTAGATAGTTCTAATACATAGCGCTGCAAACGAGTTACTGAAATTTGATAAATGCCAAGTATTTTCCTATCACTGACTACAAATGTTAGTAAGGAAGATCTCGTAGTTGTGAACGATATAAAAGAGGTACACCTTCGCAAAATGCTTCTTTCGCTCGGCAGCCTTGGAGTTGTTCAGAGTGGCGGTCGGCCAGTCTTGAATTGGCAGCTGGCGGTTTAGTTATTCCCGCGTACGTCATCTAGATAGCAGCTTACATATTTCAAACTAATCAACACCTGATCCCTTAACTTGTTGAAGTATAGCAGAAAGCTAATTTCTGCGATCATACCGGTTGCTACTTATGACTTGTCTGCGTTCACTATTTGATGATCTATTACGACTGCAGTAAGGCTGGTTTTATCCGCTCGCACCTGACATTCCGCTGTTGAAATTCCCTGGATTCCATATTATCGCAATAGCACATAGTGGTCTACCGTTGCAATCAATGAAGCGTATTGTTTTTTCAACCGCAACTGATTAAAACACCTCTTTGCTAAAGGCCCAGCTACAATGGGGAGCGCAACGGCGCGTTGCGGCAGCTTTTGGCATAAAATATATGGATTTCCTGTCTAAAGCTGCCGCAACGCGCCGTTGCGCTCCCCATTGTAGCTGGGCCTTAATGATACGCAGCGTCGGCTGAGTCAAGGCTGGCCCACAATTGATACGTTGCTGATGCGTTTGCGTGAATCTAACAGTTTTCCAATAGGTTTTCTGTCAAATTTACATCAACGGAATGCAAACGTATCTATTGTGGGTGAACACTGAGTACGACTGCGCACGAGGGTAATTTATCGTTATCGGTGGTATAATGTTACTCTTACATCGGCGAGATATTGGATATGGCATTATCAATATCGGATCGATACCCGATAATTTGCATATGAAGGAACATAACAATACTCGGTATTTATGTTGCTTTCTTAAATGTGTCAAATGTTACGTTATGTATGAAGGTTATACGATTGACTCGTTCGGGATCCAAACTGCTTCGGGAATCGCAAAGTATGAGACCAGCCTTGGAAAAAAGTCGCTCTGATGGAACCGACGTAAATAGACGGGAAGGATTGCCTTTTATTTTCCCAGTATTCGAATACATTACAATCCATTTCTTCGATTCCACTTCCGAGGTACAATAACAATTTCTTTTTTATTGAATCGAGCTTGCGGGTCAAAATTGTTCGATTATGATAATGCTGCACCATTCCTTGGTGATAGTTCCAAATTCCAGTTCGGTTCACAAGTTTATCTTGAGGTTCATGGATACCCTCGTAATCTTAATCGGAATCTTCATTGTGCGAGTATGACAGTATTATTAACTGCACAATTGCATCTTTGGCCTGCTAGGAGTCAATGAGTATCGATGGGCATACATCGGAGACGTCCTGAAGCTGTTAAATCTGTTTTCAAGCTCGTTTAACAAACGAGATTTCAAATCCTTCCCTGTCGCCGTTTTCAGACTGATGCCAGTGATGGTTTTCATCAAACAGTTAATAATGGGAATTACTCTACTCAATCTAGAGTAATTTCAGCAATGAGATCTTCGGTCACCTCGTTAAGCAGCTCCAAAATTTGGACAACTTCTTCCAAAACATACTTATTGCTTTGGGAAACCATTTCACTTAACCGATCTTGATCTTTCATGATGCAATCGATGTATTCATGAAGCTCCAAAAATCGCTTCACCATAATAAGTTCTGAGTTCCGAATGAAAAGATTTTCTGCGGAGGTTTACCCCCATCTAGTTGCACTTTCTGCAAATTGTCGCTTGCATTGTCTGATAAAGGCAATTATTTTCTTCACTTTTTCTAATGGGTTGTTCAATGCTACAGCATTGTCAATGACCTTTTTTGCGACCAAGCTTACGGCATGAGCGGCGCATCCGATATGCTTTTCCACAGTGAACGTGTCGGCAACAGATCTAACCATATTGGCAGCATGGTCAGTGTCTACAAGGTTTACCTGATCGATAGAAATATTCCATTTCTTGAGGATTTCTGCGAAACACGATGAAAAATACGAGCTTTGGGGTGCCGTACATAGAGAGCATAAACTCCCCTATCATTAGATTGGAGGTCATTGCAAATCGATCGATCGAAACAATGGCATGTCATTCCTAAATAGCTGCGTCCTTTGTATTCCTTACCGTTTTCTCGTATTTTTCGTCGATAATTTTGGTAATGGCTCTTCGTAATTGGAATACTGTATTTGGGTGCCAATATCTTCAGTAGGCTTATGAAGCCTTCATCCTCCACAATTGAAACGGGCTGGTAGTCCTTTACTACCAAGAAAGCATAGCCTCGTCGATTTCCTTGGTTTTGGTACCATGATCTGAAAAGGGGCTATTTATAAACCACGTAGACTTTTCTGGGGGGAGGGGGGTTTTGACCAAAGTCTACGCTCCATACACAATTTCAAAAAAATGTATGAAGAAAAGCCTACGAGGGGGTAGGGGGGTATGAGATTTTCAAAAATGAGTCTACGTGGTTTATGAACAGGCCCATATAGGAAATAACTTTTTTTAGTGTCAACCAACCAACCGAGCACACAGGGATTAGGGTGGGAATGAAGTTTTGAGCTCTAAAAATACCTGGTTTTGTGTACGTGTTTGTTAGTGAATAAAAGTGTAATTACCTGCCCATTCTTGGCTTCCCTTGAAGCATAGTTCCAACAGCTTTTGGGCTTGAATGTTCTTATAAGCTGAAGCTTCCGAAATGGGAAAAGTCTCCTTTCCCTTTTCACGTCGCAAAACATTTTGCAGAGCTTTATCCTTATTTAGATGCTTCTTTAAATGAACCATTGAATTTGTGGTATTTCCACGACGAGGTAAATATTCTTTGCAAATCTGGCATTTGGCAGATGTTGTTCTTGATTTAATAAAAAACTTCCAGACCTCTGACATTACCACAAAATTTAATCCAGTGATGTTATACGTAGGAACATCTAATTTTTGTTTTTATACACTCAGTAGCAAAAAAAAAAAAGCCGAGCGAAATTTTGCTTCCAAAAAATGCCATGTTCAACCTTCTGTAACTTTGTCAATTCTCAATATTGTTGGCTGATTGACAACACTATAACCGATTTTGGCTGAAATTTGACAACACTATAACCAATGTATAGACCTTATTTGACCAAAATTTCATGTTGAAGTTTTCCCAGTAAACCAGTTTACACGTATATCCCTAAATGCCAGCGCGATGTACATGTATATATCCCCTGTGGTTAAATCGTATATGATGCGATAAAACTCCTTGTACGTGTAAAAGTGGAGGCGATATAACTGCATTGAATGAAATTTAGATATCGACAACGATTTAAAATCTAAATATATACGACTTGATAGACATTCTTACGATCAAATTCGTTACGAGTCCAATGTTGTTAATGTGCATTGTTACGATGCTTTTCATTAAACTCTACGACCTTATAACCATACATTTGCCGCTAAACAAAAGAATGAGTACAAGTTATTTTTTTTTATAAACACGATAGTAATTGAATTCATATACGACCAATTTCATGCTTACATACCGATTTGGATTGGTATTTTATACGACTTGATCTAAACATTTCACAAAAATTAAAAACAAGGCCACATGTTATTGCATCCTTATTGAAGCATAGTGAAGCAGCCAAATTCTTGTTGCTAATGATTGATCTGATTTTTTTTAATACTTTTTTCCATATAACTTAACCACTTTCACTCAGTCTCGAGTCGAGCACTCTTATGTTGGTAAACGTCATCCAGTACACTGCACCATATCCTAGATATAAAATATACTGATATTTGGCAATCACATTTTACATTCATCGTATAGAAGGCCAAGGTAAATCGTTTGATTTGTTGAATAAAATAGATTTTGTTATACGATTTAAAATAAAATCATATGCGGAAAACTTCATTATTTTGTGCGATTTAACTTGTACGATATTCTCCACGTATGCCGACATTGTTGTTTTCATTGGTTTCAACGCGTTCATCTGATCAACCGTTCATTTAAACATTAAGTGTATCCAAGTGTCCGATAAATTATCCGAGTTAGCACCAAGAAGTAAGTATCTAAGTACAAATCAATGTATTGCTAATTGAATTAAAATAACACATAAATTTCTGCAAAGATGTTAACTGTGGCACAGTTCTATGAGAGAAAACAGCTATGTGTACTAGCGGTTCCAGTTTCTTGGGTGCGCGGCTTATTTAATGTGGCCAAAATTGACGAATGAAAAGGTAGATAAGTTTCTAGGATTGGCAAAAGCTTGTCTATAAATAGATTAATATTTTCGACGACTTCACATTACACACTATTTAAAATATACATAAAATGATTTGGCACATACATATGATGCAAAGTTTATTATTATTATTATTTAAATCGTGAAGCATGTTTTGCGTTACCACTTTGTACGATGTGTTCCATGTATAGTACATATAGTTAAAACTAATTTGATAATGTACGTATATTCATAGATGCATGGAATATATACGACTTTTCGCATTCATAATCCGGGATTTTTTACATCATTATGCGAGTTTAAATGAACTATCGTAATAAGTACTAAAAAAATGCATTCTATGCGATAAATTGTGCACATCGACCAAACATAGCATATAGTTTTATATGATAGTGATTTCAACTCACATTTTATACGATATTATCTATGAAATCTTCTACGACTTCTGGTTGTCTGGGTTGATAACATATCTGAAAAAAGTCATTTTTGGACAGACCAATTTTAAAAATCTGACCACTTGATGGAAACAGTTCAA
This sequence comes from Aedes koreicus, assembly GCA_024533555.2. Classification (NCBI taxonomy): domain Eukaryota; kingdom Metazoa; phylum Arthropoda; class Insecta; order Diptera; family Culicidae; genus Aedes; species Aedes koreicus. The sequence continues at coordinate 75,826 of JAHHFK020003393.1, forward strand.
ATTTTGTCCACATTATTTCCTATATTTTTTTAGGCTATAATAAAAAATTTAAAAAATTTTCTAATTTTTTTCAAAAAAATCGGTTTTTTAAATTTGGTTTTTCCAAAAAAAAATTTTTGTTCGGTTTTTTTTTGTGGGGGGGGGGGGGTAGCGCAATCTGGACACTTTTGGCAGCAAAAAGTAAATGGAACGTCACACAGTGAACCCAAAGAAACCAGTAATTATTATAGACACTCAAGTATTAGACGGGGCAACGTGTGTCTGGCACAGTTGACGTATCCAAAGCAACTGTCAAATCGTATGGGAAATGTTCGTTTTGGATACAACATGGCGGCACATTGGCCGGTCTATTACTTGAATGTCTATAGTAATTATACGTTTTACAATTGGATGCTTTGCCCAGGGGGTGTCAAATATCCCATCGAACTAGTTTTATACACGATGAGCTTTGCCCAATTATCGATATTTGCACAACCCTAACACCGAGGCTGATTTAGTAGTGTTGCTATCAACACTTACGTTCCAGTCGTGGAGTATCTGAGCGTCGGTGTCGGCGTCGACCCCTGCGAAAAGTCTTTTCACTTTTCGAAATTGTTCTCACCGCGGCTGTATCTCACCGATCTGAATCGACGTTCCGAAGATCTTATCACACTCACACTATACAGCGACTCTCACAGCTTCCAGATGCTTTATAGATACATCATCCGGATCTACAGCCGCGGAGATCTCGTTTTTTATGTACAAAACGTTTTACAGATCAATACATCCGCTACATTATCTTCAAAGAGCGCTAGACAATGATTTGGGACTATGAAAACATGGATTCAGTGAAACAAAAACGGATTCAACCAAACAAAAACAGCCTGATTTTGCATTGTAGTCAATTTTAGACTGGCACAAAAACGGAAATGTTGTTTTTGATCTATAAAAGTCAACTTGTCGGAATAAAAAAAATTAGGGCATTATAAAGGCAAAACTTCCCAAGACCCTTGAAGTACTGGTAAATGAACTGGATTTGAAGAAACAGTGCTTTAATCTTTGGGAACAATATGGCCCCACAATTACCCAATATCTAATGAGCAGTGTCAAGGAATATCATGAAACTGTGCAATAAAGTAATGATGTTGATATTATAACCACTAAAATAGTTGTTTCGGAACTGTAAAAGGAATAATCTTCCAACTCTGTAGATGGTCTAGACACAAGAGACCAATGTTTTCGTTTATTCAATCCACATACATAGATACTATAAATCTCAGTTCACTACAGTGATCATTTACTATAAGTTTCACAGGTACCAAGGTACCAAGGATTCCGACAAGGCCGAACATAACAGTTGAAACATAACCATAATGTTGTGCTTCGTTCGCTGAAAGTTTGAAGCGAATCGTACCATTTTTGTGTTTCTCTTTGTATTTCAAATACAGTCTTCAATAATGTGTTAGGGAAGAAGTGTACTGAACAAAAATAATAATTCTGGAAGTAAAAATTAGTTGAGAGCCGGAAATCATTGCACATTTATTTTCAACAATACGATACAACTAACGCCAATTCTATGTTCTACAGCAAACATTCGCTATGGCTCACCAACATCGTGGGACGTAGGGAGCAAGGACCAACAGACGGATCGGTATTACACCGATTCTGAAGGCTCATATGTATCGGATGACGATTTAGATATCGGATGTGGTGACAGTGATTTCGATCATAACTATGGTCTCAAGATCGAATTCAAATCGGACAACGTTGCCGAAGCGATTGAATCGGAGGATGATATTCTCAAACGACAGAAACAACGTGATATAATTAATAGCACTAACATCAATGAACAGTTGTATCAGAATTCGAAAAACGTGAGTAGCGGATTCGACTGCACAAAAGGAAATGATCTGGGAAAAAATATAAAATTACACGAAGAGCAGTTTCAGCAGTCAACTAACGAATTTAAACAACAAATTAAAAGTGATGGGACTTTAGTGAAGTTTGATGAAGCGCTTACTGTTGAAAACGTTCTTCGAAAAACGAATGGTGCTAAATTAGAATGCGCAAACAATCGACAAATTTACGAATTATTCACGTTTGCGTCGAAAGAATCAGTCGATCAATATGTCAAAACTACAGACGATGGAGTAAAATACATGAATCTCGATGGATTTTATGAACTAAATAAGTCCTACTTTCCTGAAATGTTTAACGTACTAGGCACTGGTGATGTATTTGATAGATTTAATGATGAAAATGTTTTAACAATAGATGAAAATGGTCAAAAAACAATAGTTTTGAACATCAAAAATCCTTTCACAAAAGACGAAAATTCTCCGTGTATTGTAAACGGTAACGAGGAACAACCAGTTGATCTTACATTATTAACCACAAATCTCAGTTATGTTAACAATAATCCAGACGAATTTAGTTTCGACTACCAACCAGATTTGAACAATCATCCTGGACCAAGTCCTAGCATAATCCTACAAGCTCTCACAATGTCCAATGCGAACGACGGTATCAATTTGGAACGATTAGAAACGATAGGTGACTCGTTCCTGAAATACGCAATAACCACCTACCTGTACTGCACATACGAAAATGTACATGAAGGAAAGCTGAGCCACCTGAGATCAAAACAGGTATCCAATTTGAACCTCTACCGTCTGGGCAGACGAAAAGTACTGGGTGAAAGTATGATTGCCACCAAGTTTGAACCTCACGACAATTGGTTGCCTCCCTGTTATTATGTACCGAAGGAGCTCGAGCAAGCCCTCATCGACGCCAAGGTATGTAATAAAAACACTGTTTGCTTGTCCGTAGTTTGCTAGTAATTAATCATTCAAAAATGCTATAAATCAGATACCCGCTTGTCACTGGAATTTAGCAGATTTGCCAGACATCAAACAGCTTTCGAGCGAAGAAATCTGTAGGCTAGTAAAGGAACGCGCTCTAACTCTTGGACTTCTGGACGACGTGAGTATCGCATTCTAAGTAGAAATTCGAAATTCTTTGAATTCCTAAGTTATTCTTGCTGAATTCAAGTCAGCGGCATCAGAGTCTATCATTTTATTCTTAATAGTCGGACTTCGCAGGACATTATCTGACCAATGTTGATAAAAACGACAAACTATTCTAACATTAAAATCTCTCTACTCCAGGATTTGACGTCAAATAAAACAATACCAAACTCTTGAACCCTTGAATGTATAGTTTTTTTTTATGACTTGAATTCAGTTAGAATCACTTTTCATATAGATGTTGAATGAAGTAGCCAATTATGATAATTCGAAACGTATTTATCGAATTGTTTTAGTCAGACGACGAAGATGGTGAAACGATGAAGGAAATTCAACAGCTGGAAATACGGAATGACGAATTTATCAAAAACTCAGACTACTTTGCATGTTTCATTCCGTATAATCTTGTGACCCAGCACAGCATTCCGGATAAATCGGTAGCGGATTGTGTGGAGGCTCTGATTGGTGCTTATCTGATTGAATGCGGACCACGTGGTGCACTTCTTTTGATGGCATGGCTAGGTATAAGGGTTCTCCCAGTATATGAGGTTCCTTATCACGCGATTCAAGAGAGAGTACCGGGAAGTTCTCCATGCTACGAAAAAGATGGAATCAAGATGCAATCTGTGTATGGTTATTGGATACCACCTAAATCACCACTTCTATTGTATGCACCGAATCCAAAAGATACGTTGGAACATCTATTGGACGGCTACACCACATTTGAAGATTCGTTGGGATACCGATTTATCGACCGTTCATATCTGCTTCAAGCCATGACACATGCTTCCTACTGTCCAAATAGACTGACGGATTGTTATCAGCGATTGGAATTCCTTGGTGATGCAGTGCTAGATTACCTCATCACTAGACATCTATACGAGGATCCACGGCAACACTCTCCCGGAGCGCTAACAGACTTACGATCAGCTTTAGTCAATAATACAATTTTTGCCTCTTTAGCAGTGAGACACGATTTCCACAAATTTTTTAGGCATCTTTCTCCCGGGTTGAATGAAGTAATTGATCGATTCGTGCGAATTCAGCAAGATAATGGGCACATTATCAGCGAGGAGGTAATGATTGTCACTTTTAGTTTGTAAAGAATGTTGTAGTTCTACGGAACATTTCAGTACTATCTAATCTCCGAGGATGAATGCGATGAGGCAGAGGATGTTGAAGTACCTAAGGCCCTAGGTGATGTTTTCGAGTCCGTGGCGGGAGCTATTTTTCTGGACTCAAACATGTCATTGGATGCTGTGTGGAAGGTAAGCTTCATATATAAAAACTTCAAATGGAATGATTTAAGGCAATCAACTTTCTATAGGTTTATCGCAGCATGATGGGACCGGAAATAGAACAGTTTAGCAACTCGGTACCCAAATCTCCTATTAGAGAGCTTCTAGAGCTAGAACCAGAAACGGCCAAATTTGGGTGAGTATTTTTTTCATATACTCGAAATATCTCCACAGAAATGTGTGTTTTACTTCCAACAGCAAACCGGAAAAACTTGCCGATGGTCGGCGCGTTCGCGTAACAGTTGAAGTATTCGGAAAAGGAACATTCCGCGGTATTGGTCGGAACTATCGCATAGCTAAGTGCACCGCCGCCAAGTGTGCACTCAGGCAGTTGAAAAAGATGGGCTTGATCAACAAACGACGCTAATCGATTGTAGGTTTGTAGATATATGTCAACAAACTGGGTCAGTCTTATCTTCCCATTAAGTACTATTGGCGAGGCAGCGTTTGTTCTCTTATTGGTTATATAGTTCCTACTTCTACTATAAAAGTATTGCTTCAAATTGAAGCGGTTGTTATGCAGAAACTCCATTTCGAAATTAATTTCCTAGTCACTTTTGAGCGCCCCAATCAAAAGTTGGGAAAAGTTCTTTATCTTCCATTAAACATCATCCATAGGTGATTTACCTTTAGAAAGTCAATATTAGATACAAAAATTGTTGAATATACTTGCCACGCCAGGCTATCTTGTAAACCGTTTTTGTCTGTCTGTATTACAGCTTACAGATAGGGTAGCGAACGGTTTCAGCCCCCTGGGATTTTATTCCATTTTATTTTATTTTATTTTATTCCCGAGGCAACCAGAATTCCTATAACAGTGTTCCGATGGCATCTTGTATTCCTACATTTTAAGTGAAAATCACATATAATTGTGGCCTTCGTCGTATTGTGTATAAGTTAAATCGTGGAAGTGTGCAAATATGCGATGCGATTTTTCCATCGTACTGTGTCCCAAACTAAATCGGATTAAAGACTTTTCAAATCGAATTTGTTATTACAAATTACACTCAGTAGCAAAAAAAACGAGCAAAATGTTGCTTCCAAAAAACGTCATGTTCAAACTTCTGTAACGGTGACTACAATTTGACAACACTATAATCAATATATTGACCATATGTGACCAAAATTTCATGATCATAAGGTTTATAAATTTGAAGTAATGATAACATATATGAAAACAGTCGTTTTTGGACATACCGTTCTTGCCGTTCTTACTTATGTTTTAAACTGCTGCTGTACAATTTTTACCCTGCTTTTGTGTGCGCATTTCACCCGGTAAATAAACTAGGAAAGATATTCATATGGTATAGCGAATTCTCTTTTGATCCAGTTCCAAACTGGATCGAGTATCAAAATTGGATCGGCTTTTTATGTGTCAAACATCAGTGTCTATGTGTTTTTCTGTAACTCCTATCGGATTGAGGTTTGCACTGACAATAAGTTCAGATATCGCAGATTGGAACTAGTTCCAACCCAGGTTCAAAAACGAATTCGATATTAATCTCATCACTCACTATTTATCCTACTCGAAACCGAAGGAATGACGTATGAGTGGAACTTAAACTTGTTATTAAACGTAAGCGAGATAAGAAACCAATCTATTTACTTTTTAATCTCTTGATTCAGCGTAGGATGAATACAGGAACATGAGATTAATATGAGAACAGTAACCCCATTTCGATCTGGTATGTGTTTCAAAATTCAATATAAAAATATTGTTTGCTGCGGCAAGAAACAGAAAGCGATACTGTGCCGAGTTGTTCTGGATATCCTATAATACGACAGGCAGGGCAATGACAACTGTACCAACACCGAATACCTAATCATTTCTCAATAATGAGGAAGTAAGTCATAGGCAAAGGATATGAGATATACTAAAATAGATCAAATTACTGGTCACACTGGCTTGTGCCCCAAACAGTGGATAAAAAAAACTACAATCCGTGTGTATTCGGCGGTTCCTAATATTTATTTGTGCTAATATCCTGAAACTCTCCTAAAACACGATTCCATCGAGCCACGGAACCGGATCTTGAAATACTATTCGATAGTTTACGTCCACTCCCATTTAAAACAAGAAGAAGTTCTTTGAAACCAAATCTGCTTTTTTTTATTCAGTAACGGGGCAACCTTAATTGAATGATCTTGCTGCAGGCAATTATTAATTACAATCGTGAAAGCTTCAGATTAAATGCTCGGGTGCGTTCGAGAAAGGTAAAGCTACACCAGTTCCTTCGGAGGCAAAAGCTGTAAACACAGAGTGTGTTGGCAGGGCCTAGTGCCTTCGAGAATAGGCTTTCTGGTTCTTCGAGTGCTCTTCATGACGACGTTTTTGCGCAGGCCTTTTACTAACCTCGATCTCAACGGAGTAGATGCAATTACCTTCCTGAGAAGCAGGTCCATCTGCTTGCCGGACAACGGTCAATAGCCTGCTTCAGTTCTGATATTGTTAACACAGAGGGGAAGAAAGATTCAAACGTAACATTATTGAAACCCTTTGGGTCCTCCCTTAGCTCAGTCGGTAGAGGCGCGGCAACAAAGCAAAATCATGCTGGAGGTGGCTGGGTTCGATTCCCGACCTTGTCTAGGATTTTTTCGTTAAGTCTGTTATTTTTAAGTTGTTGTAGATATTGTTCCGGTGTTTTTCGTTCCGGAAAAGCATTGAGGCTTGCTGAGGTATATTTATGAGCCGAAAAGTGGCCGTGTTTGGTGTGGGTGATGCCGGACAGAAAGTGGTGTTGCTCGCCTCGGATGCTGATAATTATCTCAAGTTGCTTCCGGTGCTAGCTAATTGCCTTTTCGTTTCATTCTTGAATAACGGATGGTTCTCTAAGTTATTTACAGCCACTGCATTTTCCGGGAAACACTGGCAAATTCGAAATAAGGAGGCTCCCGGAAGTGTGACTAGTGTGGATCTTACGACTAGTTTGGTGGCAAATTCCGATTCCGAATAGAAGTTCGAGTGTTTCTGAGGCGAAAAAATCTGGTCACGTCTTCCTTCGGAAGGGAAGTAAAGCCGTTGGTCCCGGTTCATATTCATGAGTCGTTAGGTAGGGTCCAGGTGGTGGAGTCGTCTTCCTGGCGTCGGTGATTGTCACCATGTGAGGAAATAGGCCGACGTAAAATAAAGATTAAAAAAAAAAGAATTTCGAGTGCTTGGAAACGAAAAATAATGAAGTCTTCAAAGTGAACAATCGGTTCATTGATGGATTGGTCATGACTAGCACTCGCAAGCTAGTACAGATAAATTTTAGAGAAGCCTATTATATAGAAGCAGGTTTACTGGGGATATTCAGGCTCTTCTGGGGGAGAGGATACATTTTACTTATAGCTTTCTGAGGGAAACCGATGATATCTTGAAGATAGCTTCAATTCGTATTTCGCGAAAGGAAAGTTCTAAAACTTTTTGATTTTTCCAGGAACCGTTTTTAAATATTATATTACTCAATTGCATATTCTACAGCTTTTAAACAGTCTCGGCAGTTACATGAATTGGTCAGAACTTATATAAGCTTCTAGAAACTAAACGAACTCTTTGAAAATTATTTTCTGAATTACTATGAACTTCGGGATTTCTATGAAGATTAGGTGGAAATATAATAAACTTGACAGAAGTTGATTAAGCTTTTCGGATGTTGAATAAACTTATTGGAAGTTTCAAGATAATCATGAAGTTTGCTCGCTCTCTTTTGAGAAGAGAAGTGATGTCCATTGAATTGCCCCAAAATTTTCAAAGTTTCTGGAAACTTGGTTGAACTTCCAAAAATTTTACTGATTATCCATGGAATAGAAACAACTTTCTGGAAATAACGGAAACTTTGAGAAGAAAATTTAGCTTCCCAGAAGTTATTTGGACTCCCAGTTGGTACATCTTTCCCGATAAAAAGCAGAATATCACGAATATATCGATAATTTACGAGAAATTGTAAAAAATATGGGAACAAATATGGGAAAATATGGGATTTGCTAACCTTTTAACATGTTGGGGGAATTTCGGAGACATAAATAGCATTTCCGAGATGTTATTAAACCTTCAGGCAAACAAAAGAGACGCACTTCTGGTAGTAAAATTATTTGGTCAAACTAATCCATCGCAAACAGTTTGCGAAAAATCTGCGATCTCTGATAAAAAAAAACTTCTGATCTCTGATGTTGAATGATTGACAGGATGAGGTGTTGGCTGGTTTAACAACAAGAAATACAATCGGGAGTGCCACAGTGATCATAAGCACGATCGCAGGCAGTTGACATGCTTAAGTCTTAATAAACGAGGCTTCAAAATTTGCTTTTCTACAACACAATACACATGTTGTTTGATAGAGATAGCGCTGAAGTTGAGTGTTTTATTGACACCATATTCAAAACACTATGTGAGAGATATATTTTTCACAAAATTCACAATGAAAAATTAGGGTTAAACCTATTAAGCTGCAAAAATACATAAAAAAAAAATCAAAACCAAATTCTTACAGTAAATCACCAATACTGGCTATTAAGTTGATTTCCAAATGCTTCTAAGCTTCTTATGACCTACAAGAGTTTATCATCGTAGCCCTTTCTATTTCTTTTATAACACTGACTATTACCGATTTCCTTTTCTCATAGAAATTTAATCATTCTGCTAAGATAAAGGCTAGCAATAGCAACTTTGCTCAATTTGGTGGCGCTCAATTTTAATTTAATACAATTGGTTATTTGAAGTGGTACAAATAAGCTGCCCATTATAATAAACTATTTTCCCAAAACCATCGAAGATAAGATCAACCTCTAATTTTAGTGAATGTTGCAGTGATAGTACAAATATGACGAAATGGAGTGTTTTATAACCAACGATTCATGCCAGTTTTGCTAGGATTCTCAAGTTACAAAAATTATAGAAGGTGTCCACAGGACGTAGTCATTTCTATTTTTTTTTTCACTCAGTACTTATCTTTGAATTCAAGAATCTTGGTTACTACAAATACCCAGAATAAAATATGTAAACAGCGCCAAAATCAATCAATTTTTAATAAAAGCGAATAGCTTGTAAATCATGCTTCTAATTTCCTGATGACATTCCTAATTTAAACTATATTAAAAAATACTAACTATAGTCAAAATATACATTAATTCCATTTCAAGCAACTTCTAATATACGGAAGGAATAAAAAACCCATTAATGGGTAAAATTTCACTCATTTCCTTAAAAAGGGAGTCAACCCATTATATGGGTAAACTCGACATACCCATTTATAAGTATATCGCGCAAATGTCAGAAAATTAGTTTTTTTCCTATTTGTATTTTTTTCCTCTTTGTATTTTTTTTAGAATGGGTAAAAAAACATTTTCTGACATTTGCGCGATATACTCGATAATGGGTATCTTTTTTGTGAAATTGGTAAAATTTTACCCAATAATGAATTTTTGATTCCTACCGCATAAGGAAAAAACGCAAGCATCAATATTATTAAACCTTAGCTTTATTTCTCTTAATAGAGCCACACAATATAGTTATGGTCATGTTATGAAGAATTATTCTTATACCGTACATATTTATAACACCTAGTCCTACTTATCCTGCAGCCTCTCAAGCGACGCATGGTGCGTTTTTTACGAACTTTTGGACAAGAAAGAGGTCAATCCATAGTCAATTACTTTCGGAAAACTGATGAGAGGTAAGATGGATGGTGGATGGTAGAAGCTAACAAAAGAAAAGTTGAAATATTTTTAAAACCCATTTATTGGTTAAAAAGATACCCATATTTTTTTCAATAACAAATTATCCAAATGGGTGATATTTTACCCATTTTCGTGTTTTTTTACTTATTTTTGACATACAGGTTTGAAAAATGGGCGAAATTTTACCCATTAATGGGTTTTCGATTCCTACCGTGTATGCATTTCTTATTTTTCAACTCAACCCGCTTGAAATCATTGATTAACAAAATGCAACAATACAAGATCCTTTCACGATGTTTCACTATAGATGACTGATATGTCATGACTAAAGCTACAAGACGGCTTTGGAGTTGCTGCAGATAATTATTAAACAACATTCATCAGAACTGTTGCTGCGTCACTAGTTCTAGTAAGTCGTGTCAAAAAGTACCGCATATCACAGATGTTACACAGAAGTGATGTGCTGTTTGAGCGATTAAATTTCTACTTCACAGATCCCATAAAAGGGAATTTTATTTTTACGCTCGACTGGGTCGAGCACTCGACACTGAAGAAGTCTGTAAGTCGCAGACGAAATCTGTCAAAAGATAAGCTATCTGTAGTGGAATTTAACGCAATTTGCTCGGGTTTACTAGTGATAGTTTAAAAAAGTGTTTCAGTTTTTTTTATTTTTTTGTTTTTGTTTGAAAAAGTGATCAAGTGGAGTGTTAATTTAAATTTTCCTAGTTTTTCAAGTAGTAATTTTGTTTTTTTTTCTGTTAGTTCCACTGGTAGTTTTGATCTGCAATTGAAACTATTGAAAATAATCATTTTGGTTGAATTGAAAATGACTTTTTGATGTTTGATGATAACTTGCGATTTTAACAAAGCTCCCTCCTTATTGCTGAAGGGATCAACGGCGCCTGAATAATTGAGTGTTTGTTATTATACTTACCTAGTTAATAGTCACTTGCAGATAGTTTGTAGCACTTTCTCTTATGTTAAATATGTGATATGTTAAAATGATTACTTAACAATAATATAATTCGCACCTCCACTTTTAACTTTTATTTTATTGTTATTATTTTTAATTAGTTTTCCGCATCTTGAATCTAAATCAATCATTAAGGCGCGTTGTAATAACTAACACCAACTCTATTGGAGGAACTGGGAGGGTCCACTAAGGTCATTACTATCATTACTAACACAGAACCCCAAGCCAGCGTTCAGCTGCTTTTAATTTCCAACTTATGCTTTCCTATCTTAAATCTATCACTTGTCTTAAATTTTTTTTCTGCATATCTATTATACTTCTACTCTTAGCCACATCTGCACTTTTGTTCTGTCAGATTTTAAAGGTAATTAAATTACCATTACTCTATAGCTTTCTAAAATTATTTCAATTCTCGTTCACCTTTATCTATATCTTTGTATTTTTGTAGTAGTTTACTAATCAAATTAGCCCTTAAGATAGGGCGTTGTGATAATATCGCCATATATTTAACATTTTCCATTTCTATCTCTTTTCCGGTGTTTTAGGTGCGGAGACATCAAGTAAAAGGGAAAGTAAGAACAAACTTCAACAGGTGAGTAAAAATCAACCTCTTAAAATTAAATGCTTTGCTGATTGATCCCGATACTCAAACGTTAACAGTGCCTATCTGACCGACATTGGTTACCTTCGTCTGAAAGCGTGCGAGTAGTGGATCAATCGAAACAGATGCAGGCCTTGACAAACGAGCTCTGATGCTGCAACCTGTACCCCTAGTAAAAAAAAGAAGAAGAAATAACTTGCGATTTTAACAAAGCTGCCCTGGAAACTCAAACTCTAATGAGCATCAAGAAACGAGTAGCCATAGAAGCATAATGAGTTGATTTGTTCATCGTCCTTGATTTTGATATCTGAGATTTTCAAAACCAATTTATCTACACTGACTCGAAATGCTTTTCATTGCGTATGATAGTAAGTGATAAAAACGGGGCTACCCCGTATGGCATAAGGTTGTTTGGCATAAAGTCGTTTAGCATAAAGTCATTTGGCATAAGATGTTGGATAATCAATACTCATTTAGCATAAAGGCCGTTTGGCATAGTGACCATTTGGCATAAAACAAAGAAAAAATTGAAAATGTTACGGTAATTTGGCATTCACATCATTTGGCATAAATATCGGAAAATGGACGGTGCTTCAGATTCAGTGGACATAATCATAATTTGACATAACTTGGACATTAAAAATTAGTATGAAGTTCTTTTGGCATTGGCCCCGAACAGTTTGAGAAAGATTGTTTGGAATGAAAATCTGTAAATTAAGGTTTCATTAGACACATCTGGCATAATGACAGTTTGGCATAAATACTAGAAAATTAGATCAATTTCTAAGCAATTGATCAATTTCATTTGGCATTATGGTTTTGGCAGAATTGTAATTGAATTGAAATAATTGTTGATATTACCAACAATCAATGTGCAACTAGCGATTTGAACTTGGTTCCCTATTGTAGAACCCCTAGTTCAGAAGTACACTTTGCAGTGTGCTCCTTGCCATGCACTCTTGCGGTTTTCTGTACCTTTTGGTACTAGTATCATTGTTTTTGTTTTGATTCGCTATGTTATTTTGACAGAATATTTGAGAGTGTATTGGTGTGAGTTACAGTCTTAGGGGTGAATCATTAAGCTTGGGACCGGTGTGCTAGTACTTCCTAAGCCAAAAAAAAAATCGTTTTCTTCATGACTATCCACCCGCTGTTATTACTATGGATAAAAGTCTACACCAATGATATTATCTCAATGGCATTATGCCAAATGGCCAGATGGATTCTATGTTATTTCAAGAGAGTTATGCCAAATGACCACTTAGCTCAAGTTATTGTTATGCCAAATAACTTTATGCTAAACGACTTTTTGCCAAACGACCTTATGACATATGGGCTTCCCCCGATAAAAACAGCTTGGTACCGATGCGCTCGTACATAGTCCTGAGCCAAAAAAAAAGTTTTCTTCTTGACCATTCAGTCCCTGACTAAATGGTGTACTTGGGCCCAATGGGGTTCTGAAGAAGCCATTTTCAACTTGCTTGAATTGTTGTTATTATTAATTACAGCCAACAATCAATGTTTCGGTACGAATGGACTGTAGAATTCGTTCACAATTCCGACTTGGACTGCCACCTTTTCCGGAAATAAAAATAAAAGGAACTTAGTTTCTTTAGCAAAGCAAAACACGTTTATTCTTCTATGGAAATTTAATCCAACTGAACTCAAAAAAAGATGGCGGATATGCTTGCCGCGGTGTCTCTACCAATAATAAAATAATAAAAATCTACCAGAAGTGAGCATCACCAGAAGTGAGCATCACCAGAAGTGAGCATCACTGAAAATAGTTGGTGCTCGTACGAGGGGAGCGTCGATGCCGAAACATCATCCCCGCCTTGAGGTCACGAAGTGGCATCAATTGGACGGCAGCACACACAGCTTGTGGATTGGCCGCTGGTACACAGTTGAACCTCTGCGCAGAGTCACCACTCGAACTACTCCTAATGTGTCTGGATGGGTCTTCTCTACTCGAGCCAGTTCCCACTGCGTCGGGGGGGCGTTATCGTTCTTCACCAACACCAGTTGACCAACATCGACGTTGGGTTGAACAGTACGCCACTTGCTGCGCGGTTGAAGACTTGCTAGGTACTCGTTCTTCCATCTACTCCAAACTCTTTCAGTCTGCTGCTGCACTTCTTGCCATTGGTCCAGCCGGTTGACTGGCAGATGCTTCGTAGTGGGCTCAGGAACCAGATTGATAGGCTGCCCGATCAAAAAGTGACCTGGCGTTAAAGCATCAGCACTGTCGGGATCGCTGGACAACGGGCACAACGGTCGAGAGTTCAGGCATGACTCGATTTGGCACAAGAGTGTCGACAAATTCTCAAAAGTTATGGTCGATTCACCAAGTTCAGCTACAAGATGTTTCTTGACACTTCGCACGGCAGCTTCCCAGATGCCACCCATGTGCGGCGCCGACGGAGGGTTGAAGACCCACTTGACTCCAAGATTAGAAAAGTATCGGCTAGCGTGCTTGCTGTGAGATAGTATCTGCTCCATGAATTCCTGCAGCTTGCGATTGGCACCAACGAAGTTGGTTCCGTTATCCGACCGTATTTCAATAGGATAGCCACGTCGAGAGATGAACCGCTTCAGAGCACCAAGAAAAGTGTCGGCTGAAAGATCGCTAGCCACTTCTAGATGTACTGCACGGGTTGATAGGCACACAAAAACTGCAAGGTACCCCTTGGTAACTTTAACTCCTCGGACGCACGTTGCCTTCAGCTTGACAGGGCCAGCATAATCCACGCCGACATGTGAAAACGCTCTTGTGGCCAGCACTCTAGCTGGTGGTAGACTGCCCATCAGCTGGCCAGCCGTCTTTCCCTTGAGACGTACGCATCGTGTACAGCCTTGTACCACCTTACGCACAACTGTATGGCAACCAACTATCCAATAGTGTTGACGAAGTGTTGCTGCCAGAAGGGCTGACCCAGCATGTAGATCGCGCACGTGTATATCACGCACTAGTAGCTCCGTTACTCGATGTTTTTGTGGTAAAATAATGGGGTGTTTCACATCGTATGGCTGGACCGAGTTCTGCAGACGGCCACCCACACGCATAGTGCCATCGGCGTCCAGAAAGGGATGCAGAGCTGATAGGATGTGCTTAGACTGCAATGATTTACCTTTTAGTAGTACCTCCATTTCCTGTTCGTACTCGTCGCGTTGTATGGCTTGTAGTAGTTGAATCCTTGCTCGATGGAGCTCATCCGAAGTCAGCTCACCTATGGACCGCCCTCCGGTATCGATACGGTGCACTGTTGATTTGAAGTTGTGAATGGCACGATGCACACAAGCCAACGTGCGAACCATTAATGAAAAACTGGAATAATTGTCGATAAGCTGCTTCTCAACCTTGTACTTGGTAGCTGACGTCGTCGCTGCTGTGTGTAGAGACTTGATACGCTTGACTTCCATTACATCTTCATCGACTGCTTGCAGTGGTAAATCTTGATTCCAGGTTGATTCGTCCTTCTTTAACCACGGTGCACCTTCGAACCACAGATGATTGTCAACCAATTCGACCGGTGAGAGACCACGTGATGCTAGATCTGCGGGGTTGTCCTTGCTAGCAACATGACGCCAGCAAGTACGTGGTAGGTACTCCAGAATGGCAGCTGTCCTGTTGGCCACAAAAGTTTTCCACTTACGAGGATGAGCTGCCAACCACTGAAGCACAATGCTTGAATCAGTCCAAGCCCAATGGTCGATCTGTACGTGCGGCAGGGCTTCGGTGATTTGGCGCATTAGGTCCGTCAAAAGATGTGCACCGTTCAGCTCCAGGCGGGGTAGCGAGACTTGCTTGATAGGTGCTACCCTTGATTTAGCAGCAACCAGGACCACCGACGCGTTGCCTTGCTCGTCAATCGTCCTCGCGTAGACCACAGCTGCATACGCCTGCTCGGAGGCGTCAGAAAATCCGTGGAGTTGAATTCGACCACGATTAGGAAAGATACATCGTGGTATTCTGATGGCTTCAAGTTTTGATAAGCTTTGTTTCACCGCTTCCCATTCACCTTCGACGACAGGCGGCAACGGATCATCCCAGGCGACGTCAGTGAGCCAGAGATGCTGGTAGAGAATCTTGATCTTCACTGTTACTGGAGCCAACCAGCCGAACGGATCAAACAGCCTGGCTGAGTCCGAAATCATTTGTCGTTTGGTATTGACACTAAGTGGCGAAAAGTTGACCTTGAAACCATGTTCATCTTCCATCGGGTACCAGTTGATTCCAAGGGCCTTCACTGTTCCACTGACATTGAGCATTATCACGGGTACCGATGCAGCTTCGTCCTTGTCGTTGCTGGGTAGAAGATTCCTGTTGTTAGACGACCACTTACGTAGCTCGAAACCAGCTGAGGAAAGGATTTCGACTACCTGGTCCTTCAGGCGACTTGCTGCTTCCTCGTCGTCAGCACCCGACAGGAAATCGTCGACGTAAAAGTCGAGCCTGATTGCTTCTACCGCTTGGGGATACACTGCTTAAAATTGTTTAGCTGCTTCTTTCATGCACTCGATTGCCAAGAACGGGGCCGTCTTCGTGCCGTATGTAACAGTACAAAGCCGGTAATGCTTCATAGGCTGCACTGGGTTTTCTCGGAAAACGATGCGCTGGTAGTCACGATCCGCCGGGTGTACCAATGCCTGACGGTACATTTTGGTTACATCCGCAACAAAGGCTACTCGATGGGAACGGAACCGAAGCGAAACATCAAAAAGGTCAGCGTTGTTATTCGGTCCCGCTAACAGCCTGTCGTTCAAAGAGACACCTGATGATGAAGCGCAGGAGGCGTCAAATACAACGCGTAATTTTGTTGTCAAACTGTCTGTCTTAATTACCGCATGGTGCGGTATATAATAGCACTCACTGCTCTTCTTTTCGATCTGATTAGCTGGGACTTCTTCCATGTGACCTAGTTCCAAATATTCTCGCATGAATGAAACGTACTGTTGCTTGAACTCTGAATCTAGTTGGAATCGCCTCTCAATGGACTTCATTCGCTTCGTGGCAACAGCGAGAGAATCACCGAGTGGTGGTTTCGAATCATCAAATGGCAATCTAACGATGAAGCGTCCTGTTTCGTCTCGTTGCAGTGTCGAACTGAAGTAATCAGTGACCTGCTGCTCCGAAGGAGTAAGCGGTGGCGCCTTGAAAATTTCCTCCTGTTCCCAAAACCGCTGCAATGTGCGGTTCAGATCCATCTCCACGTGCAGGTTGAGGACGGCATGGTTGTTCTGGATGACTTCCGACGCGTCGTATCGTCCTGCGACGATCCATCCGAAGATCGTCTGTTGGGCCACTGGTTGGCCACTTTCGTCTTTGACTTGTCCTCCTTCGAGGAGTGCAAGAAAAACATCTGCTCCTAGGATAATGTCAATTGTACCCGGTTGGTTGAACTTAGGGTCCGCCAGATCGTCCAGATTGTCGAAATACTTCATGTTGTCAGGGTTGAAACGCTGGGATGGGATTGCTGAGGTCAGTTTTCCAAGAACGAAAGCCTCGGTGGTCAAGACTACGACGTCATTGAACCGCGATGCCAAGCGCAGTGTAACCAACCCACGCGTTGTTCCCATTTCCTGTTGACCAAGTCCATTGACAACGATTTTCCCGTTCCGTCGTGGTAGCTTCAGCGTTCGGACACAGGCTTCGCTAACTAATGACGCTTGCGAACCAGAATCGATCAGGACTCTGGCCAAAACAAAACTACCGTCCGCATGCTGCACTTTAACTACCGCTGTAGGAAGCAACGAAAGAGATTTCTTCTTGACCTGTGGCACTTCAGCTGTCAAAGCAACGACGGCATCGTCTTCCTTGGCAGGGACTTCCGGCGCCGTAACATTCATCACTTTTACTTCTTCTTCTACTTTTTCAGGCTTCTTCACTACAGGACAAAGCAGCGTGTGGTGCCGCTGTTTACACTCATGGCACATCGATTTGGAAGAACACGATTTCACTGAATGTGACGGCCTTAGGCAATTAAAACACAGTCTGGCCTTCTGAACAAGTTCACGCCTGTCTTTCACACTCATGTTCTTAAATTCTTCACACTGATACGTATTATGCTCACTGGAGCACTTCGCGCACTTTTTCTCCACAGTTGTATGCAGCGTCTTCAGCTTCGTTGGCACCTGTTTAGTCGTCTCCTTCTTTGTATCACTCGCTGGTTTCTTCGAAAATGCTGAACATGTTTCCAGCACCTCGCAACGCTTCTTTAGGAACTGCAGCATATCGTCGAAAGTGGGTTCCTCAGTTTCGACGACTTCCTGAGACCAGCTTGTTCTCGTCTCCTTGTCCAACTTTTCCAGCATAACATGAATCAGCCATGGATCTCTGCTGGTGTACTCCTCTCCCAGTGCATCCAACTGCTGGATGATTTCGTCGGACGTTGTAACCAGTCTTCCCAGCGACTGCGATGTAGCTTGTGTTACTGGGTATTGTGCCATGAACTCATGCACCAACGAAAACACTGTGTAGCGCTTCTTGTCGAAGTGGTCGGTTAGGGTGCTCCAAGCGTTGTGATAATTTGCACCAGAAATAGTGAATTTGCTTACCAATCTCTTAGCGTCTCCATCGAGGTACGAAAACAAGTATTGCATTTTTAATGCATCCGAGATGTCATGTCTATTGTGGATCGTTGAAACGTAAATATCTTTGAATGACATCCACTGTTTTCGGTCTCCAGCGAACGGTTGGATGGTGATAGCGGGTAGTCGAACGTTCAATTGGGGTGAACAATTCGACACCTGATTTACGCCGGGAGGTGCACTCGACAGTTGCGACAGGTTTTGCACGGTTTTTGTGGTCATTGCCTGATCCAGCATTAGTTTCCGTTGTGTCTCGATCAGCAGGTGCAGCGCTTCCTTCCAATCGCTCGTTCCGGTCAAGCTTTGCTGGCTGGCAGACGATCCAACATCGTCGACGTCAAGGTATCCTTCGAAAATATCCTTCACTCGGTAAAACATATCGAAAAACTCTTCGCGAACGTTGTGGACAGACGCGATGGCTTCGGGATTATCCTGCTTCTCCTCGATGTGGGTTTGTGTCTCCCGAAAGCTGGCAGCAAGCTCCTTTAGCTGGTTCAGTCGGTCCCTAACCTCACTTAAGGAGGGACTCCGCTCCTTGATAGCGTCTGCGACTGAAAGCTCTCCGCGCATCTGAGCCAACAGGACGTTCCGTCGGCTTAACAGCTGCTGTAGGTCCGACATTATCCGGCTCGAAGGACCAAATGTTTCGGTACGAATGGACTGTAGAATTCGTTCACAATTCCGACTTGGACTGCCACCTTTTCCGGAAATAAAAATAAAAGGAACTTAGTTTCTTTAGCAAAGCAAAACACGTTTATTCTTCTATGGAAATTGAATCCAACTCAACTCAAAATAAGATGGCGGATATGCTTGCCGCGGTGTCTCTACCAATAATAAAATAATAAAAATCTACCAGAAGTGAGCATCACCAGAAGTGAGCATCACTGAAAATAGTTGGTGCTCGTACGAGGGGAGCGTCGATGCCGAAACAATATAGTCACTAGATTCATAGTCTGGCGGAGACAAAAACGGGAACTGTCACTTGGCGGAGCCAATCGAACATTACTCGAGTAATTAATTATAAGGGCCGGAAAGCCATTTGTAAACAATGATTTTAAACGTTGATTTCTCTCGTATCATTAGAATTTTTCGATGTTCAGATACACTATATGGTAGAACAAACATTCTTCCACCATTGCTGCTTTCAATATGTTGGAGTGTTCTGAGTTTTGAGAGAAATCGGAATTGAAAGTCATTGTTTACAAATGGCTTTCCGGCCCTTATCATAAATTACACGTGTAATGTTCGATTGGCTCCGCCAAGTGACAATCAAAATTGGCTCCCGTTTTTGTCTCCGCCAGACTATGAATCTAGTGACTATATAATTTTAGTGGAAAGAGCTTTTTAAAAAAGAGAACGGAGAGAACTGCTGTCAGATAGCTCAAATGCAAACAAAAAATATTATATTAAATTTTATCTGCCACAAGCAGCCGAGTTGCAAAACGACTGGTTGGTAAATACCATTCACCACCGAAGGAGGGAGATTGTGTTTCTGTGCTGCAGACGGCAACGAAGCCTCTGCGAGATTAGATTCGAAGTTGTGTATCAGTCCTCACTTTCACTCCCTGCTGCATGGAAGCATACAACCGTGGGTGTGGTACCAGTTTAATTTGCGTTTTTCATCGTTTTATTACGTGTTGTTGAGTGTCGCGTTTAAGTTAGTTTTTGTTGATTGTTAGGATGCCCAACGTGGATTCTCTGGAAACGAATCTGACCAAGCACGGTCAGGAGCATTTGCTCAAATATTGGAAGGAATTGGACGAAGATCAGAGACGGCTACTAACGGAGGACTTAGAAGAGTTGAATCTTGAGGAAGTGAATGAGTTTTTCAAACGTGCCACATCGTCACTGGCTGAGGGGAACGAAAAACTAGACGATAAGATGAAACCAGTATGCGAGGACAAATACCTCTCGATTTCTAGGACAAACGAAGATAGACTGAAGAAATACAATGAGTTAGGATTGGAACAAATTGCTGAGGGAAGGGTAGGTGTACTATTGATGGCTGGTGGACAAGGAACTAGACTGGGATTCGCTCATCCGAAAGGAATGTTCAACGTTGGACTTCCGTCCAATAAATCACTTTTCCGTATACAAGGTGAAAGGATTTTAAAATTGCAAAGGCTCGCTACCGAATTGACTGGAAAAAGTGGGCGCATTACATGGTACATTATGACCAGCGAGCATACCATGATGCCTACGAGAAAATACTTTGAGCAAAACAACTATTTCGGTCTGAAGGCAGAGGACATCGTGATGTTTGAGCAGGGAAGTTTGCCTTGTTATGATTTTGATGGTAAGATTTTATTGGACGAAAAGCATCGTATTGCAAAAGCCCCTGATGGCAATGGAGGGTTGTATCGAGCTTTGCGCGATCGTGGAATACTGGACGATTTGGAAAGACGAGGCGTGTTGTATTTGCATGCTCACAGCGTTGATAACATATTGATAAAGGTTGCTGATCCCGTCTTCATCGGTTATTGTACTGAGCAGAATGCCGACTGTGCTGCCAAGGTTGTTGAGAAGTCCCATCCAAATGAGGCCGTGGGAGTGGTGTGCCAGGTTGATGGAAAGTATCAAGTAGTGGAATATAGCGAGATAACCCAAAAGACTGCCGAGCTTCTTAAAGAAGACGGGCGATTAGTTTTCAATGCTGGAAATATTTGCAATCATTTCTTCACTACTAGTTTTCTGCGTAAAATTGGTTCAAAGTTTGAAAAGGATCTCAAGCTACATGTAGCAAAGAAGAAAATTCCCTTTATCGACTCAACAGGAACTCGTTGCACTCCAGATAAGCCAAATGGTATAAAAATTGAAAAGTTTGTGTTCGATGTTTTCCAATTTGCGGAACATTTTGTCACAGTTGAAGTTCCAAGAGATGAAGAGTTCAGTGCCCTAAAGAACGCAGATAGCGCCGGTAAAGACTGCGCTAGTACGGCTCGAGCCGACATTTACAAGCTGCATAAAAGATATATCGAATCTGCTGGCGGAACTGTGGAAGGTGGGGAGTGCGAAATTTCTCCACTTTTATCGTATAGTGGCGAAGGATTAAAGGTTTTGGTACATGGGAAGACTCTAGTTAGCCCGGTGCATTTGATGGCAGATGAGGAAAAAGAAGAGAGTAGTGATAAATGAATCATTAGACCCCCTATGCTATAATAATAAAGCACAGCTTGTATTTTATATATATATATTGTAAGGAAAACGTACTTTTTACTAGGACGAATAAAACTAGTTTCATAACTATTAAAGATCAGTTTACAACAAGCAACATTTCATTGTGTACCCACACCAGCAGTTATTATGTCTTGAATATGACTGTTATGACTATTGATATTCAATAACCGCTGGTCCAGATTTTAAACATGCGATAACTCCTACTAGAATGGCTATTAAGAGACCAACATCAAGTGCAATGAAGAGGAGAAACTTAACCTAGCGTAACATTCACATGCTTGTTCGCGTAAATAATCTACAAAAAGAGCAATTATCTCAAACCGCACCAACTACAAAGACCATTCCTTTTTGTTAGGTGTTACCAGCCGCGTGGCATTCGAGAGAAGCGCGCTACGTGACCAAATTGAAAGCTAAAAATGCTACCCTACTAGTTTTTCCGGTCTTGATACTCGTTTGAATCAAAATTGCTGCATAGCGCAATTGAGGCAAGCTTTTGTTTTTATATAAGAAAATATATGAGATTTATTATTAAGAAACAATGGCAAATATTTTTGATGTGAATAGTTAAGAAACGATTTTATTTTATATTACATATTTTCTTATTTTGTTGTATGTAATTCCTCTTGGAGTCTTTGCTTAATAAAATTGATCTTACTACACAACACTTTGATTATACATTTACTACTTCCAACCACAGTCCCCGATATCTAACAATGCTCTGCGAATCATGATCGTGAGTTTGATATGTCACAAACTATAATTCATGGTAACAAAAGATCGCGAGCCAAAGCCCATTTTGCATATTACATTCACTTTTATTTTCCACAAACCTATGTACAAAACCGGTTTAATTGTGAGAAGCAAAGTGCACGAATGCCGGCCATTATAGCGCTACGAAGAAATTCATAATTTCAAATATATAAGGTGGCAGGAAAAAGTGAAGATTCGTCCTCTCAATTTCTATTAGATCGTGTTGTTAATGACGTTTGATTCGGGTATTGCATATTGAACACTTACGTAAGTGCACAATTGTGTTTTGGCAGAGAGAGATGTTTGTCGATAACGCAAACACGATCGATGATGTTCTCGTTTATCAATTCCGACAATTTTAGGTACTAACAAGCCGTACCGATATCATTAATATTGGTGTTGTTTTATTTATTATTCGCTCTATGATAGTCACATTTTTTTTTTTATTATTCGCTCTATTATAGTCACACTTTATGGTCATTTATTACTTTTCCGGGGGGGATTCTTCTATTGTCGAGTAAGGGGTTTGGTATGGACATCAATAGTGGTTTTGTATGGTTCGTCTCAGTTTCCAAGCCTCGCCCTCCCCACTAAAAGCGTGACACACTAACTGGACGTCCCCTTCCGTTCAAGCGATTGCCATGAAGTGAGGGGTCGATTTCCGCTCCAGCCTGTGGAAGTTTTCGTAAAAACGAAAATGTCCATACTGATCCACAGGGTGTTAGATTAAGTTGTCCGTTGTAATTCACTCTATGTCCAATGTTCGATCAGTTCGGTTCCGAACGTTTGATTTATTTTCTCTTATTGACCATTATGCCATATTTGCCATAGTAGTCGAATTCAGTCATCCCAGCAAATTTCTCTCCGCCCCTTTATCATGTTTTGTTTATGTTGCACATTTTCGTAGCAGTGGGTTGTAGTTGTGTGAGAGGTAGCTACTGCTATAAAAGTAAACCGTTGAGCGCACTGCGCATCAGTTTTGTTTGTAAACGCGTAGAAGTTAAGTTCAAGCGAAGAATAAACGTTGTAAAGAACAATCATCCGGATTTCATTTATTCCACCAAGGAGCATCCGATCCGTTTCCCACTACTGAGCTGAGGCACCCGATTGCTGCTGTTGCTGAACCTGCTACCGAGCAGTCCATCCATTCGTTGTGAGGCGATAGACGTTGGTCCCATCGTTCCGAGCCACAATTAGACCCCTCCCGTGGTAATCTACTGTGGACACCGGTCCGACTGCACACGGACAACCTATCGCAGGTCCCCGTCGAAATTTATTGATGCCAAAGAGGATTCGCGTTCTGAGTATCACTTATTCTAGTCATTTTTTCACCGCCACGTCGTAGAACGTTCATATTAATGCACTCACATCAGGTGTGATACTGGCGGGTTATGCCGCAATTCACTCTTAGACTTCTTATTTTCAATCTAATGGAAACGACTTAAAGTACACTTTTCATTTTCGTGGCAACTTATGTTGTTGTTTATCCATATGTTATGGAATGAATAACCAAAATACCTGTTTTGCTCATGGTATAATAAATAAATGTAATTGCAACACTTTCGAAGAGGATGAATATTCTGATCATGGTAAATAACTGACTGTTCGAAATGAAGCATATAATCACAGAAAACTGTAACCTTTTTATTTATTTTATTTTTAATTTATCCTCAATACCAAGTAGAAATAAATAGAAAATAGGCAAATAGCCACATATTAAAAATGAACCCGCTAGATAAAAAGCGGAACCGTTCTTTTTAGGTTTCAGATTAGCTCGGATTTGAAATATTGCTTGATTTGGGATGCGGATAGACACTGGATCCTAAGCTGGAGAATAGGCTAGAATTCAAAATTTCAAAACTTACAATTTGAAGAAAACACCATTGCACCATTGGTGCAGATTGAGTCTGGTAAGGTTAGAGTGAATTCTTAGTCAGACAAACGAAAAGTCAAATTATGAACAAATTAAACATTTGAGATCATTTTGCAGCGGCACGGCCATCTCAATCCAGGAACACAACAGACCCTTTAACCCAACCTAACCCTTATCCCCTCCCATGGCGTTCAAGTAGTTCATTAGCGTGACTGTTATTTATCCACTTATTTGAACTGATTAAAGAATTATAAGTACATATATGGCTGATGGTATCATTAAAATAACCTTATTCATTGCCTCATTATCGCTAAGAGTTGTGTTGTAGAGAGCCTACGCCATGGTATTTGGTAGCCTAAGACTGACGAAGACAAAAAGTTGGTAGTTGGGTGGTCGATGCGGATAGTCCGCTCAAAGTACTTACTATACTGCAGTGATTCGCATGTCAAACAATAATTTGGGGTTAATATGCTTCTCATAGCAGTATACCATTCCGAAAAGCAAAAAAAAACAAAGAAAGGAAGGAAAGAGGAAGAAAAAGGGGAAAAAGAGGAAAAAGAGAAGCAGGGAAAAAGAGCGGAAAAGGAGGGAAAAGGAAAGAATAAAAAAAAGGGAGAGAAGGAAAAGAGAAGGAAAAAAGAAAAAGATAAAGGAAAGGGGAATAGAAAGTGAAAAAAGAGAAAAGAAAGTGCAATTCAACATATAGGCGAACTGATTATTCATTATTTTAATATAGATATTTTTGAATAATAAAAGTGATTCATGATACAACCATGGAGCGTAACGGTGTAGTGATGGTGCGGATCATACCAGGAGATGGACATTGCTGATTTGCAGCTCTTGTGAATCAGTACTATAAGTACGATATAAGGGAGCAGCAACATCCAGACGAAATCATAAATTTCAGAAGAATGGTAGTTCACCATATAAGGAACAACGCTGACAGGTACAATCCAAGCATGATACAATCAATCACTGAAGCGGAATTAAACA
>JAHHFK020003394.1:0-61652 GCA_024533555.2 Aedes koreicus
ATTTAAAGACTTCATCGAGAGTGACATAGCTCTGTCGTCACGCAATGTGAACGACCGGTGGTTAAGAAAAGCACATGTTCTGGGTCATCTGGAGAAAAAAATATCATCCACTTAAGTGCACATTTTACGACTGTCTCGCCGTACTAATTAGTCTACCGGCACCGGCCAAGGAGGAAACGTAGATTTAAGGCAGGCAAAATCGAAGATAATAGGCGTTAAAACGATGCGCAGGGGTGTGGATTTTCGCATGCTGTTTATAAAGCGTTAGTTGTGGGAATTAAGGTTTCATAGTTTGGGTCGGAGTCAACTACTCACCGGGAATCGATGAACTTTAAGCTCAAAGTTTGCTATTCGGGTAATCGGATGTGAAGAGAGAATTAAAACGGGAAATACGTAAAAAAGGGTTCTGTTCTGACTTCTGATTTGAATTGTGGAGCATTTTAGTCTACTATCTACTTTGATTTGTGGAATTGTAGTCTGATTTACTAACTCAATTTAAGTTTGTGCCTTCTTTATGATCTACTTTCTCGTAGCTTCTGTTTCAATGCACTGAAACCGTAACATTAACCGTTTTTTTAAATACATCAAATCATATCTTATGACAAGCAATTTTTGGACAAAATTTCAATGCATTCCGGTACGACTAAATTTTTCACCTTAGCAAGAAAAAGTCTGGCGGTGGAGTCTTCATTGCCATCAAGGCACATTTTACCTCTGAAGAAATTAACAACAATCAGCATACATTATCCGAACACGTCTGGGCCAAAGCACTTACTGCTGTTGAAACACATATTTTGTCATCCGTGTATTTTCCGCCTGAGCAAGAACAATCCTTCGAATTACTTTTTCAAATGGTCGAAACATTTATGTGAAATTTGGAACCAGAAGTAAAACTGCATACTTATGGGGACTTCAGCCAACGCAATACAAATTTTATCACAGACATTGAAAAAAATTCACCTTTACCTCAAGTCGTAGGCAAACACGAAAGATTACAATTTCTATTTGACAATATACCAAACTATGGCCTACATCAAATAAATTATGTAAAAATCAACAAGTGGAGACTTCTGTGTATAAACTTCATTATCGCCTTTATGGAAGAATAAAATATCTCACACAGTAATTGCATACTAAATTTTCGAACATAATGCTGTTTCTCCTAGCAACTGGGAAAGCAAAGAAGTACCAGAATACCATAAAGTAAACTTCAAAGAAGCCAACCGTAGACTATTTACGATTAACTGGCAGAATATAATAAGGGCTTAAGGAAATGTTCACACTGAAGCAGTGACATTTCATTCAATCATTCTGAACCAAATCTTAGAAATTATACCGATGAAAAGAATAAGACGCATGCCTAATAGCAAATTGCGTGGTTTAACCCACAACTGAAACATGTGAAGAACAAAAAATAGAAACATAGAAATTGTACATAGAGGAAAACAATTGCGTTTACTTGCTGAATTATCTAGTTATATGTGACCAACTCCAATCATTAACTCTGCACATGAAGAGTATAATTCTAAAATTTTTTTTTCAATAAGGCGAATCTGACAATGAGAGATTCTCTCCTCTCTCGCTCTCTTTCATTTGTTACAGCGCCATTGTAAAACATTCGAAGGATTCTTTACTACAGATAATAGAAATAATAGAATGAAAAACGTAAAGGTGATTGGAATATGAATGAAAGAGAAAGAAAGTAATCAAAGATAGTCTCTCAATGTTAGATTCGCCCTAATGAAAACAGTTCCTAGAGTTGTAAGGTTAAAAATGAAGTCAAAGCAAGTCCTAAGAACTTTGTTGAATACGCAAAAACGGAATTGAACAATTTTCCCTCACAAATCCTTTTCGACAGGAATGTAGGTGAAGATGTTTTTCAAATTTGCCTACTTTTTGCAAAAAAATTTCAGGATAACTACACTAAATTTTCCGAAAAAGATCGCGTTCGCGACCTATTTGCATAAATTTCAGAATTTGCTAACAAAATATCTGCCAATAAACTTTCACAGTACGAAATCATCCAAACACTGGAAAACTTGTATGCATTTAAAAGACCACGACCTGATGATATAGCATCCAAGAATTGTACCTTCTTTCGGAACACTTTTTCAATATGCTATTAGAAACTGAAAAATTCCCTAAAATTTGGAAATCTTCATATTTGCTGCCTATTTACATATCAGGCATAAGTTTGACATTCGCAACTGTCGTGGTACTGCCATAATCTCTTGCACTCCAAAATAATTCAAAATTTTCATTGTGATGTTAATATCAGAGCACGTAACTTGCACGAAGTAGTTCTATCAAAGATGAGCATTCGCATGCAATATTATCGGCAATGGGTGGAATTTCTCAGAACATTACTCGATGAATAATCCCAAGCAACACAGCTTGGTATAGTTAAACAAGTTGAAAATACTATCCAATGGCAAATAAATGCAATTAATATGAGTCTATAAAACTTCATTTCATACTTTAATATGACGTTAAAAGCGCAAAATGTGCAGCCTTATAATACAAAAGGTGAAACAAAAATAAAACCTCATACAAAAATTAAACAGCGCCAGGTATGGCATTCGAACCCCAGTCCTTGGCGGGAAAGGTTTGTAGCTTCTTTACTATATCAACTCCGATTGTTGAAAAGTCTATTCTTAGTATCTATTATTTGCTTCTCGTTGGCAATGAAACCACAATCTTGTACAACAATACCATCCTTGGGTCACAAAATATATTCTGAAAAACATAATTGGTGTAATGTTATTTCAATAGTATTTTAAACTATCTCTAAAGTATTGCCGTGTTTACGATTTATAAATGTATAGAACGATGTTTTTACGAACAACTATAAGGAATAAATCACTCGCAGTAGTGAAAAAAGGATTTTTAGCTTAATTAGAGTCAGAGAAAACTGGTTTGGCACATCGGTCTTATAAAATACGAAAAATTCAAACCGCTCAGAACGTAACATGTTTTGCAAAACACTTATAATATATTTATAAAACAAACTTTTGAAAATCATTCTAAAAATATGTTTTTTTTTCTGTGTTACTTGGGATGTATTATTTAATGTTTTCTGACGCTCCATTTATGTGCATGATATTGAACAGAAATTCACGCTTCTTTTTCAAGCTGTGTACATACCATTATTGCTCTTCAAATGGCAACAAATAGGAATGGAGCCTACACATTTGAGATGGCTTTATTTATACTTATCGCATCGCAAACAAAAAGTTCGCTTTTAAAATAAACTTTAGAAACCCTTATTAGTCATATCCATGGTGCCTCAGGGGTCACCTTTGGGCCGTACTCTTTTATTTTGTACGTAAACGACATTTAAAAAATAAAAATCCTTATGCATGCAATTCGAGGTAGTAGACGAAGTAGATGAATATCAATTACACGTCAGGATTGGAAAATATGCAAAGGGCAGCCCAGTCCAAGGTATTCTTGCGCAACATTCCTAGCATCTATTATTTTTGGACGATGATGACGGCCCTGGTTGTTCCATGTTCGTATTAGGATTCAAAACCACCAAATAATAAAAAATCATCACAAGAGATGATATTCAAATTTCGTCAAATGAAATTCATGCTTACGGTGACAGTGGATTTTTGACCCACACTTAGAGCCGACTGCATTCATTCCAGCGAAGAAAACTCAGTTGGCATAGAAGTGACAGCGGTAACCTTGAAAACCGGAAAAGTTAACATCATCATTACACTGGGATAAAATCATTTTCACTTCCCATGCATATTTTATGAAAATTCAAGGCACTGGTACAGATATCCACAGGGACGTTCCGGTAATTCCGGAAGTGGCCAATATGGCCAATGGTCTTCTCTTGCTTGTCGAAACCATATTTATCAAAAATCATAAAGAACGAGCTACCGCACGGCATGTTTTGCGGTAAAATCGTGATTGATGAAAAAACATGAAGATGTCCCATGGCATGCTTTTGGTAAAAGAAAGAACTTCATTCAGAACCCTTCATCAGAACCTGTTTCGCAGAAATGGCCATATCTCGGTCAATTTAAAGCCGATTTCTGTGATCAACCATGCATTTGCTTGATAAATGTTTCGTTTTCTTTATGTATTTAAAAAAAAAACATTGTTTGGCAATGGCATCTTGTACTGAATCTCTTCACAATTTAGCAGTTTAGTAGCTTAGCACAATTTAGCACCACCCGAACCCCAGAACATCTGTGTTATCTGGTGACCATGACCAATTTCTGTATTTCATGAAGTTACAGCATCGCAAATTTGATCCAAAATTTGCCTGTCCTGATCATTTTATCTATCCCCTGTTCATTCGATCGGTAACCTCAACTAATAACACTGAACGTGAAACTCATTGTTGGGTACTTTTTTCTTATCGTGTACGTTGAACCTAGCTCATCTATCAAGATGCCACTTCTGGATATGCTCCAAATTAACACCCGATTCCAACCGAAACAAGTCGAAAACATGGCCTATAAAAATGCCATATTTACGCCTTGTTGTCAGTACACATCAGGTGACACTAACTATCGATCAAACATGGTAAACAAAGCAGTTAAAACTGTCACACATTGTCAAATATCGCCCACCCAGTACTCGGCCGATCGCTAACTCATTTTTCCACCATCAACAACAGCTCCAGTAATTTTCTGGTGACAAATATGCGATTAGAAGCTGCTAATTTGTTTACTTTAACAACCTTTGTCCACAATCATAGTAGGCCTATGTACTAAAATCATCGGTAAATAACATCCCTTACAAGTTCCGAAAAAAACCTCGACTCGGCCAGCAACAGCTGCATCGAATTCTCACGTTTCTCAATAATAATCGCTAATTTATGTACCTTTATGGGCACTTTATTCAAATAAGTGTCGAACCGCCGATGATGCTGACGACGAAGAAGAAGAAATCACCGCAGAAGGGCCAAACGATTCATTTGTGAAGCTGGGGCGTGACGACGGTCGATGGCGAATGATGTCATTTGCCCTCCCTCGTTTTCATTCGGTATCGATATTGCCGAAAATTAAATGCCTTTAATGGTGGCTGATTGTAGTGCCCGGTAGGTTTCGGGACGAAATCCGAAATCAATCTGCGCTTTCCGTATGGGGTGTCAGGTTGAGTAATGAACCCATTATTTGCATAAATTTGAGCTCGCGTACAATTGAGCTTCGGCAGCTGGATAAATGGTTGTGCTATCGAGCGAGGAGATCGTAGCATAATTTTGTTTTTGAAAATGTAAGATTTGAATTAATTAACGATGACGCACAGCTCCGTTGCTTCGCTAGAAAATAGCCGAACCTTGACCCGATTGAACTTGAATTGATAAATTTCTCCAGCTTTTCTTCACCTCGAATTTGCATAACGCCATCAGCGTTTGTTTTGGTTTTGCATATTTAGGCACACATAGAGCGGTGGTCTGCACCGTAAGAGTTCAAGTTGGCTGGCATTCAAAATATTGCCATTGTGCCGCCGCCGCCACTGCACAGGCTATTTCAGCAAAACGGTAGATTACACAATTACCTATTGCCGAAGCGTTTGAAGCGAAGCATAACAGAGTTTAGCAAAACAGCTCACGCCAACGCGCATTTGTTGTTTGGTTTGGAAATAAGCGTGTCTGATTGTGAGCTGCATCAGATTCCCCACCTCCTTGTTGCTCAACTTTACTTCGCTTGATAAGATTCGCCTTTTGTTGCTTAGAGTAGAATCAAGAGGGAATGATGCATTTTGAAATGTCTAGATGTCTAGATAATAGAAACCTGAACGTCACTTGTGCCGTTCTTTGAAATGGATCACGTAAGCTAACAGATTGTTTAGAAAAACCTAAAAACAAGCAAACCTCTCGATCACTGACTGACTGACGGCTTCCCGGTCGCTTGTTTTCCGTTGTGATCCGAGCGCACGAAGATGTCACTTGTCAACATGACAATAATGGCAGCAACTATCGACTAACCTCTTTGCACAACACGTGTCAACCCCGATGGTTGTTGTTTATTGTTCAATGAGGAGTCAGAAGAGAATCGCTCTTACTCTACGTCATTGAATCGAACAATGTGCTAATTGTTTGTTTTGATTTATCCCAACGTAAGTTGTTCGATTTTATGGCATCGCAACCGGTTTGTTGGTTGCAGTCGTCAGTGTCAGCGCCGCGGGATGAGAGCTGTGTAATTTGCCTGCAATTTCAGCTTCCTCTATGAATAAGAAATGAAGCTGCGTAATGCATGCAGCTAATCCTGTTTGCTTCCAGTTGATTGTCGGTTGTGAATTAGTTGAATAAGACGGTTTTCGAACCGAAGTGTCATTCGATTTGTTCTGTTTTGGCAATTGGGTTACAGTTTTTGGAATAGGAATGTATCAACTTTGACTGAATACAAATTGGATGAAAGAGCCAATCTTACTGTTGTTGCAAATCTTTTCCCTTTGTGGTCTTCGTTTTTGTCCTTACCTGGAATAAGAAAAAAGGCAAAATGATTATGAGTTGAGTGGTTTGACTTGGCTTGGTTTTGAATCTTTATTTTCTTTATTCGTTGGTGGAGTTTTTAGATTATTCCAAACAAACAATTGCATTTTTAATAAACGTATCAGCTACAGTTTATTTCAGTAGTTTCTTGATTAATGCCTTTACAATGGTCTTTACAATTGTTATAGTGTTGTCAAATTTTCAGTCAAAAATATTGATAATTGACAAAGGTACAGAAGGTTGAACATGGCGTTTTTTTGAAGAAAAATTTTGCTGGGCTTTTGTTTTGCTACTGAGTGTAAGTAGCTTTCATGATGTATATAAAAAGTGAACAAGTAATAAAATTCAATATTATAAGATAGAAAATTAATACAAAAATACTATTTATACTTAAACCAATGGAAAAATCCAATGTCAAAACAATAAAAAAAACAAGGAAGGTAAACATGTAATTAATTATCTGAAAGCAGCAAAAAAATCTTTTAACTTCGACCTAATTTATTCCTCAGAAATACTAGATTCTGGGCAATTATTTGTTTTGTATGGAAGTTCCTTTTTCACATTATTGTGTACATATAACTAAAAGTCACATCAAAACAACTAGTTAGGTTTACTAAAAGCTGGGGTTACATATCGAATCGACGAAACCGTCGTGGGATTAATAACAATAATGATGAAGTTATCTCCTATAACTTTAATAACTTTAATAATAGTCCAATCGTGTGAAAGTCAAAGAAAAAGTTGTTGGAATATCCATGTTTGTTGAAACAAACCTAGTTTTGGTTTCTTAAGTTTTTAGCCACTAATGAAATTAAATTCAAAATATTTCGAAACAGTTACCTTTAGGGAGATCATTAAGATAAACATTTCCATTAGAAATTTGATGTAGAAAAATATGTTGGCATTGAAAAGTACTTATGATAAACATAAATTTATTTTATGAATATCTTCCAAAACTTGCTATTAGGATAACTTTTTTTAACAGTTTTTTGTCCATCTTGTTCTTACCTCTTAAACAATAGCCTATTTGGCCAAATGACATTTAAAAACAATTAAAAATAGCGTTTTTTTTGGGAATTTGAATTTTAAATTTTAATTATGATTTTTTCGTGTTAAAAAGGTTTTTTTTTCAGTGCCTATATTTGTTTGTGGACATTTTGATTCCCTACCATTTCTTCTCAGACACCTTTTCTCTAAAACGAACGATTTCCGATTTGCTGTTTTCCTAAAATTGTTGTATCAAAAACACATAAGCCCTTCTCAAAAGTTATTTTCGTATCAAAACGATCGTTTTTCATGCCAAAACACTTATACTGTTACTCCGAACACGTTTGCAAAGTTTCGGCCAAATCTAAAATACCAAAGTTTTGTCATTTACTGATTTGTCGTGGAACTGCTCATTAACGAAGGAGTCTAGCATAGTTCTACATGATGGCTGGAGTAATTTAGTATTTACTGACAGCATGCCGCTAGAGTTTTGTTGACAATTGCCATTTTGCATTGCCCAAAATGTATGCAACTTTCTGATTCCGCTTGCTTTTTTGGCGCCTAAGGGTTAAAAACCACGCAGAAAAAAATCATTTGATAGTACAGGGTGTCTCACAATACGTGTCACTAAAACAAAATGGGATTACAGCAAAACAAATCAACCAAATCATAGCATTTATTTTTCATTTGAAAGATAAATGTTATAGAAATAAACCATATTAATTCAATTCGAATCTCTCACCCTTTTCCTTGATAACTTGGCGGAAACGCTTTGTAATTCCATTGCAGCTGGCACGCACGATTTCCTGAGGAATTTGGTTCCAAATATCAACCAAATGTTTCTTAAATCGATCTAAAGTAAGCCCTTTCGTAGGGCCTATATGTTGATGCATATAACCCTAAACAAAGTATTCAAGTGGGTTGAGATCCGGTGAAGATGCAGGCCATTCTTCGTTTGTGATAAAATCAGGCAAATTTTCCGCGCACCACGCTTGTGTCTTCTTTGCCTTGTGAGCTGGAGCTGAGTCCTGTTGGAAACAATATGGTGTATTCCCATACAGCGTTGAAGCATGAGGAAGCAGATGGTTCTTCAAAACCTGCTTGATGTAATATTCAGTATTGATTTTTACGTTAGGTTCTATGAAAAGAAGAGGAAGTTTTCCTTTTCGTGAAACCACGCCCCATACCATGATTTTTGATACATTCTGATTCTACGTTCTACAGCTAGTTTATTTCTTGGAATATTGGCAAGAATTTTGCCATACACACGATCATTTCGTTGATTGTGACAGAAGAGGAAGAGCTTTTCAACCGAAAATAAAATGTCTCAGTCACCGTGCCGAACCAAAAGATTTCTGCATCTTTGGACCCTGGCTTGATTTTGACGTACCGTCAACCCGTGAACCCGTTGTTTCGTTGTACGGCTTGCATTCCAGATCATGTCTGAGGAGCCTGTTCATTGAAGCAGGGGACATTTCAAGTTTGTTGCTTAATTTACGGCCAGATACGGCCAAATTACGTTTTATTCGCTCCTTCCCACATTTGATCTTTTTTTCGTTCTGGCAGTTCGTCTGCGTCTGGCACCTCCTATGTGTATTTGGACATTTCCAGTTTCCTTGAACCGTGTCAAGGTACGAAAAACGCAACTCTTACTCACTCCGAACTGCTTAAGGCTATTGAATATCTGACACGGTCTAAGCTTTTGCAAATGTAATTTTAAAACTTGCTCCCCCAGGGTAGCTGATAAATATAAACAAACGGAATCGCTTATTTATCTTCAGCGATAAGCTGTAAAAAGAATACACTCCGCTGTTAAAATTACCAAGACTGAAAAAAGGTGACACTTATTGTGAGACACACTGTAAGGCTCTGATAGAGGGCGTCAATTGTAAATGTCGAGCATTTTACTCCAGTTCATCCTTAAATTTAACCGACACGTAAGCTGACATAAATACATAAAGCCTGTCCACGTTAAATTTCGGACACCTTTCTTTCAGTTTAGGTTTTTGATGCTCGCAAAGTTGGAAAGTCAAAATAATATGTACAAAAAGTAAAGCAGAGGCAAGGACTGAAGGCGTACACAGTGAAAAAGGTGCCCAACCGTGATGACAAGCAACATTTGACTGCTGAAAGTCGTGCTAACGAGCTTCACACCAATTTTTTGCAAACATTCTCTTATATCATAATGGACAACGAAACATACGTACTCGAAGACTTTAAACGGCTTCCGGTTCTAGCTTTTTATAACGTGATGCAAAGGAACGCTGTTGTCGAAAATTCTCGGAAAAAGAAGGGGTGTCCAAATTCTCGAAGAAGTATTTGATTTGGCAGGCCATATGTAGTTGTGATCGAAAATCTAAAAGTTTTGACTCTTCCGGCACTGTCAATAGAGATGTGTACGAGAAAGAATGTCTGCAAAAGCGGTTGCTACCGTTTATTAGAAGCCACGACTCTCCTGCTCTGTTTTGGCCTGATTTGGCCTCTTATCACTAAGCGAAATCCGTCCTGGAATGGTATGAGGTACCAAAGATCAAATACGTGCCAAAAACAGCTAACCCACCAAACTGTCCGGAACTTCTCCCAATAGAGAAGTACTGGGCTCTACTTAAGCGGAAACTCTTCTAAAATAAGAAGAAAGCAAATGGTACCGATGATTTCAAGAGAAGATGGAGAATCGTCACGGCGGGCGTATCTGAGGATACCGTACGGAACCTGATGGCGGGTGTACCACAGAAAGTTTGAGAATTTTACAGAAAGAAGGATTAACATCTCAATCAACTGTTTCCAATATCGATATAACTGTATTTTTGTGAAATAAACAATCGGTTATGTTGAATGATGTGTGCATTTTTTTGCTGCTATTATTTTGGTGAAATTTAACGTGGACAGAATTTATACTGAACTATTGTAAAAAATTGGTCTTATTTCTATAACTATAGCCAATTTACCAATCAATCCTAAATGTTGACTGAAATTATTATCGACCTACCCTTTACAACCTGGTTAATTGGAATGTATTTCGTATAAATGTTCATGTAAATTGAAAAGTTCAGTTTGGAAATAACATTTGATTTAAAGTAGCTATGTATTGTTTTATATTTTACACACGATATGACTGCATGCAATGAAACAGTGCGAGTTCAATAGTTTAGCCCCGATTTCAGAAATACATAGCAGGAGCATCCACCAATCCAATTTTATTCGTTTGAGTTTCAAAATTCAGTTTCCTCACTGATGGCGAGGGGTGTTACCTTTCCAATTAAATGGCAATATGTCCAAAATAAGCAGAAGAATATTTCATGATCCATAACGAATCATCGAGATTGAAATTAATTGCAATCAAGTCCAGTACTGAAAAGGATAAATTAATTCCTGATTCACATTATTGCACCCCGCGGAGCCGCTTTGCTCGCGATTATTGCCAGCTATTTAGCTAATGGATAAATCTTCCAAACTTCCAATCAGAAGCGGTCTTTGACGTAGGTGCCCGGAACGGAACACAATCACAATCACCTAATGATCCTATCGAGAATCCAAATCTCCCAACGGCAATCGAATCATCTCACACCATTTCCTACTGCTTCCAATTAAGATCTGCACCACCGATAGGATCGATCTTCTCTGCGATTCAATATCTCAACAATAATCCGAAAACATGTTCGATAGCCAGGAAGTAATGTTATAATAATCAAAACAAACATTCGAACATGGAGTCGCTTCGACCGCCCATCCGTCAAAAGTGGTTGCCGATACTTCAGCGAGAAGAATAGGGCGGAGATCGTGGGTAAACATCTCATCTCAATCCACATCACCATCGTCTTCATCGCCCCTCTAAGGAGGGTATAAGTTTACACATATGCTCGTTTCGTAGCTGCGCATCAGTGAAATCGTTTGTTATTGATGTCCGGACTGAAGCATCAATCTCTAATCAAAACAAGCTCCTTCAGCCGAGTCCCGAGCGCTTGAATGGTGATCAAAGTACCTATCGACGACCCTTTTGGGGTTAGGCATAAGCGGAACGTGTATTCGCAATCATAATGGTGAGAGATTCGAGAAGAAGACAAACACCGCCGCCGCCACCGAAGACGACGAATGCGTGGAGGATCGTCTCAGCCGGTGGTTGCCTTGTCAAGGTCGGTGGGTTGATGACTACCGCTGGGGAAAAAGAGGAGCGGTCACTTGAAGGATTGTACATCACGGCAGGTGTGATCAATCATATCCAACTATACATTGCGATTTACGCATTTCACGAATAGGTTGTTCTAAGACTTTGCCGAACAGCCTAAGAACTTTTTGAAATTGCGTTCTTAAGAAATGGCCTACGTCATTGGACCGTTTTCGCGGAATAAATCGGTCGTTGTTTATTGAAGACTAACTCTTTGAAAAAGAATCGAATTGCGTTCGCCAAACAAATCCATTCCCATGTCAACACATGGGCCGGCGTGCAAGCGAGGCAATTTATTTCTGCAACGGAGGGGTCACTCGGAATGAGTGCACAAATAGCTCACGTTTAACCACCCGCAGTCCTTGTTGACAGATATGCAGAACTCTATGCATAATCTCTGGGAGGGGGGGATTGACGAATGCATAATAAATTTGCCTAACCCAAATAAGATAATCATGGCGTCATAAGTCGATTTCGGATTCGTTTCGCTCGGGACACGAGAGGGACACCCTACTGCGACGGAATTGATTTCATTCGAATTTCAATTAATCACGCTCACCTATGGTGGGTAAATTACGGTCAAGTAGAGTTTTATTCGAGTGGTTTTTATTTCGGTTTCTGTTTATCCTACAGATCGTCGCCAACGCAACGCAGAGCAGATATGTCATCCACAATGTCGTCGGATTCAACGAAGGCGGCCATACTGAAACTGCTCGACGAACAGCAGCGCCCTTTTTCACTGGCCGACATTTCCGAGAAGGTCAAGGAGCTGGGAAAGTCGTCCATTCAAAAGTGAGTGTCGGACGAGCCGGCTCGTACACAGGCGATGCAATTGTACTCGGGTAATTAAACGTTTCATTGTTGTTGATTCTGTTCTGTTCTCCAAACAGGGCCCTGGACAGTTTGGTGCGTCGTGGTAAGATCATCGAGAAGGTGTACGGCAAACAGAAGATCTACTGCATCGCCCAAGAGGACGAGAAACCGGAGGTGAGTTGAATGTGGATGTAAGGGGTTCGAAAAGTTAAACTAGTTAGGTGCTAAAAAGGTTAAGCACCGGATTTTTGATGTGGTTTGGCCGAGACCGTCACTGGAAGGTAATTACAGTAATTGGCAGTGAATAAGTGAGGTCGAATTCGGGAAGTTTCCCCTTTGTTAAGCTTCTTTTTAGCTTTTGGGCAGCTTTTGCATGACTCGTTTCTCAGAGCTCGATTCACTGATGCAAGAGATCAGCTCTTGGGATTGTTTTGATGAAATAAAACAGTTGAGCAGGTAAAATAAAAACATTAAGTTTTTGCACTTTTAGGATAAATATCAACAGGGTTATTCCGTTTTGGTTTTGATGAAACGGCGTACTATTCTTGAAATATGTCGCAGCACACTTTTTTTGTCAACTTGAGCAGCCTTTTTATTCCACCATTTTTTTTTCTGGGGGGTGGGGTCTTTTTTCAGGTTTTTTTATTGCGTTATTTTGCCTTTTTGGGGGGGTGGGGGGGGGGGGGGGTTTTGGGCCACCTGTTGTTGTTGTTTAAAGGGGGGTTCCGGGGGTCGGGGGGGGGATCTTAAGGGAGGGGGGCGGGGGGTGGTTCCTTGTTTGAGTGCTGTAAAAACTACATCGATTCTGATCAACACGGCTTTTATCCAAAACGATCGGTTTCTACGAACCTGGTTCAGTTTACTTCTAGCTGCCTGCGTTGTATTGATTCTGGATGGCAGGTTGATGCTGCGTATATGGATCTGAAGGCTGCGTTTGATACGGTGGATCATGAAATTCTGCTTGCTAAGCTGAACATACTTGGCATATCATCTGCCGCTGTGGATTGGTTTAGGTCTTACTTGGTGAATCGCTCAGTACGGGTTAAGATTGGCACGTCGGAGTCGGAAGCTTTCACAAATAATTCGGGAGTTCCGCAAGGCAGCAACCTTGGTCCACTGCTCTTCTCGATCTTCATAAACGATGCCATCTTGCTATCCCCACCAGGGTCCCGCCTCTTCTACGCAGATGATTCAAAAATTTACAAAACTATAAAAAGTCTATCAGACTGTTCCGACTTGCAGCATATGTTGTGTATTTTCGCCGAATGGTGCTCAAGGAATCTGATGGGCTTAAGCATCGAAAAATGCAACATAATATCATATCACCGGAAAAACGCACCAATCATCTTCGACTATGTCCTCTCCGGGCAATCGCTCACTCGCGTTCAACACATCAAGGATCTCGGTGTTATTTTGGATAGTGGAATGACATTCAGATTTCACTACAACGACATTGTGTCCAGAGCCAATCGTCAACTGGGCTTTATTTTTAAAATTGCTGACGAGTTTCGTGACCCGCTCTGCTTCAGGTCACTTTATTGCTCACTGGTACGTTCCATACTAGAATCATGTGCTATTGTATGGTGCCCTTTCCAGGCCATATGGATCGCCAGAATCGAAGCAGTTCAACGAAAGTTCGTAAGATACGCTCTTCGCTTTCTCAGTTGGCGTGATCCTCCGAACCTGCCTCCGTATGAAGAGCGTTGCCGTCTGCTTAATATCGAGCCACTTGAGGTGAGACGAAAGGCCGCTCAGGCTTTGTTTGCTGGGAAGCTGCTCAGGGGTGAAATTGACTGTCCGGCACTGTTGTTACAGTTAAATTTGTACGCTCCCGAGAGACCTCTTCGTCAACGTGTATTTTTGCATCTTGAGCCACAGAACAACAACTATGCACTCCATGAACCAATTCGAGAAATCAGCCAGCGTTTCAACGAGCGTTTCAATATGTTCGACTTCAACTTATCTGCTGACGTGTTTCGTCATCGGCTACTTGACTCTTTCCGTACTTCTGGCCGTAACCAAGTAATTTAAGTTTTTTTTATTCATTTAGACATTTGTTGTCAGTTGAATTATTGTGATAAATAAATAAATAAATAAATAAATACTACTCAAGTGGCTTGAGGAAGGTAATGGAAAATTTTAAAGGTTTTGTGTGTATTGATGAATAGAAAATTTTTTGGGGGGTTTATGATGTGTTTTTTTTTTGGGAAAAAGGGGAAAAAAAAGGGGGGGGGAAGGGGGGGTGGTGGGGAAAGGGGAAAGAGGGGGGGGGGGGGTGGGATGCAAAATGTTATATGTAATAATGGAGTTTTATAAAGGTGTAATCAGTTCGATACGCTTCTCTGTTAGTGATGTTGAAATTTCTGTTTGGTTCGCAGCATTTCCTTTACCTTGTGCTACGACAGAAAAGCGCTCAACCCTGATGGCCGACTGTCTCTTTGGTTTACCATGAAACAACAAACTTAGTTGTGGCTCTGCTAGCAGCTTTATGAATGTGTAAAAGACTTTGTTGATTTTCATATTCTTTAAATAATTCTTCGGAAAACCCCTTGTAGTCGCTTCATTCCGCTTCACGAATTGAGTTGATCAAAACGGATGTTCTGTTCTTTAATGAGGGAAGTAAAATACGAAGTGCCCTGCCAGTCGTTGCCATCCAGAGTGAGATAGGTCTCGTCGTCCATCACCACCGCCACGTCGCGATTCGCCGGGAAAATCGAGTTGACCATCTTATTCAGCCGGTGCCGCTGCGTCACTGCCCGCAGCTCCGAAACCAGTGGACACGACTTCCGCTTCCTGAGATGTATGTTCATGTTCGTCAGGTACTTTTTCACTATTTGACCGGTTGAACCGACCTTACGGCCAAGCGCACGCTGCGATGTAGCTACTTTTTCCTCGGTCTTCTTCTTCAGCATCCTTTGGAGCTTCTTGTCGCTCAGGGTCGTCGGCCATCCGGAACCGGGCTTTCTTTCGATGCTCTGATTGTTGTCTAAAGTGCCAAGATGTTGTAGATGCTGGAACGGGCGTATCCGGCGTCCACAAAGAGCCGCACGATGTCCGTTTTCGACGCGGCGGGGTGCCGTGCAACGGAAATGCTTCACTGTTTTTGCCATCACGGTTAGAGTTCGACTGATAGAGCTGTCAAATGTTGTCTATTGACTCATGGGTTACTATGATTGATACTGCATGGGTAGTTTTGTCAGTGCGGGTGAAGGTAAACCCATGAAAAATCGGCAAGTTTTGTCCATTTTTTTAAATGCAAACGTTACCTTCCAATGCAGTTGCCGATCGTAAGTTCCACCACGACGGTTACTGTGATCCTTGCGAACAGTAGTATTTCGCTCACAGTTTCGTAATCTTGAACCATGACCAGGTTGAATTTTCAACGTGGGTTTTCAAAATCCATTTCCTTCTTTCTTCGTTCATCCACAACTATTTAAATCCTTATGGATCGTTAGGATCGTGATTGTTTATTTGCCCGTTGACCAACGAAATCAAGATTCCAATTCCCGCTTTTGATCGATCCTTGCCTTACCTTATTAATCAGACCAAGAGCGGTGTGATCTGCTGTATAAAGAAGTTGTCTCCATTGTATTCGGTCCATGGCTGAACCTCGCCAGCCTCGCTGTCTGCGAAGGGTCGTTGCGCGCCTCTTTTTCTTGTTCCCGTCGGTTCGTTTTCAAGAATCATTTTAACTGGGCTGTCGTTCGATATTCTTACAGCATGCCCAGCCCATCGTAGTCGACTGATTTTAGCGATGTGTGCGATGGGAGGTTCTTCCATCAACTGGTGCAATTCGTGGTTCATTCGCCCCCCCTACGTTCCCGCTTCCCCCCTCCCCCCCCCCGAAAACGGAACACACCTTCCGTTCAAAGAAACCTAGGACGCGTTGGTCCTAGCAATGTCCATGTTTCGTGGCCGTAGAGAACAGCCGGTCTAATTAATGTCTTGTAGATGGTCAACTTTGTAGTTCGGCGAACTTTGTTCGATCTTAGCGTCCTTCGGAGTCCAAAGTAGGCATGATTGCCAGCAATTATGTGCCTTTGTATTTCTCTGCTGGTGTCGTTATCGGCGGTCTCCAATGAGCCCGGATACACGAATTAATCTACTACCTCGATTTCATCACCGTCGATCTGAACTCGTGGTAGGAGGCTAACATTGTGTTCTCGTGAGCCTCTTCCCTTCATGTATTTTGTTTTCGACGCAGTAATTACAAGCCCAATCCTACCAGTTTCAGCCTTAAGTCTGATGTACGTTTCCGCCATTAAAGAATGTGTACACCAAAAAGTAGTCAACGGGAAATTAGTGGTATTAAATGGAAAAATATGAGAAAATCAAAAGTAAATCATTTATTTAAGACTGATAAAAATACAAATATAAAACATTTACAGTTGAGTCAACTTGACCTGTTTTATCCAAATACCCGCCCCTTTCGTTTGACACCTTCCATCAGTTTTTGCACAGTGTCATCCGTCACCAATTTTGCAGCTTTCTGCCAGTTACGCCTGAAGCTTTTCTCATCAATTGCTACGCTTTTCGGTTTTCGGAAGATTCCTCTTGACCAGAGCCCAATACTTTTCGATCGGACGGAGTTCTGGCGAATTTGGCGCGACCGCAATAATTTGGGACAATATTTACACCATTAGCAATGTACCAATCCTTAGCCAGTTTTCCATAGTGGCAAGATGCCAGGTCAGGCCAGAACAGCACCGAACCGTTGTGTTCCCGAATGAACGGCAACAGTCTTTTATTCAGACACTCTTTTACGTAAATTTGTCCATTTAGAGTGCCAGTCGTGATGAAGATGTCGCTTTCCTTTGAGACCGCATCCACATATTGCTCTACCATACGAGGTATTTTTTTGGGAACTTCGACAATTTTTTTTGCTTAAAACGATCAGCAACATTTCCTCTTTGGTAACGAGGTATAAATTTGTAGTCCCGGTATCTGCTTAAAGTCAGCTTTGCAATATGTTTCGTCGTCCAATATTATGCAGTCGTATTCCTACAGCATAGTGTCATATAATTTTCTCGATCGAGATTTTGCGCTCTTGTTCTGGCTGTCGTTACGATTTGGAGCAACACCTACTTTGATTTATTTCAAGCCTGCACTTTTCTTCACTTTCTGGACGAACGATGGAGACATTTTCACTTTTTTTCGCCACATCACGAACGGAGATATTCGGTTTCTTCTTAAATTCTTTAATCACTTTCTTCCTCTCCGCGACGAAACGAGAATCATGGTTACCTCCGGAACCGACCTTTCTCTTTAAAGTTAAGCGTTTTCAATTTAATATTAAAATTGATGCCTTGAAATATTCCAGATAGATTGGTGCAAAGATTTTGAAAATCGGTCATGAAATGAATTAGTTATTAAAGTTCAAAACCTAGGCATATTTCGTGACGCTCCAAATTCTCGTACTCGCAACGTGTACCCCTGTATTAAAAACAAAGATGTAGTTCTACATCAAAATTATTTTAAAAGATTTTGTATAAGTAACATATTTAATTCCAGTGTTGATAAACTGTAAATAAAAATTGTGCTTCCAAGGAAGAAAACATAAAGAATCCGAACACATTGCTTGTGTTATCGTGGGTTTAAAGCATTCTGCTAGTCTGAAACATGGTATTTAGAACCCTGAGGAAACCCAAATGATGCTGGGGAAATATTTTTTAGGAGTTAACGCTTTAAGGTTTTTTTCGTTCAATTCATCTTTCCACAAACATTCACGCGTTCATTTATTTTATTTAAACGTCGACAAATATCCCATTCGATGCTGCAAAATTCAATCGATACTGACAAGCCGACAGCTTTATTCCGATGCCAATAAAAGCTACAATTTTAATTGAAAATCCACCCTTAAAACCACCACAGCCAGTAAATTTACCCGACTCACTGAACTTGAACTGATAAAGTACATCCCACAAACAACCCAACGACGACTGCACCGCGGCTACCGTATGCCTCACCTATCGCAAGTAATTACAGTTTTTATTAAATCTACTCCTTTTTTTTCTTTTTCTTTTCCCACCACCCGACACGGACAGCACGCTGAGCTCATTCGACAACTGGACGCCGATTGCGTCCGCCTTCGCGAGGAACTGACCGGACGGCAGCAGCAGATCCGTTCGCTCGAAGCCTCGCTAACCGAGCTGTCCTCGAAGATGACAGTAGGTGAGGCCCTCGAGGAGATCAAATCGTTGGAGTGCGGAATCGAACTGCTGC
Organism: Aedes koreicus; assembly: GCA_024533555.2. Classification (NCBI taxonomy): domain Eukaryota; kingdom Metazoa; phylum Arthropoda; class Insecta; order Diptera; family Culicidae; genus Aedes; species Aedes koreicus. The sequence continues at coordinate 18,645 of JAHHFK020003394.1, forward strand.
GCGGTCAGTTGGAGGAAGCTCGCTCAGCCGAAAATGAAGCATCGTCCTCGCACGCACCGCCACCGCTGGACAGGGATGAGCTGGAGAAGAAGTACAACCTCTACTTGTCGGCTTATCGCAAGCGCAAGCGAATCTGCACCGAGATCATCGGGCACATCATGGAGGGTTACCCAAAGAGCAAACAGCACTTGCTCGAGGACATTGGCATTGAGACGGACGAAGCGATTGGATTCCGGCTGACGACGACGGAGTAAGCAGGTCGCGCGATCTCTCAACTACGGGCGAATCATTTATCTTGTGGTTTGTTGAAATACACTAAATTGAATGCACGGACAAATGAAAATGATCATTAGGACAGTAAAGACCGTCACCTCACATGAATCGTGCGGCGCATGTGTTGCAATGCGGGTTGAAAAAGTTGAAGTTGAATCTCCCATAAATGTCCATCTGAGAAATGTGATGACCGGAGGGTCTGTGCCTGGTGCGGCTGGGTGTCATTGTCTTTCAGAATTTCATTTTCACCATCATTTGCCTAACGAGCGACCAATCTAGCAAAGGGGTCAACCACCGAATGATTTATCACCTATAAACGAGAATTGCGTACAACGCGTCAACACGCTTCTTTGGCTGCCAAGCCATAATCGCCTACCCTTTAATGGCCGTTTGAATTGCACACTTTTCGACAATGTAGCCATCGCGGACGGGGTTGTAGGTTGTATTTCGCATGTTCCGAACTCAAAGGTTGACAGCTACGGATCGGTCGGCGGTGAACGGCGGGCGACACACTGAACTATTGCATCAGGAAAAGAGGACCTGCTTGATGGGTGCTGCAGATGATGCAGTTTGTTTTCGCTATTTGTATGCCACCGGGTAAATTATGTCGTAACCAATGCCAGAGCTTGATCATGCATGCCGGACAAATTGTGGAACGAATGTCGGCGTTCGTTTGGCTCCGGGTACTCACCGGTGCTAAATGTCATGCTTAATTTGATGCGAATAGTTGTGATTAATTTGTGCGAATTAAACGCTTTCTGGACTTTCAATTACAGTTTCTGTTCAGCTGGCATGTTTGGTGAGTAGCATGCGTTGTTTTGTTGGACGTGCCGGTTTCGAAAGAGAGGGAGATCACCACCTGAATTAATTAATCCAAGGCCGATCCTCTTGAAAGGAAAAATAGAAAATACTGACCCACTTCGAATCGGATTCGGTAATCCGCTTAGAAGGTCTCGCGAGTTTGAGATCATGCACTACACAAAAAAAAATTAAGAATTTAAACATTCGCGTAAAATTTACCAACGTTCAATTTCCAGCCAAAGGAATCGTAAACAAAGAAATTGTTTACAATCTTTCATACAATATCTGACGTAAATTTGCATGATACATCCCATGAATTTATGACTTTAAATCTGACATTCCCTTTATGTGCATTAGATAACGCAGAAAAGTACATGTTTCTTTCAAACTGTGTATCAAAAATTTGACAGAAGAGCGGGGAATTATTCATTATTTATGAACATCCACTGGCCATTTCTAGTAAATATTACTTCGCTCGCCTATCAATTTTTCGTCAGTGTATGAACTCGGATTCACTCGTTCAGCTGGTATCACATCTGAGTTTAATGTCTCATACATTTAAAAAATAAAAATTGGCTGAAATTGAACCTCCACTGATATGTTTAATGTTACTGAAACCTGTTTAAACATTTATTTTCAAGAGCGTTGATGAATTTCCATTAAATTGACTATTGTTCACGTCAAAAGCATCTTTCGTGGTCTTTCGAAGGTCCTCATTGAGATCGAATGGCCCTGCTACAACAAGCCATTACGTAGGCTATTCTCTCGGGGAAACCTGCTGAGGATAGTCCTGCAGACATACACAGAAAAAAATAATGAATTTAAACAAGCGCGTAAAATTTTCCCTCGATTAATTCTAAACGAAAGAAGGCGTAAACAACGAAATTGTTAGCAATCTTTCATGCGCCATACGACAATGTTTGCAATCTTTCATACAACAGGCTAGATTCAGGCGTTATCTGGCTTAACTTTACATGAAATATCTCATTATTTTCTGCCAAATCTAGCATTCCCTTTTTGTGCATTAGATAACGCAGAAAATTCAATGTTTCTTTTTATCTGTGTAGGTAATCATTGCTCTGATGGTGGGTTCTTATCACATCACATCATCACATACTGGCAGCACTGTTGTCAAGCATTTTTTGGAACCCACACACAGCGTTGCAAGATTGTTTGTTGCTATGTGTCCTAATGGTGCCGTGACCAGGATCATTATGATCGCGCACGGGCAGAATGTTCCCTACGTTGTGTTGAAAAGTAAAATAAAAGACCACGATTTATTGGCCGTCCTGCCATGGTGGAGGCATAGAAGCAACTGTTTTATTGTTACAATTTAAATACACTACAGCCACAGTAGCTGCTTGACTTGTAGGGTAGGACATGTATAATGGACGTTTGCACAAACAACTATTTTATTGAGTTGTTATCGTGTATAGAATTTCTAAGTGTCCATGAACTTCTGAAACGGTTGAAAAGGATTAGGAGAACTGTGCCAAGGTTTAAATGTGACGATCTGATTATAGGAGGAGGAGGAGTTTATAATTTGTGACACAGCGCGTTATAATTCTGACAAACGTGTGACATGAAGGGAGAGGCACGGGTTGCAAATTTTAAAACGCGGTGGATGTAATTTTTGAACCGTCTTCAATCCAGTCAGGCTTAAACACAAACTAATTAAGAATTAGTTTGATTCTTTTGTGACTTCTGGAGTAAGGTCTGTATCCACAATAATAACGCACAAATTTCGATGTTTATTTCTCGGATGCTTGGTTTGGAACTCAAACTTCACTTACTCCGCAAAATTCTCAAGTTTCTTCGATGAAACGAACCGGTCTGTGAGACTGTTTGACACAGCGTCATTGCTGAACAGCATTTCGTTAGAAAGCAGGATTAAGGTCTGTATCCACAATAATCCGGATACCTCAAAACCTAAGTTAAATACAAATATCGCGTTATATTTCAATTGTATTTGTTAATATCAAATTAATGGGATATGATTGAATAATTCACGAAATAAAAACATAGTTATCGGTATTTGCATAACATCTTCGAACTTTGCGTTTAACTCCATCCACTAGGGTTTGAACAGACTCCTCAGATACCCTGGTGGTTGTCTTTGGCCTAATTTTATGGAAGTGTTTGATATTTTTGATTCCTTGTTTGTTTTCATAAACCTTCCGATTTATCAGAGCCCAGTATCTCTCGATTGGACTTAACTCTGGACAATTTGGTGGTTTTGGGGTTTTGGTATAATTTTCACTTGATGTGCTTCGTCACAGTTTTAGCTTAATTCGATTCAAATGACGGGCTTGAAGAAAGATTTACCTTGTGGTTTTTGAGAGTAGCAATCGCTAGACAATATTTCTGTTAAATCTCATTTTTGATATACTCATTGTAGATATACTATTCTTTAAACGGTGTATAATATCAGGTCATCCAAAGTATTGGAAAATAATTTTAAATAATTTTTATTCTCGTGGTTTTGATACATTGTCTGTGGTTCGTAGTGGATGCGCGGGTCCGTCAACAATTGCAGCAGGACCACAATCTGTAGACATGTAAATACAGTTAAAATTGTTATTATCATTTTATATAACAACATCTCTTCACTTTATCTGCTATGCTATTTTATATGTCATTTTCAGCTTTGCATATATGCATCCATTCCAGCAATAGCCCACATCAAATAACCTACGTTATGTATTTTAAAAGATAGGAAGGTTTTTAACGTTTTTTTTTAAAGAAAGGATCATATGCGACAAATTCTACTCAAAAAAGCTTTTTTCTACTTCACCAAAAATGTATAATTTATAATCATTCATTTAATTTTTCACAGACAAAAAGAATGATATATGTATGAGGGTAAAAAAAACTCTATGTTGTTTTATCAAGTTTCCTTTTGTGGTACTATTTATACTCATATGAAATTTCAGCTTTTCCAAGACTAATATAATATTCATTCATTATATTTTGTATATTATTACATGACATTGAATATATATTGGGAAGGGAGGGAGCATCACTCAAGCTAGAATTGGACAATGGATTGGAATGACAACCGGCGTCTAGGAGGGAACAAACAGTATCATTTTCTTTATCCTACCGATTCGATTGTGATGCTGTGAATTCTACTCCAACAGTTTCAGTGAGAGTGACGCGCCCTTCTTAACAAGCCATCCCGTAGAAAGCAGAATAAGTATTGCGAATTAGGTTATTCGATTTGTTGGACCGTATCGTTGGAAGGAGAATCTTATGTTTCGCGTAAGTGTCTCTGCTTACGGGTCCGCCCCACCGTTTTTGGCCCTTCATACAGCGTTACTGTGAATACAAACCGGTAACTCAGATCTTGCTATTAAATGGAGCTGCATACATGACAAGGTCTTAGAAGGGATGTGGCTACGCTACATACATACATAAAGATTGGACTCGGAAAAAATGCGACACTTTTGTTTTGGATGTAACTTTTTATCGCATGGGTCAAAATTGATGAAATTTTGAGTAATACTAGTTTAGAGTGTTGTGTTTACGTGTGCAAAAATTTTATTGCGATGTTTAGTAGTTTTCAAGATGCATTCGAAACAAGAAGAGTTACGCCAGCAAATCTTGGGCGCGGTGATCGATAATCCTGGTCAGTTGCACAGATGGATCGGCAAAAGGCTTGGAATCCACCATTCCACCGTGTCCCGCATTGTGAAGATGTTCCAGGAGACGAAGACCATCGAGCGGCGCGCTGGAAGCGGCCGAAAACCGAAAACGGAATACCCAGAGAAGGCGCGGAAGATAAGGCAGTACTTTAAGAATAACCCGAACCTTTCCACCCGAGACGTGGCCAAAAAGGTCAATTCGTCGAAGTGGTTCGTCCAGCAGACCATGAAGCGGGCTGGGCTACGTGTTTTTAAGGTCAGGAAGGTGCCAAACCGGACTGACAAGCAAAACACGGTGGCCAAATTGCGTGCGCGGAAGCTGTACCGTGAGTGGCTGGTCAAGCCAGGCTGTCTCGTCATGGACGACGAGACATATATCAAGGCGGACACCAAACAAATCCCCGGCCTCGAGTTTGTTGTCGGTACGTCCCGCATGGAGGTTCCGGAAAAGTTCCGGAAGAGAAAGATGGACAAATTCGCGAAGAAGTACCTGTTGTGGCAGGCGATCTGCGAGTGCGGACAGTACAGCAAGCCGTTCGTTACAACCGGCACCATAAACGGGCAGATTTATCGAGAGGAATGCTTGCAGAAGCGCTTGCTGCCCTTCCTCCGCTCTCACCGTGGTCCCACGCTGTTCTGGCCGGATCTCGCTTCGTGCCATTACGCCAAGCCTGTAATGGATTGGTACGAAGCGAAGGGCGTTAATGTGGTCCCGAAGGAGGCGAACCCGCCAAATACACCAGAACTTCGTCCGATCGAAAAGTTTTGGGCGATAATGAAGAAGAAGTTGAAGAAAAGCGGAAAAACATTCAAAACCGATGAAGCTTTGAAGAAAAACTGGGAGAAATTGTGTAAGGAAGATGGACAAAGCCTCGCCCAAGATCTCATGAGCAGTGTTAAGAGAAATGTACGAGCATTCAGCTTGAGGGAGGAAATTCAATAAGATAAAATTCCAAAACATAGCTAATATATAGTTTTTTAATCTCTGAATATTTGAAAAATATCCAATTTAAAATGAATTTTTGGTGATCATTTTTGTGTGTCTCATTTTTTCCGAGTCCAGTCTTTACATTAAGTTTTTATTGCACTTTCATGTTCTTCACAATATTCTTCTACAGTTCAACGCAACATTTCCGAGACGCCAAAGAGCGGACTTTTGATCTAGCACTGCTCATTAGCTTCAAAACAGACTGATTGCCAATGATTTTTGATACTTTTTTTTTCAGTCTCTTTAAAAAGTTACGATGGAATCCGCTGCCTTAATGTGTTTGCGCAAATATGCTTTTGTCAGAGCCCAAAAAGTTTCAATTGGTCTTGCCTGAGGACAGTTTGGAAGAATCATCTCCTTGAGTACGAATTCGAATCCGTTGGCTTTGTACCAGGCTACCATATCCTTCGCGTAATGTACGGATGTCAAATCCGGTCAAAACCGTACTGGATTACTTTGTTTCCGGATCATGAGGAGCTCTAAGTATTCGCGAACGTAAACATCAGCAGTCATCGTATCGATTGTTAAAAACGGATTTGAAAGCATTCCACGCTCACAAATTGCTTGCCAAAGCATTGCTTTTTAGCGTATTTTTCGGTTAAAATTAACGTGTCGGCATCGTCAATAGTTTGACCAGCATGGACCTTGTAGAACTGGTCACCCGGAAGCGTCTTATAATCAAATTTCGCGGATGTGGTGAAATAAGCGCTCTATTCATCACTTCCGGATCAATCAACGGTGCGATTTAAATTGAAGAGTGCCTAAAGAAGCGTTTCTTGCCATTCATAAGGAAGCACAAATTATCATCTTTTTTTTTTTAAATCGTTTATTTGTACAGGCTCAATCGAATCAACTGTACAGAGCCAAATTTTCATATTTATATACATCATTTATCTTAAAACTAAAGTTAGGAGGATAGAGCCGATTACTCGCGGCCGTCTCGAGGTTAATAGGAATTAAAAATTACGGATGGGAAGAGAGGATGAGAATTTAAGGTATGGTTTACATAACACATTAAATTTAAATTCTAAATTATCTAAAAACTTATAACTATACAATTTATGGTTTACTTTTGACTTGAACATTTTTTTGAAAAGAAAAAAAAACACACACATACACAGATAAAAAAAAAACTTATGGTAAACATACAGATTAAACTAACTACAATCTAAGGCTAATGTTAGTCAAAAACACATAAATGAGTTTCATGTACTCCAAATCACGTACAGCCAAAATATCTCGAATTGGCACATTGGGTTGTCTACCTCGAACCCGAAGGGAATCATAAAGCTCCGATCTGACTCCACGATGTTCAGCACAAGACCAAATAACGTGATCTGCGTCCTGATAGCCTTGTCCACACTCGCAGAGATTGCTGTCGCTCAGCCCAACCCGGTATAAATGAGCGTTCAAAGAATAATGATTGGACATGAGGCGAGACATGACACGAATGAAGTCTCAACCCACATCCATCCCCTTAAACCAGGATTTCTTCGACACCTTTGGGATGATAGAATTTTACCATCGCCCCAAATCTCCTTTACTCCATTTATACTGCCAGCTGACGAGTGACTGTTGACGAAAAATAGGAAAAAATTCGTTGAAGGCGATTTGTCGATCACAAATATCGCCTTCCATAGCGCCCACCTTTGCAAGCGAGTCCGCTTTCTCATTACCCAGAATTGAACAATGAGATGGGACCCATACAAAGGTGATGATAAAATAACGCGAAGATAAAGCACTTAGAAGCTCCTGTATTTTCATGAGAAAATACGAGGAGTGCTTTACCGGCCTCAATGAGCGAATAGCCTCTATAGAACTGAGACTATCCGTGATAATGAAGTACTGATCCGGTGTTAATGAGGCAACCATTTGTAGCGTAAAAAGTATTGCCGCTAATTCAGCGACATATACGGAACAAGAAGCTTGAAGTTTACGATTGGCGCTATAAATTTCATTAAATATACCAAAACCTGCTGACTCCTCTATCAAAGATCCGTCAGTGAAGAACGATTAAGTGGAATTAACATGGCCAAACTTTGCAGCAAGTATTACCGGAGCAATCATAGGACGATGGTGCTCTACGATTCCGTGAAGCTCTTGCTTCATGGATAAATCAAAATGAACCGAATAGTCGAAATCGGAGATGCAAACACGATTGGAAATGTTCGGCGAAGGGCTGACATCCTGTGTTATGTACAAATGGTACAAGGTCATGAAGCGGGTTTGAGTATTCAACTCAAGGAGCTTCTCAAAATTTTCGATCACCTGGGGGTTCGCAACTTGGCACCTGGTGAGGAGCCGGAGAGATAATTCTGAAAACCTATCCAAAAGTGGCAACAGTGTAGGAATACTTCTCATGTTATTCGCCTCATCTTTGAGTTGCTGTTTCAATAAGGATCTATCCTTCAATTCTGATAGACTCTAAAAAAAATCAAAATCCGAAAAACTTTTAATTAGTCTAGTAGCTTTCTGGACTTCCACATAAAACTTCAAGCAAAGCCGTTTTACAATTCTTAGAAGCCCATAGAAATTCTTCAAGAAAATTTATAGAACTTAAACTTTGAGGAACATTTAAAGGTTTGTTAAAGAGACCTGACCTAACCCCTATTCTTGATATCTATCCTCAAAAGGCCATGAACTTCTTATAACGTTAGCGTTAATAACTATTTTTTCTATGCCCTTTATGATACTGTAATACTACGAACACGAGAAGTAACAAAAGAGAACATCCAAACAAAACACTCCTAACAAGGGGAGAAAATTCAATGAACAAAGATGGTGAGGCTATAACAAAGGGAACAACGCAATCCCAGAAGAGTGAGTCTTATAGCGGACCTGCGATTGATGGTGAGACCTAACCAGTTTTAACAATTATATACAATATATACGCGCCAGGTTTGATTATTTTGAACCTGGAAGTATGTTAACTCTACCGTTATCGACATGTGTCGTGTACAACTTTCGCGATCGTGCTTTGGCCGACGTGTTTTGTTTATCGTCGCGATTTGGAGTCACCACTTTCTTGTAAGTCGACAGTCCAACTCGTTTTTTAGCTCTATCCACGGTTGAAGGCGCCATTCCCAGCTTCTTTGCGACATCTCGGACGGAGAGGTTGGGGTTCCGCTCGAAACAGCGGGCAACTCTTTTTGTCGTCGCTGTGGCCTCCGGCTTTCGATTTCTCCCCGATCCAGCTTTCCTGGCTGTCGACAAACGTTCACCGAATAGTTTTAATACGTTGGTAACAGTTGATTTAGCCACATTCAACAATTTCGCCAACTTGGCGTGAAAGAAGTTTCGATTTTCGCCATGCACGTGCAAAATTTTGATGCGTTGCTTCTCTTCCTTTGACGACATTTTGATAACTGAAGTGTTAATCTCAAAATCAAAAAGAGGCATGATGCTACACGCACACATCTTCAAAATGAGAGGATGTGCAAAACTTTTTAATGCACGATGAAAGGAAATGCGTCAAGTTTAAGTCGATCAAATTTTGATCGAAACACCCTCTATGAGATGGTCTGGCAACTCTGTGAAGTGCTGGAATTATTTTCACCATGAAATTCAAAACTTATTCTAGCAACACAGCGATACTTTTTTTTATATACGCTACGAAACGTAAAAAAAAAAAAAATCATTTTCCAAGTTTGATTTGTTTGATCGGTTTGCCGTTAAAGGTAGGTAGTTATGGTTTTCATTTATTATTTATATTCTGTATGCATATCACTATTTCCAGGTACATAAATCAACATTGGAGAAGCTCTGTGGCACTGTCTAACTGCGGAGGACATTATTTCGAGCTTCCGCTTTCCTGTCACTGCAAGTGAAATAGTTTTTGACACATCTATGGCAGTACTTTCGAAGGAGTGGCTTTTTTACGCAAAGATTGACACTTTGTTACGAGACTTTCCGGTGGAGTGACTGAGTAAGAAAACTATCGCCATTTTACACGCGGGTACTGACACCTACTTATGGGATTTCTTCAAAAGAGTGAAGAGCTAATAAGTAAACGTGAAACGCACAACAGAAGAGAAACATCAGTTTGGGCTACATGGATAGTGGGTGCATATGCGGTGAAATGGTCTTTTAAAAGTTTTTTAAAATTATTTTTCAATAGTTAAACTCTTTAAAAAAACATAAATCCCATAGAAAAGTATACTCTACAGATTGAAGTATATCTTATAAGCCAATGAAAAAGAAATTCACAAGACATGGTAAAAAGACATGGTTGAAGATATGATTCAGAGGAAAATCACCAGGATGTAAGCAATAATGAAACTGAAAATAAATGGAATAATCCAGAATTTGTATTCTCATCATCTAAATGTACTTGTTCACCTATAACAACCCGAATTACAAAAAAATAAAATTAAAATAATAATGAGTGTGGTTCTCTTTCGAGGTGAGTAAAATCCTCCCTACAACTGTAATGATCGAAGGTCAAAACCCTAATTCATTGTGATAATAACCCACTCAACTCAAATCGAAATGTTCAATGCAACCAGTTATCTTCCCTCTAAAAACGGTAGGCAAATCACTTCTTCTAACAGACAGACGACGCCACAATGATGAGTGGTTCTCTCACAACTTTGCAATCCCCTCAATTAGCCCACTTCGTCATAAAATTATATTTTAAGCCACGACCTCGAAAGCAATCAACTACCAAGCCCTCCGCGGGCGATGAAGATGTCCAACCGACGCACACGGGTCACCACTCGAATGGGTGATTGTTAAGTACTTGTTCTTTTAAATCTTGTGGTATTCATCAGTAGCCAATCAGAAAAAAAAAATAACTCGATGCAACAGGTCTTGAAACGTTTAGATAATCCTGCTCACGGCAAATGTCGAAGAGATCGTCAGATCCGTTAATAGCGAAAAACTGGTCAGTCCTCGCGAAATGCACACTCATAGTGCGCGGCAATAAAAGTAAAAGTATCATCTGCTTCGCCATCGTCGACGCCGCCGCCTGGACCATCCGTCAGGCTCGATTTTAACCGGTAGATTAGGATTCGTTGCACAGCCAGTGAACGCAGCCGAAGTGGTTGACATTGAGAATACATTTTGTTTTGTGTATATTGACTTGCATAAAAAGCGGTTTTATCTGATGATCATGAGAAACCAACCACAGTGCGGCGGGCGCTGATGATGATGGTTCACATGCTGCGGTTGATCGTCAACCGGCAGGGGGCTGGATTGGAATTTGAATTGGTGGTCAAAGCTATCAAGGGCCAAGACGGTTGGGCAATTTAATAATCTGACAAATGTGCGATCTTTTCAGAATTCAAAACGATGATTATCTGCCCGACTCAAACTTATTATTAAACGACAATTGTGGCGGTCTGACCCGCTCATTGTCTCATTGAATCACTGTAGAAGCAGTAATTTATCATCAGTCCAACGATAAAATTCTAGCTGAACCGGAAAACTTGTTCAATCGTGATTCCGTCTAATAATCACGTACTAATCTCTTATCGCCAAGCATGTTGTTCAACTGACGAGCCGATCACGATGACGAATCTTCAAACGGTAGCTACTAGAGCGAGCAGCAATCTAACAACAATCTCTTGCTACTGTTGCTGCACAACGACTAGGAAGTCTTTGTCCGGATAACGGAGCGTCATAAATTATAATTCTCTGCAGAGTACTCACCCTCGAGATGATGATCCCGGCGATGCTGATGCGAATCCTAGGCCCCTTCAGCAGCCGATAGCGCAGATCAACTCCATTCCAGAAGGAGACAAAGTACCGCTTGACCTGGACGTTGTCACCGCCGTGTAACCGGTAGCCGTCGTAGTCCACGATGACCAGGATCTCTGGATAGATGGTCGTATCGAGCGCCCTCGACGATTTGTAGTACGGTGCCTGACGCTTGGATCGAAATCGCTTCTGCAGTCGGTCCGGTTCCATGAATGCTGTTTTTCGGGATTGACAGAAGAAGTTGATATTAAAAAAAAGGGAAAGGTGAGTTGGATTTTCGACAATGCTAAGCAGTGTATTACACTCTGCTGGAAGGTGATTTATTGCGTGTTTAGATCGGATCGGTAGCGTGTTTTGGGATTATGTGGACCGGTTTATTTAAACGTAAAATTGTACAGATGAATAGTGGCGTACAATGGAGCTACCAAAAGGTGTTGTTATACTACAGAGTGGAATGATTGATTGGCTAATATCACAATACCGAGTATCATTGATAAGTGCGGGTGATATTCATAATGCGTGGGATTTACAAATAATCGCTTGTTTCATTTGGTACTTCGAATTGAAGCAAACCTGTGGACGTTTAGTATACTTATGGACACGCACATTATGCACTGTGTAATTTTTGCTAACTCTTGTCTCTTTGCATCTGCATTACCTTGAGATTTTAGCAACGCAAACCATAATTATTCTAGGAATTGACTTTATTGAGGCAGTTGAAGTATATGCGAACCATCAATTAGCAAATTACTGATACGTTAGACACACACTATCGATGAGCCACGTGTGAGCAAGTTTGTTAAATAAGGTTAAACAAAACATCGGCCTCCATTTGGGAAGAGAGCCAAGCAACGATTCGGAAAATGTCAGTCATCGGCACCACTCACCGCATCTCTGGACTTATCAATGAAAGAGATAAAGGTTTGATTGACCGTTTTGGTCATATGCTCTTTTCAAATGTCATGCGAGCAATTGTATATCAGGAGCAATATTAGAATCGGGCTTTTTTACCAGCTGGGCACATTTTCCACTGCGACGAGTTTTTGATCTATTGTTTCGAGTCCCTGTTTTATATTATTTGCGCCACATCTCAGGATGTCATATCACTATTTGATTGAGTGATTTTCACTTGCTGACTATAGGCATTATGCCAGTAAGGTATTATAGAACAAATAAAGTTTATTGCCTTATTGGAAGACTTCATCTATAATTCTGAAGGTTGTATTAAACCTTTATCAAAAAATTTGCTTCTTTTATGAAAAAGTGCTTCACAGTAGCATAATAAGTGCTCTGAGTGTTTTCACTATCTAGGTTGCAATAGCGACATGTGTCATCTTCCAATTTTCCTAGCTGTTTTAAATAATATTTAAATTTAAATAAATACTTGGGCGGTTGCCCGTTATTAGGCTGCTGTAAGTACAAAAATGTTTGTTGGATTAACTTAGAAGTCTTTGAGTTACTTTTTTATTAGGTGTTATAAATCTTTTAGATTGACTGAGCTGTTGTATTTTTTTTCCAGACGTCATCTATCATTGTTTTTCCCAGTTCTTTAATTCCATTTTGAGAGTACACTCTGAGGCCCCACAAAATATTTCAGGCCCTAGGAATGGTTTCGATGAACCACATCTTGCTAATAATTCTGCTTTTTCATTACCTTCTGCCCAGATACCTAAAATAGATTCACTGTACTATTTTTAGCCACATGCTTTAGCCATTGAATTCCTTCCGATACCAATTTTGAATTACAGGTAACTGACTTTACTTCTTTTAAGGCAGTTTGACAGTAAAAAAAATACATATATTTACACGTCTATAACTACGCTTTAAGCAAATCGTAGCACATTCCCTAATTGCCTGTATTTCCGCTTGAAAGACAGTTGCCCATTTAACCATAGATATTGATATATTGACCACAGGGCCCGTTACCCCTGCCCCATCTTGTTGTTTAAATGGAACCATCAGTGTAAAAAGTCACTGAACCTGTGTGTGTGTGTGTGTCCAATCTAACACCCATCGGCCGGCAATGGTATTATGGAAGAAATCTGTTTACAACAATCATTCAAGTGACCATTGGAAGCAGCTTTAATCCGGGAGCTAGAAAGTGATAGCTCTACTGCAGATCCAGCAACCCATTTCAGAATGTCTGGAGAGTCACGCCCATTCCGAGGTTACTTTCACATACAATAAGCCCCGTATGTAAACATTACCGATATCATTTGGATAAGGGCACTGCAACACACTTCCAGATTTGGAAATTTAAAATTTCCAAACCAGGCACGTATTTAGTAATTTTTGAAAATAAGATTTTTGTTATATAGTTAGATACACCTCACCCATGTCCGCCTCCTCAATCACACTATCTTGTTCATTCATAAAAATAAAAATTTTCGACGTTGATTCGTGTACTCGCGATTAAATATGCGCAAAAATTAACGTTACTTAACCGCCCGCTAGATATGCAACCTGCATAACAAAACTCTGTACACCCCGTGGTGAATGCACCTAAAATTATGTGCAAGCTTTTCACCCGCCCATGCGCGTTGTTTTCGTTTGCTGATTCTGACCAGCAAATGGCCGTTCTCTACATTGCACTAGTATTTTTTTTTTCACTCCACACTCTGCCAATAATGAAAATCCCCGCTATGAGGCGACTTTATATCGAGCTTCAAAACTGCTAATAATCATCGATTCACTCGCGACAAAGCGCGAAAACCCTCTAAACTAATAAATTATGCCCGAGTGTCACAATATTACCACTAATAAACAAAACTAAGCTGATTTAACTCTTCTTCCGGGTGCGGGGGCGAAGCACAAAAACAAACAAAAAACGGGGAAATACTACCGACACTCACACATTTCGAGAGGGAATCGATTATATTCACTACGGCTTACACAATTTTCGCGGAGATTTTATGATTTCACTGTTAGCTCAAGTTAAATTACGAATTATTGTTTGATTTTTTTTCGCGAAAACGACGCAGCAAAAAACAAAACACGTCAGTTTCGAAGCACGGCTTGCTGCCTGTTCAGTGTAATAAAAAAAATCCCTGGAACTTGTTTAATATTTGGTCCCCCCATTTTCCCTGTACGGGGTGTTTCTCTCTTTAAATTAATATTTAATTAAATATTATATTTATTTATATTCTACACTTCAAAAAACTGTTTTGTTCTTTTTAACCGTAGTGCGTTTTTTCAGCTTCCAATTGCACAAATAGAGGTTAAGGAAGAAGATAAAAAATTGTATCAAGAGTTTTAGAAGGCGTAATCTGAATTTCTCCTGAGAAAGAGATTGTAGCTAGCCTTGGCAGCTTTTCCAGCTTTTTCTGAGCATGCTTAACTTTAGTTTTTGGCCACCCAACTAATGATACAAGTGTTATTCTGGATCTTACTAAAATGAATCATTTTAGGTTTCAGTCCCCATTTATTACCAATTTTTTTCTTACTCAGCCATAAGGCAGTTGTAGCCTTGCTTAGTTCGCCGAACCACAAAGTTGACCATCTACAAGACATTAATTAGACCGGTAGTTCTCTACGGCCACGAAACATGGACATTGCTAGTGGAGGACCAACGCGCCCTTGGAGTCTTTGAAAGGAAGGTGCTGCGTACGATCTACGGTGGAGTGCAGATGGAAGACGGAACGTGGAGGAGGCGAATGAACCTCGAATTGCACCAGTTGCTGGGAGAACCTCCCATCGTACACATCGCAAAAATCGGTCGACTACGATGGGCTGGGCATGTCGTAAGAATGTCGGACGACAGTCCTGTGAAAATGGTTCTCGAAAACGGAGCAAGGTGGATTGATCAAGTAGAAGGCGACCTGCGGACCCTCCGCAGACAGCGAGGCTGGCGAGGTACAGCCATGGACCAATTACAATGGAAACAACTTCTGTGTACAGCAGAGGACACACCGGCTTTAGTCTGATTGGTAAGGTAAGGTAAGTAAGTAAGCCTTGCTTATTATTTGATTCAAATGTAAGTTCCAATTAAGCTTCCGGGCAAGTTTGCTATTCAACCCCTGAGCTACGAGACGGCGACGAACAGTTCGACCGGAAACTGATAACTGAAGGGTTTCCTGGATCTCGCGGATAGTTACCTTCGGGTTCTTCTTGACTTCGCGCATGATTTTGGTGTCCGTTCTCGCATCCGTTTTCCGCTTCCTGCCTCTGCCAGGGTGATCCACCACTGATCCAAACGTTTTAAGCTTCAGAAGAATTTTGCCAACCGTTGCCTTACTGATACTGTACTTCTTAGCGACAGCCCGGTGCGATTCACCGTATTGCACATCACGAACGACCAATTTTCGGATACACAAGGGAATTGCTTTCGAAAGCACTGCGTTCTCCATTTTTTTCAATTGAATCAAATGCGATCATGTATACAAATGCACCAGGTTGAGCCATTTGCTTCAAAACATGTCAAAATATCAAAACATAAACAATCGAGGGGTCTATCAACGGAAACTTATCGAAAACATATCGATTTTTGAAGTGGGCACTTTATTTTGTCACTGTTTTTTTTTCAACACAAATCGATTTTTTTTTTTTAAATAAAACTCTTTTTTTTTCAGTATTCCATAAGTGAATCACTGTTGTCACTGTTTTTTTTTTCAACACAAATCGATTTTTTTTTTTTAAATAAAACTCCTTTTTTTTTCAGTATTCCATAAGTATAGAAACTTAAAAAGAATATAAAAAATAAAAAAATAAAAAAAAAAAGGTGTTTTTACTCTAATTTAACAAAAAAAAAAGAGAAAAAGTAGAAAAGAGGGGGGGGGGGGCTTTTTTTTTGCTTTTGGTGTTTTTGGGTTTGTGAGAGGGGGTTTTTTTTTTTTGGGAAAGGAAGGCCTGTACTCGAAAAAAATGCACCATTTTTATCCATGTGCAACTTTTTTGTCCGTGGGTAAAAATTGATGACAATCTGGGTATAACTAGGAACTTGGAGTGTATTGTTTACATGTGCAAAATTTCATAACAATCGGTTCAGTGGTTATTGAGATGTCATCGAAACCAGAAGAAAATCGCCGGAGAATTTTGCGCGCCGTCATGGAAAATCTGACTGCGACCATGAGATGGATTGGAAGACAACTGGGAATCACCCATACACCTGTGTCTCGGGTGGTAAAATCGTTTAAGAAGTCCCAGACGACCAAGCAGCGTGCTGGAAGTGGAAGAAAATCGAAGACAGCTGACCCTGTGAAGGCCCGGAAGGTGTTGGATTATTTCAAGTGTAATCCGAACCTTTCGATTCGCGACGCGGCTCTGAAGGCAAAGTGTCCGGCCTGGTTCGTTCAACAAACCATAAAACGAGCTGAGCTTCGTGTATTCAAGGTCTGCAAGGCACCGAACTGGCGTGATCAACAAAACACGGCGGCCAAATCCCGCGCAAGGAAGCTGTATCGAGAGTGGTTAACGAAACCGACGTGTGTGGTTATGGATGACGAAACCTACATCAAGGCAGACGCAAAGCAGATACCGTGGCTGGAGTTCTACGTTGCCAAATCACGGTTTGATATTCCGGAAGACATAAGGAGGAAGAAAGTGGACAAATTCGCCAAAAAAGTACTTGCTCTGGCAGGCCATATGCCAATGCGGTAAACTGAGTAAACCGTACATCACAACGGGTACCATCAACAGCAAAATTTACCGCACCGAGTGCTTCCAGAAGCATCTGTAGCCCTTCCTGCGGTCCCACGGAGGCGAGACATTATTTTGGCCGGACCTGACATCATGCCAAAAACCGCCAACCCCCCAAATTCACCAGACATTCGTCCGGTGGAAAGATTTTGGGCCATAATGAAGGCCAAAGTTCGAAAATCGTCCAAGGTGTTTATGAACGAGCTGGAGTTGAGGCAAAAAATGGATGAAAGTGACCAAAAAAGTCGGCTCCACCATTGCACAAAATGTAATGAGGGGTCTTAAGGGAAAGGTGCGGGCTTTTAGCGATGGAAGGAAATTGAATAAAGTAATTATGCCGAAACATAATCCATATGTACTAGTTTACTCCCTGAAAGTTTCAAAAAAAAAAATCCGACTTAAAATAAATTTTTGGCGAACACTATTGTCTGGTGCATTTTTTTCGAGTACAGGTCTTATATTTCCTTCTATGTGTAAATGGAATAATAGTAGTCTTGTGGGGGCTTATGGACAACTTCTCATCTTTACACCACGCTTTATTTAAATTGAGCGTATATTACAATCTACCTATGATAACACGTTCATATTTCCCACGAACTATAACCTAATTACTATGTCATCGGCAAAACCAATTATTTCAAATCCCTGCGTTTCGAGATGTGATAGTAGTTCGTTGACTACCATTGACCACAACAGAGGTGAAAGAACCCCTTCTTGTGGGCAACCCTCCACAGTCCTTACCGTGACCGTTGACCTTCCATGACTGCATATTATTTCTCTTTTTTGCAACATTTCAAAAATCCAATCTACAAAAATTCTATAGAAATTACATCACTTTTCTCATGGAGTTATGGGATGCATTGTAAAATGCTCCTTCAATATCAAGAACCGCTGCCAATAAAATCTGTTTGCTTGCAAATGTTTTTTCAATTTTTTGTGTTGCTGTTGCGGATTCTCGTTGTTGGTATGCAAACTGGTATTTATTTAATGGAATCGAATCTAAGTATTTTGATTTAATATAGTCATATATAAAATTCTTCGTCAATTTTAACATAAATGACTATGACTAATAGGTCTAAAAGATTTTGGACTCTTTTTATCTTTTTTGTTTGCTTTAGGAATAAGTACAACACGGATTTGCCGCTAAGTTTTTGGAATGTGATGAAACAGCAAACTGGCTTTAAAGTTGAACAGGAAATTAGTATTTCTTTACTTTGTTGCATCATCACAGAACGAATTTTATCATTGCCTGGTGATTTGAATGGTTCAAAGAATGTAATACCCATTCAACTCTAGGTTGAGCAAAAAAACTACTTGCTAGATTTTGCGTGTTTTCTCTGGTCAGTTGCCCAGTTATCCTTGCAATATCATTGAGTTCCTTCGAGCTATTGTTTTTTCACCCAGTATCTGAATCCAAGGAAGTCGTAAAGCCCGATTCAAAGTAAATTTGGACGAATTCATGTGATCATAACTCAAGAATTAAGCGATGCCATCATGATCTGCATAGTCGCTGGTGACACTGTACCGGCGAACTAATTCCACTTTAAACGCATTTGTTGTGCATTTACCACTTCTTTACCGCATCCTCGAAGTTTTCGCTTGACAATTGCCCAATATTTTTCGATCCGTCTGAACTCAGGTCAATTCGGAGGATTAATCTCTTTGTCAACAAAATTAACATTGTTTGCAGCATACCATTCTAGTACTTCCTTAGAGTAGTGGCAGCTGGCTAGATCCGGCCAAAACATAACGTTGGTCTTGTGTTGCCGAATGAAGGGTAAAATCCGCTTTATCAGAAACTCTTTAATGTAAACCTTCGACATCAGTGTGTTAGATGTGATGAAAACCTTGGTGTTAAGGCCACAATTGCAGATTCCTTGCCAAATCATTAATTTCCGAGCAAACTTATCAGCAAAACAAATTTATGCCTGGAAGGGACATCCCCACGACCAGTTGCCAGGTAAAATTTTGGTCCGGAGATTTGTTTATAATCCATTTTGACATATGTTTCGTCATCCATTAAAATCAAATTTCGTTAAAACTCGTTCGTATAGAAATCGTGCTCGCTTTTTGGCCACTAAATTTTGTTTCAGGGAGCGTTTCGGATGTTTACTGGCAAAAATACTTATATCCTACTCTTGAAAGGTTGCACGGTGGAAAAGTTGGAATCGTATTTCTTTGCCAAATCACGTATGGAGACACCTGGGTTGCCTTTCACGTACCTCAACACCTTTCTCCTCAGCTCATTGTCCCTAGTGCCACTTTTATGATAGATGCGCTGTGCTCTATCCACACTCAGAGTATCCTTGTAACCATTGATTACAAGACACACCGTTGACTTAGGGAATTTTAATACTTTTGCTATGTTTGAGGCAGACCACGAAGGATTCTCTAGATGTTTGTGCACAATTAATTTTCTTTTCTCAAGTTTCATGATCCGTAATTTTGAGATACGTCGATCAATTTTCACCAATTTCTTCGTCAATGAAACATCAACAAATACCTGTTGAACGGTTTTTGTTCCAACCACCAGGGACGCGGTGATGTATTAAACCGTGCGTCCAGATTTACTTTGAATCTAGCTTTATCTACACTCAAAACCGGGAGAGATCCCGGAAAGTGTACTTGCATCATCAAATTTAAAGTTTCTGATTCATTAGCCGTTAAACTACCGTGATCCTTTTTAAGAGTACCTAGACCATTAGAGTGTTCATTCGATAAAATCTTTTGTAATCTAGCAACTACTCCAGTTTTTACGTTAAGATCATCTTATCTCTCCATTAAACTTTTTTCAAACCTGTTTCGTTAGATTTTCTTGGCTGGTATTTCACCAAGGTACATTCCTATACGTTACTCGCACCTTGACTGGACAGCTTTTATTGAAAGCTTGAATTATTCTGTTTGTTACTTGTAAAGAAGTATTTTCGAGTTCCTTGTGTGTGTTAATACTTTTTTTCCGGGAAACTACCACCGGCAGCTAGTTTTGAATAGTAGAGATCCTAGTTGGTTTTCATGGGGTCTCTGAATGTTTCTTTGGCAATGTCATTTAATATTCAAAGAATTCAAGAATCGGGCTTAAGCGCATTAGTAAACAAAGAGTTAAAAGGCCGTTCCTCGCAAGGCGTAGAAGTTTGATTACAGCGATGAATGATCACTAGGCCGAATTTCATTACGCCGAATGGGTCATTAGGCCGAATATTTTGACCGAATCGGTCACTTAGCTGACTATGTGACTGGTTATTCAGTTTTTTGTTTCTGTTTGCTTGGAATCACTTTCTGTTCTAATTCCAGAGCTGAAAACTTCTTCAACGAAGCATGTCAGCGGTTCGAAGTTTTGAAAAAAAAAAAAATTGAAACAAAGAAAAATCTCTCTTAACAATTCATTGATTTTTTATTGTTGTACAAAAGATTACGAGATAACTAAAGTTTTCTATTCAAATAGACATGTTTGACATCTAAAAGACATTGAAAAATTTTGAGATTTGAAAGAATTGCTCATGATTCAAAAAAGAGGAATCCCCCAAAGAAGATCGATTGTTTTATATCCCAAAGATATCAAGTTGAAAATTGCGAGTTTTTAAATTAAAAAGAACTGCTCATGATCGAAAGAGGGAAAAAGCTCCTGTAGAGGAAAGGCTTGTAAGATGGATCCGTTTTTTACTCGTAACATGTATAATTTTTATTTTTTCGCGGATCCAAAGACATTTTTCGAAAGAGGAACTAAAAGGCTCCAACTTTGCCCAAGAAACTGATTATTTATAGTCATCAAAAAAAAATTAGGGCCTTTTTTCGAAATCCTATTGCTATTTAAATTATGCCATCACTTTTGAACAATGAAACCTGGAAGAGCTAAATCGAATGAGTGTATTCACTCCAAAAGCAAATACAAATTGAAGAATAGTAAAAAATGATGTTAACACTTGACAGCGCGATAGTGTTGTCGCTTTGAATGTCAAAAGTGGCGCTATTCTATCTTACAAGCTTTTCCTCTTTTAGTTAATTGCTTAAAATCAAAACTACTAACTTCTAACATCAACTATTCGTTAGCACGGGAAAACGTATTCACTCACATGAGCACTCCCGATATAAAATATCAATTCTCGGTTGCTAATGTAATAGTGAATATAGTCTGATGTTTCCTATCAAACGGTTATACACGAATCCTTGATAACGAAAACTGTAGAAAGAATAAACGAGGAAAACAATCATGCGAAATAAATTTTCATCTAGACGATATATCTGAATCAGTGCGTTGCCGCTGAACGCAAGCGATTTGAATAGACCGAACGAGATTAATTTGACTCAGTAAATTCAATCAGCTGAAATGATCAGAGAAGAGATATGGCTCAAAATGACACTAAATGTTTTTATGTTGCATTAGATAACTTAACATAATGTCAGATCATTATTTGAAATATTAAATTATGTTTAAGGTATGATTTAGAGATGTGAGTGTGATTCACTCAATCTCGCTCAGCTGAATCACACTGAATGCAATCGTTAATGATTCAGCGGGTAAAAAATAGGCAATGAGAAATTGTCCACACTGCTACCGTCCGATTCATTCACTGTACGATCAGCTGCCAGTTTTGCTCAATTCTGTTTTCTACGAATACAATCAAAGAAGAATGGTAATTAACAGAATCGGAATGACTCACACGTGGTAACGTTCACTTCGGACGGTGTATTAGTATAAGTGAGAAATGAGTGCAGAGTGAACCGATTTTTCCCATGCTTGACTGTTAGTAGATGAAGAGATTTTAAATTAGAAAGAATAGCTCTTAAACACTTAGAAAAAGTCATGTAATTTTAAGTCTACTTGGATGCACATAAAGGGACCGGCCCATTGGACATAAATTTACGTCTGTTATAAAAATTACATGACAGTAAAAACTAAAATTAAAAGTTTACATGCCATGTCGTAAATTTGAGTTATGATACAAAAATTAGATTTTCTAAATGAACGATGCATGTAATTTTAAATGCATTTCTCTGCCTACTTTTGATCAAAATTAATTTAGATTAATTTAGATTCAAAAATCGATTCTTAAATATATTTTTAACTTTATCCGCCAATGGCACGAAAGGATCATCAACTGGGGAAAAAGTACTCATTATTTTAGAAATTATGATCATCACAATAATATACCATAATGCACTTAAAATGCGCAGTCAAAATTCCATTTCAGACTTTGTGAAGATGCAAAAATAATTCCAGAAAATAAGCATCTTTGTGGGCACACACTACCCAAATGTCATGTAAATTTCTGTTCTCTGAGACCGACACATGCAAGCGTCCTTTAGCACATAAGAATGAGTTTAAAGAGAGGAGAAAATAAATTCAATCAAACACATCTTTCGTCGAATTGCGTATGTGTCAGTTTCAGGAGACATAATTTACACGATATATTTTTTTACGTGCCCCGAATTTTTACAAACCTGAATTACGTCTCGTTTAAAATACATAATTTCTAAGTGTGCATGTGTTACGTCTCATGTTGAATAATTCCCAGCCGAGTGTCGGGCAGTAATGATAAATTTAGTTTCTTTGGCGATGGCGGTGCTTCCCTGACATGCTACAAAGGATTTGCATTCCACTCTGAAACTAACTGCGCACTGGCATGCTTCTAAATTTCGATGCACTTGAATTTGTTTTCAATAAATGGTGGTGTTTCCGCACACCAAATAAAAAGCTTATCAAGACACCATTCCGGATAAACTTAGGGCCTGTTCATAAACCACGTAGACTCATTTTTGAAAATCTCCGACCCCCTTCCCCCCCTCGTAGACCTTTCCCCATACAATTTTTTGAAATTTTGCATGGAGCGTACACAGCTAGAAAAAGTAGCGTGAATTTCTGTTCAATATCATGCACATAAATGGAGCGTCTCAAAACGTACAAGTTAACATTATAAATCGTGCAAAGTTCTGGGACATTCCATTCATTTCGGAAAATCTTGTATACAAAAGCTCGTCTTCATTACAACAATTTCATACAAGTTGCTACTTCGTGTGGAAGGGGAGACAATTTTACATGCTCTGATAATTACTTCACAATGAAAATTCAGATTTTTTTTTGTGTAGACTTTGGTCAAACACCCCCCTCCCCCCAGAAAAGTCTACATGGTTTATGAATAGCCCCTTATCATGACGTGTAAAATCAACTTCAGGAATTGCACTACGCTAATGCTGAAGTCGACGATAATGACTTGACGTGTTCTTGTATGTGTTATTAGATGTTCTGAATGAGGATTTAAGAATACATCCAAATAAACTTAAAACGGAAGCATATGTTAATTTAAGTTTAAAATCTTTACAGGTTGTAAGGATTACATCACGCGTAAAATTCAATATTATTAAGAGTGTACTATAAAGACAAAAAAAAATCTTTTATAAAAAGTTTACGGGTTTCATGTCAATTTTTTTTTCACAAAAACTAAATTTGATTTTCCACAAGATTGAAAGTTTTGAAATTATAAAGATCTGCTACATGATAAATGATTGAAACAAGGAATGAAAGGTCATTGGTTTCCTTTTCAAAGGGTTGGCCCAAACAACTTTAGCGGGTTTTATTTCAGAGTAGAAGTCTCTACACACGTTAATGCCATCTGGTGCCTGGTTTTTGAAACATCTATTTGTATACAAAGTTTTTCTCATGCTATAAAAGTTTGACATAAATAAGTAGTGATGGGAGAAGAAATGTACTTCAAGTGAAACCGATTTTTAAAGGTTTCATTTGCAAGGTGAGAGACCAGATATTGGTGGCTTTAAGGAAAGAGGGAATATGTCGATCTTTAATCAATCTTACTTAACGGAGGTGGAGGGAGTCAGCCACAATCGAAAGAAAAAAAAACTACAAGGTACAGCTCAATGGGGTTGTGCGCAAAGGTGACGTAGGACTACGCAGCAATGTGCAATCTAGATCACTTGATTGTGTAAAGATTGTTTGCACTAAACGTTAACACTACAACCTTAATTATTTGATTTAGCCTGCCTTGGTATCTACATTCATAGGCTTTCACTGAAAATGATACGTACAGGGTGCGGCAGAAAAAAAAAATGCTAAAATTTGTTCTATTTCATTCAAATCCCATTTTCAACTAAGTCAAGCAATAATATCAACATTTTCGAGTGCAGTTATCTTTATAAAGTCCTTTTAAACAAATTTATTCAATGTGTTCTCCATGTTTATTAATAACATCCTCGAGCCGACGCCGAAAGCCAGAGCATGCCTTTCGGACGTAGTCCTCCGACATTGACTGCCATGTGCGTGTCATGGTTGACTTCAGGGTTTTCACACTAGGGTGTGATGTTTTGCAGGCTCGTGCTTCAACATATGCCCAAATCGAACAAGCCAACGGATTAACATCTGGACTGCTAGGGGCCACAAATCCTTCGGCCAAAACTTCATGTTATCGATCAACCATTGTTGGGTTCGATTGGACGTGTGACACGGCGCTCCATCCTGCTGTACCGATATACACTTCGGTATTGATTTTAACTCCAGCATCAATGAAAACAGGTGGCATTTTCAAACCGTTGGACGCCACCAAGCCAAACATCATGACACCAGCCGGAACGACACTTTTTCCGGAACGTAATCCATTTTCTGCGGTGAAATGAACCGGTCCGTGCGGCTGTTGGCCACAGCATCGATGCGGAAAAGCTTTTCGTTGGAGAACAGGATTATCATTTCTTCCTTCTTCAACAAGGAAAGCAATCTCTTGGAACGAGTCACTCGTAGTTCCTTGACATGGTCCGTAATCAAGTGGCGTTTCACTCTGGCTCTGGAAGATGCATGCAGGTCCTCTTTGATGATTCTCCGCATGGATTTCTCCGAAATATTGGCTTCCTTTGCAAGTTTTCTTATGGAACGCACCGGGTTGCGAGCAATTTTTGCACGGACCGATTTGATCACGTTCGGCGTGCGTGCAAAAGGCGGACATCCGCTTCCCGGCTTCCGCTGCTTAGGACCATCCTGCAGGGACTTTTTTATGCGGCAAACTGTTGCCAAATGGCACCCTACCACCTTGGCAATCTCCTTCGGCTTCTTCTGGGCGAGCAACAAACTGGTGATCATTTCTTTTGCGAACATTTTGACGAATTTGCAATAAAACAAATAGAATGCTTGGATGCATCACTTGAAAGTAAACATAAACAAATACACTTTCGACAGAAATTAGTCACTAGCTACACGAAGTAAACCAATACTCAAAGTTGAACATTTTCGCATTATTTTCTGCCGCACCCTGTAGACGCTTTTGGAGGCATTCCTTTAGGTAAACCTGCCCATTGGCCGTTCCAGTTGCCACGAATGGGGTGCTCCGCTTTCCACACGAGCAAATTGCTTGCCAAATCATATATTTTTTGGCAAACTTTGACATCTTCTGCTTTCTAACGTTCTCAGGGACATCGAATTTATGATGAGCAGTGAAAAACTGGAGCCCCGGAAGCTGCCGGAAGTCTGCTTTTACATACGTCTCATCATCCATAACGAGACAATGTGGTTTCGTCAACATCTGGGAGTAGAGCTTCCTCGCACGTGTTTTACCTACCGTATTCTGCCGTTCATCGCGATTAGGCGCCTTTTGGACTTTGTACGAATGTAGTCCTTCACGTTTTTTCGCATCTTGCACGAAAGTTTTGGCTAGATTCTGTTTCTTCGTCACATCTTGAACTGAACTGTTGGGATTCCTCTTGAAAGCTTGAACTACCCGCTTGTGATCCTTAACGCTATACGGAGATCCATTTTTGCCACTTTTATCTTTCCGATCGATGGTCCAACGTTCGTGGTACCGATTTAAAACACGAGACACCGTAGTATGTACCATTCCCAGCTTCCTGCTGATGGCACGATGAGAAAAATCCGGATTTTCGAGGTACGTGCGCAAAATTTCTTTGCGCCGCTGCTGTTCTTCCGACTCCATCTTCGCAACGATTGCACATCTGCTAGTGAAACTTACACAGCGTAAACAAATACACCTTGAACTAAATCCCCCACAATTTCAATAGAATATACCCAACGGGTAAAAAGTTACAGCCATTTAAAAGTGATGCAATTTGATTCCGTACAACCTTTAGTTGACGGGGGTGAAACGATTGAACTTGGGCTTTCTTTTTGGTCTTCTTGGTTCAGCTCATCGCCGTTGCGGGTGGCCATATGTAGGTGACGTGGGATGATTCTAGCCCCTTTGTTGTCACGAGTGGCATTTCCCGCCAACTCGCTGGCTTTAGCAGCCATGGTTTTCGTACACTGAGCGAAAAAATCGAGAGGAATTCATTCGAATATCGTATGGAAATTTGCCACAAGATTTGATTGCAAATTGCAAATCTGCAAATCTGCAAATCTAATAGAAAGAAGTTCATAGGATCGTATGAAAATTTTCTTCACAGAAAAAAAAACTGCAATCGGGATTCGAAACATGAACCTCGGGATCCAGAGGCGAGCCACAATCCCACGATTGAAAGTGTATATGAGGCATGTTTTTCTCGACTAACGAAACAGTATTCATTTCATACGATTTCGTATGGAGTGAGTCTTGGACCCTTGCTTTGTGGTTCATAGTTCTGATCGTATGAAAATCGTACGGACAATTTCCTGAGTGTAGCGAAGATGAGGGGGAGCATGGACAACGACTGCTCGCCAGTGTACTCTCCAGGGTGTTTGCTACCGCCAAATGCGTTCCTACAGCAGCTCTTGCTCTGCTCAGCCTCACGACTGCCGTAAAACTAAATCAAAATGCGAAGGTTGCGTTATATATCATTCAAGGCTGCCTAGGAGACGTTCCTTACTTAAATACGAAATCTGTGCTAGGATTATACTGTTCATTTGGTAAATTTACTGTGAAAAATCGACATTATAAGACATTACATTGTATTTACGTTATTTTCAATGTCTTAATGTCTTAATTTCAATATCAAAACTGATGCGTAGAAATATTCCAGATAAATTTGTTCAAAGGTTTTGAAAATCGGTCATGAAATGAATTAATTATTAACGTTCAAAACCAAAGCATATTTAGTGACGCTTCAAATTTTCGTACTCGCAAAGTGCACCCCTGTATTGAAAACAAAGACGTAGTCCTACGTCAACAAAACTGGTCGTCCTTGCAGTGTTTGAACTTCAAAGCTGGTGAAAACTGTACGTGAACGAATTTGTCGAAAATCAGCGGTTTAACCGGGCAAAGATCTCAACGTTTCCCGGAGAACCATCAGAAATGTACTTTATAAAGAATTGAGATTAAGAATACACGGGATTCTGAGTACGTACGGAATGCGAAGTGCTCCATTTGTGAAGGCTCAAGGAGAGTCTTAAGAGAAAAGCAAAGGCATTAGGATTTGGAGCACAAGTTGAATAAAATGGACATGGCTAGACTTAGCAAAGATGTTTTATTTGATATTCCGAAAATTTCAATTGGCTAAAATACGGATTTTTTGCAAATCTTCTTGTGTGTTGCAATTTTATCGTGGACAAGCTTTATATCACGAGTAATCGGTCCATTCCTGATGGACTTAGCTTTAAACTATTCTAATAAAAATCACAAACAATGGATTATCGGCTCCGTGATGCTAACGGAAATCTTCAAAATGGAATGAATAAATTGTGTTTGGAAAAAGATTTCAGGCATTTGTAAAATGTCGTAAACTTTGCAAACTATTCTTGAATACATCTATATGCAGTCTTTTTGAATCTGGAACTATCTCCATAGAAAGTTCTTTATTCTCCCAAACCACGCTCGACGATTCCTTACCAAACAGAGAGCTATGTCATCTATCATATCAACTTACCATAATCACTAGCGTGATCGTTGTGTTCTTCTGACACGGTTCGCTTATAAATAACATGATGAACACTACCGTCCTCCGCCCGGGAGATGTCGGTTGGCACTGGTTTTATCACAAGTTCATGTCCTATACTACCCTCCTGAAAGAAGAAGAAGAAAACAAAAAACAACATTAGTATTCTCATCCACTCAACAACATCCCACGTCAGCGCAAAGCTTCATTCTGGACTTAAGTCTAGGCGAGAACTTTCAGAAACCCCCAGAGCCGACACGAAGCGGAAGGTTATCCTGTGATCGACGTCCTTCGATTTCCCCATTATGCTCCGATGATCGTACATGCATTGGATTGCATCAACCGACAAACTCTGGGACGGACGACCTTGCACGACGATCAACGCCAAGAAACAACACTCTCCAATTACCCTTTTCCGAGAGCTGTGCCGAAAATCGCAGTCACTCTGTGGGAGACTTTTCGCTTCTTTCAATATCTGAAGATCGTGATCCGTACGCTCCCAGTCAGCTCAGCCAGCTGCAGCCACCAGGCTCGTGCGTGTGTGTGAAATATTTAGCCTTTCTGATCTTCTTGGATGTGAACCCATCCAGTCATGCTGCAGGCGGTGAAGATCGGCGACCAACGAACCGAAAAATTGAAATTGATTACCATTAGGATGTCGAAAGCGGTTCTCGACCCGGTGGTTAAGGCAAAGCGTGTTTGAGAAGAGGATCAGTTTGCGAAAAAATCGGTATCGGTTTCTTGCCCGCCTGTGCGGTCGGTGGTGGGTGATGGAAGGTGAGAAGACGCTTCGAATGATTTATTGGCATATGTTGCGGGCCTGGACAAAGTTCTTCGAATGACGGCGCTTGCGAAATGAATGTGGGGACGATACAGGCTTGTGGTGGCATTTGTGGACGGAGATCGTGATCTTGATTGAACCAATGCTGATGGCACTCAGTAGTTTATTAGCGTTCGTGGGTTGTTTTTTTTTTTACTGATTCGAGCAATGGATTTCTTCGGAGGTGAATCGAATAAATTGGATAGTGGATCACCAGGGAGAGGTTAATTGAATGGAGCGTGAGAGGGTTTGGGTGATGGATCTCAGGTTCTTAGAGTTACGAGGCCCAATGATTCAATTAAGATCGGTTATGAAATTGGTAGGATCAGTCTTAGACACGTTGCTTCTAATTGAAGCTGGTTAGATCTTGATGGTACAGTCCAACGAATATTGGCAATGTGACCTTTGTAACACCACTTTGGCATATGTTAAAAGGTTTCGAATGTTTATTACATGTCAAGTTGGGCACATTTTATTAGTGCATATTTACGTCTAGAATATAGTTCAACGTATCGGTGCCACTAAGGAACATGCCTTACAGGAATGATAGATGCGAATGTACAGCTTTTGGGTGATGATTTTATATCCATCATTCAAAATAAAATAATAGGTACGATAGGATAAACTCCTGCAATTAATTCTCAAAACAACAAAACTTGACTGGATTACATGGGTAAAGAAAAAGTTATTGAATCGATCGAATCGCGGGTCGACGGTTCTTCCAACAATGCTTGTAATTCGTTCGACGTTTCGTCTTCCATCTGTGCTCCACCGTAGATCACCCGTATTATTTTCCATTCAAAAGCACATAACATGCGTTGATTTTCCGTGAATATAGTCTCATGGCAGAGGGATGAGCTCATTATGTTCTTGAACAGAAGTTCGAAAACAATTTCCTCAAAAGCACAACCTGATGATTGAATTACAAATCAAACTCTATTATCAGGTATCAGTTGATTATCAAAAGAAATGTTCGTGCTGAACATTTAACCCTTTTTTTCCAAGTGGGAACAATCTAAATCAACCTGTCCACAGTCGAGGACTACTTGACTTTGAAAAACTTCTATGCTGACATCACTTTACTAAATATTGAGAATTTATATATATTGAAGCCTAAAACTGGAAGCTCAAAAGAGTTTCTTAGTGGAAAAAAGCGAATGTATCAATCCCGTAGCAGACAGCATCTTATTGCCTGATTAATTTCAAGTGTTTCAAGCTTATTGCTTTTGTAATTAGCTTATTGCTTGCTCTTAACATAGTGTTCTAAATACACTTCCACAGCTATTAATTAAGAGCTTTCGATGCAAGGTACCATTTTTGCATTAGTATGATTGTGTGGCAAATACAATTATACCCTATGCCCAGGGAGTCGAGCAATTTTCCTTAACGAAACATTCTTAGACAAGACCGGGAATCGAACCCAGCCACCTCCAGCATGGTGTTGCTTTGTAGCCGTGCCTTTACAGACCGGGTTAAGGGAGGACCACAATGCCACCCTTCTGAATTTTCAGAAGCTTGAAATGTTCAGAAGTGTGAAAAGTTCAAAAACTGTTCACTATCCTCCACCATCTAGTCTATATATTCCGAATCAATCTGGCCAATCAGGTAGCACTTAACTTTCGAAAAAACTTTCCCTAAGATTCCATCCTACAAATTACGTTTTAGCGAAATACAGAAGTTCATAAAGTTTGCTTGCAATTTAGTATCACTAGGTAAGTGAAATCCGAAGAAAATTAAAGTGACATTAAATGATCGCTCTAAATTTCCCTAGTAATTTCCCTGAAGTTGTTATCTTTCTAGCTCATCAGGTTCTTGAGATACAGCAGTTCAATAGATTGTTTACCTACTAACACCACCAAAAGGTGGAGTTTCAAATTAATTTGATCATTGTTCTGTAGCCAATGATTGAAAAAAAATTGCAAGATTCCATCATTCTGAAGATGTAGAAATTAAAAAAAATTGCTGTTATCGAAATGGAAGGACCTAGGACTATCAGAAATTTCTGAACACTTCTGGGTAAATTCTAAACAGTCCCAACTAAAATTTTGGGGATAATTTTGTTGAATCTGCCGAAAAATAGGAGGACTCACGAAAATCTCTGTATGGATTCTGCAAAATCTTAGAAGAAGAGGCTATTGGAAAATTTTGGATCAGTTTCCGCCGAGTTCTGGACAGAAATCTGGGAAACCAAGAGGATTCTGGAAAATTTTAGAGAAGCTTTGGGACACATCAGATAGAATTTCGGTTAATATTTGTGAAGGCTCTAGAGAATTTCAAATTTTCTGGCTAGGATTTTAGGAAATCTCGCTAAAGATTTCGGTGAATCCAGAAAAGATTGTCGGCGAATCTTGGAGAGCTCTGATAAGGTTGAAATGTGGAGTATGTCGAATTGCGGCGCTCAAAAAAAATTCTGTCTAATCTCGGACAGACTTATGACAATTGTCACTAAGAGTCGGACAAATAGTGATGAAAAGATTTGTAAGGTTCTGCAAAGGGCTTTGAAAAATGTTTCAGTGGTTTTTCACATGCTTTGGAGCAGTTAGCAAGATTCTGACGAATCCTGCCGAAAATCAGATTATGTTTTGTGATTCTTGAACAGAGTTCTTACAAATTTGGGAGAGAATTCTACAAATCTCGGTGATGTTTCTAATGAATTCTGAATTCTCTGACGTATTCAAAATTTAAAAAATGCTGCCCTAGGATACTTCTCAAAGTGATCATAATTGTCAAATTTTGTCTAAAACACCTGTTATAATCACCTGTCATATCCGAAAGGTATAATTTCTTACTATTTTATGCGAAACATGGCAATTCTGGGTTTCAAAAAGAGAAATCCAGAATGAATACGTTTGTTGGCCATGTTTTGGAACCCCAAGACACTCCTGACTTATTCCGGTACCGCTTTGGCCATACACATTTTCTACCAAAATATTCACGTAGAAAAGTTTTTTGGTGAGGTCTGGAATGTTTGTCAGAAATTATCGAAGACAACAAACAATTTAATTATTTTTTTAGAATGTTTTTGAATTCAGCAGTTTCAAGAACCATTTCTTTTTGAAAATTTCTGAGAATATTTTTTTGAATCCCTAAAAAGATTTTGACTAATCCTTTGAATAATTCTGGCAATTATAGATTTGAGCAAACTTCTAAGAAGATGCCAGAAAGGAAGAAAACTCTTGAAAATTTCTGATTGGATTCTGGAAATTCTTGCATCAGATTCCGCAGAATTTTTAGCAGAATTGAGGGAAACCAAGAGGATTCTGTCAAATTTGGGAGAAAAATTTGGGAAACACTGGGAAGAACTCAGGTTGGTATAGTTGAATATTCTGGTGAATTCGGTGAATTCTGCATAAATTGTCGCCAAATTTAGGAAAGTTCTGGTAAGGGTAGAGTAGATTCAGGATAATCTAAGAATATTAAATAGGAACTGGTGGTTCTCAACAAACATTCTGCTGAATCTTGTATTGAATTTCAGTGCACTCCGGAAGGACTTCGGTTAACTCTTGAGGACTCTTTTGGAAGCGTAAAAGGTACTGACATATTTTTAAAGAATTTTTCTAAGACTTCTGAAGTAGGTTTCACAAATCCAAGGCAAAATCCAAGAAAGTCGTAGAATACATTGAACAAGATTGTGATGGCTCTCAAAAGAAAATTCTGTCGAATTTCGGATAGAATTTCCGTGCACTCCAAAAAGATTCCGACCAACTGTTGATGACTGTTTTGTTTATGAGATAAGCTACTGATAAGTTTGGATACAGTTTTTGATAACTTCTGAAGCAAATTTTGACAAATCCCGCATAGAATGCCAAATATTGTTGAAAAAACGGAAAAATTTCAAAGAGTCTGGTTGCAGATTTTCCTTCCCGTTAAAAAAAAAAAAAAAAAAAAAAAAAATGATCATGACATGCTCTCCTTCATAGCCAGCGTTGGACACTAGCACTTGACTTATACAGTGGCATTGCCATACCACTAATCTTTTTTCCATTTGTGCTGCAGCTCTGATCTGACTTAGAGCTGGCATGCTGCTGACGGCTTCTCCATGAGCTTAGTCCGACTTGAAATGTCCCCGGCAGTGCATCTACTCTACGCCGACGGAGAGTTTCCTGATAGTGGAAATTCCTCCAAGACCGGACCACGGTGAGCAGTTCAGCTCCTATCTACGCTGCAAAGTACTCGGGTAATCCTCGACGATGGATCTACTCCATGACGATGGAGAATTCCCCCCAGTAGAATTTCTCCTAAGATCGAACCATTGTGAGCCATATCACTCCTATCTACACGGTGTTCAATAAGTTCGGATACACTTTCAAAATTTGTTAAAAAAATGAAAACATGTTTTTTTATTTTTTGGATTTATGTTATTGAAAGCTATGTTTACAAGGAACGTTTACAACATTTCTCTTGGAATGACCCCCCTTTGTACTCCTTAACGAGCTTCAAACGTTTCTCGAACGCGTCGCAGGCGGCACGCACGGACTGCATGGGCATTTCGTCCCAGATTTTGAGAATTACCGTCTTGAAATGATCCAAAGTGCTGACCTTGTATTCGTTCAGCTTCGCCATCATATAGGATCAAACAAAAAAGTCGAGAGGATTCAAGTCCGGGGAGCTGGGAGGCCACAAAGTTTTGTCCAGAAAGTCGGTTAAATTGTCCCGACACCAGGCTTGAACCACATTTGCCGTATGGGCTGGTGCACCGTCCTGCTGGAACACGTAGTGCTCATCGCCGTAGAGGCTTCGGAGACTGGGGGCAACAACCTTTTCCAAAACCTCAGTTTTGTAGTACGCCGCGTTGATTTTGACGTTTTTTTCAATAAACACCAAGGGTAGCTTACCACGTTTGCATACTGCCCCCCAAACCATCACCGACGCGGCACTTTGGAACCGAGGGATGTTTATATTGGATTCAGGAATGCTGTCCCTCGATGGCGCCCACACCCGGTCATTTTGCACATTGTGCGGCTGCTGCAGCACGAACAGTTTCTCGTCCGAAAAAACAAACTCCTGACCAGCGTGCCGAGAGAGGATCCTCTTAGCTCGATCCAACCGCTTTTTGCTGGTAGCCTCCGAAACGCCATGGACCTTACGTTTTTTGTAAGGCCTGAAACCAAGGTCCTTGGTGAGTATGGTGTGAGCGGTTCCAATGGAAACGTTGAGATCTGCAGCCGTTTTCCGGATTGAGCGGTTCTTTTTGCGCCGAATTCGCTCCCTCACGATCTTGATGACCCGTGGCGTCCTCGCTGAACGCGGCCGACCGGATCTCGCATGGTCATTGGTCGAGGACGTCTCCCGGTATCGCCTGATGGTCGTGTAGACAAAGTTCCGCTTATGGGGTCAAATCGATTTCAGCAGCCGGAATATATCGCCGGGTCGCTCACCGTTCAAAAAACGCTTAATTACGAAGTCCCGATACTCTTTCATCGCGCGTAACAAACAAACAACAACTAACAGAATGTCAACACCGCGCACATTCGGTAGCGTATGAATGAAGCTAAAGCTGACACCAATACCAATGCAGAATATGTACATGGCGCATACCTACGCAATGATGAAAACTTGTATTCGAACTTATTGAACACCGTGTACACTGCAGGCAACTCAAGCAGTACTCGGTGGCGTGTTTTCCCTACACTGTCGGAGAATTTCTCGAAGGTCTGATTCAACCGCTCGCTTGATTTTTTCGCCTTTTCTGCTGTAGAGCCGACACAATTTGCGTGATGGCTCCGTTAATCGCGTTCCACGCTTTTTCATCGCGACACATCCTGTGAACGACGCTGTCTGGGCCGATGTCTGCCTCACTGATAACAATCATCGCGCTTCGCATTGAGCTGAACCTTGGAAACCTTGGATGGAAAAAGAGGAGACACCGCCTGTCGGAATCTGTGCACATACGTCCCGTAGCAGCCATGACCTGACAGGAACTATGTCAAGTGAAAGTTAATCTTGCCATGTTTCTTGTTCACCCAGGACAACAGAAACGGTATCAGCCAGTGTGTCCACCTGCCATTCTCTGCCATATTCCACTCCAGCTGCCACTTTACCATCGACACCACTCTCATGGTCTTCCGAACTCCTCTGATTTCCTTCCGCTCGTAGCACTCGTTGTTCTCCGCTAGGGTAATGCCAATAGGGATCATTCCGGCGATAACGAATACTGGTTTCGACGAGCTGGTCTTGTAAGCGGTCACGAATAGCCGAACCATGAGACGATACGTCCTATTCGCTTGACTCTGCTTGATTTCAAGCGCTTAAAACAGGCTGGGCCCAAAACCTCAGAATCGATGAGGAGCAACAATGCTCCTTGACAACAAACTCCGTTTGTAACTTAACTCTAACTTCCTTGGTATGGTTGTGTCACATGCCGTCGTCAACATTGTTGTCAACTCAGCGTTCGAGGGAATGCTGTCTGCATGAAGTACCGTAACGAAAAGGCCCTTATCGAACTCCTTCGTCTTCCATATTCATTCGCTAGTTCTCGTCCTCTATTGTGTGTGTGTGTGTGTGTGTGTGTGTGTGTGTGTGTGTGTGTGTGTGTGTGTGTGTGTGTGTGTGTGTGTGTGTGTGTGTGTGTGTGTGTGTGTGTGTGTGTGTGTGTGTGTGTGTGTGTGTGTGTGTGTGTGTGTGTGTGTGGGGGGGGGGGGGGGGGTAGTCTGTGTAAGCCCTGTATTGTTTTCACCATTTTTCACTTAATTTACAGGCATTGAAGCAAGAGGTTGAGCGTTTCTAAATTTTGCTCGGCTCTTAGACAAACCCTAGCTTTTCGCAAGTCTACTTGCCTCAATCGCTGACAGCGACCAAATATTATGAGACAAACACGATTGAAGAGTGGTGACTTCGGGATAAAGAGGAAGCCGAAATCAAAGTATGCCGGCACAACCGGAAGACGAGTGGTCAGTGGGTTCAAACGTCATCCTAACCTTTCAAAAAAGTCGGAATAAAATTGGAAATATTGTACTCACCAGTGGAGAAACGAGTTGCACTTTCAACATACCAGGTTTTATTGACATCCAGTCGTGATGAAAAGCAAAATACCACGGCCAAGTTTGGTTGCGTCATTATCAGGATCAATAGGAAAACCGAAACCAGGAAGCCGCAGCGACCGGAAGAATAGTGGCGAGAATTTTCAAACGCTATCCCAACCTTTCCATCAGTGATATCGGAAACTAATTGGGAAAGTCCCTCACAACAATGCAAAGAGCAAAGAAACAAAGCGGACTGTCAACATATAAGGTTGCAGTGACACCAAATCGAGATGATAAGCAAAACACAACAGACAAAGGAAGAGCGCGTAAGTTGAACACGAGTTTGTTGATCAAGTTTGATTGCGTCGTAATGAACGATCAAGTGGCTGTCAGGTAAAGACACAGCTACCGGAAAATGAATGGTTTAAGATAAGTTTTAGCAGATAAGTTGTCCTAATTCCCGAAAAACAATTAATTGGTTTGGTAGGTGATTGCTGGATTCCGAAATTTCCATGAAAACTGGTACTATCAACTAAGAACACAGTACTGTCGTGTGGTTTAGGCCAGACTTCGCTTTTGGTCACTACGGGAAAATAGCTCCGGAGTATGCCGCTAAAAACAATTCTATTAACTGCCGGAGCTGCTCCAAACTGAAAAACGTTAGACAATAACTAAACGGAACTTTCAAATACCTCAGAAAATAGCTAGAAAGCAGATAATCAGCAACAGTACCAAATCTGTCCAAAGGTGTAGACGTAATTCCAAACAGATCGCGTTTGGGAAATTGAGAACGTAATCAAATAACTTTCCTGTATTGTGTAGCAACTTAACATAAAAAAATGTAAAGTTAGGTCATACAGTGGCCGAAATTCCTATAAGCGCACCCCAATTTTTTAAATTCTGAACCTACTACATTAAGCAAGGATTTTTGTTTTATTACTAAAACGTTACTTGTGCTATGACCACACACAATTAAGTAATTAAATAAATATAAATAAATTTGTTCTGTCACAATTTCTCTGTGATGAATTATGATAATTATAACAGAAGATGCACATTGTAGACGAAATACGCGTATCTGTCAAGATAGGCAATAAAGGTAGTTGGAATTAAATGGAAATTACTAATAATTCTTCTCATGTTCTATTTACAGGTATTCCACTAGAACAGCTCACACTCTCCAGGATTTAATTATAACAGGATATTCTTATAAGCGCAGTGTGACAATGCTACACCTATCGTGCTTGATTACACAAACAATAGTAAACTGTCATTCTTCTGAGTTGCAGCGTATGTGTGAGCGTGTGGAACGTAAACAAAATCACAAGGAGCGACAATTTTGTAAAGTTGTCAAGATGCCGAAAGGAAAGTTTCTCGACGAGTCGGAGCGGAAAATAATCTCTGAGTTGAAGGTTGTTGGCCTAAGTAACCGTGCCATTGCAAAACAAATCGGCAGAGGAGAAACGGCTGTGCGAAGTTTCTTGAAAAAAGGTGAAAATAACAGCATACGAAAGCAGAACAATGGCAACTCTAAAATAACCAATCGTGAACGGAACCACATCATTCAGCTTGGTGAGACCGGAAAGTTCAATTTCTCAGCGATTAAAAAGGAACTTGATGTCCCCATCACAACAAGGCGTGTTTCGCAAATTCTGCGAGGATCCGGGCACATGGTCTATACGAAAAAAGCCAAAAAACCAAATCTTACGAAGCGGCACATTCAGGCGCGTTTGGATTTTGCGCAAAAATACATGTCCTGGAAGTCTGAGTGGAACAATGTTGTGTTTTCGGATGAGAAGAAATTCAACTTTGATGGACCCGATTGCTGTGCGTACTACTGGCACGATCTGCGAAAAAATCCAGGGGTCAAATTGAGCAGAGTTTTTGGAGGTAGGAGTCTTATGGTATGGGGCGCCTTTTTGAGCGGAGGAAAAAGCGCGTATGTGACAATTCCCACCAGAATGAACTCTCAAAATTAAGGGGACCCTCCCCTGGATTTGGGCAAAAATAAGGCAAAGTTTGTATTTTTTTTTGTGGGAGAATGAAAAGGCGTACGAACTTCCGGTTTTGACGATTAAATTTGATTATTATTCAAGATTTCAAAGAGATAAAAAAATTGTGAAAATTCAAAATGGCGGCTACAAAATGGCGATTTCCGTAAGCCTCTGCGCGCAAAACATGGGGCGACAACTTCAAGCCTGCAGCCTCTTGTAGTGGACAGAAATCAAATCTAGTTATCATTTCTGAAAGATAATGAAATTTTCTACGGCTTGAACTAAATTTCAGACAATTTAAACTTAAACTCATTGCAAAGTGATCATTTGAACTGAAAAGTTTAATTTTTCGCTACTTTTTTTCATTTCAACCGTGTTCAAAAATTATAAATAATTAATTATTAATGCCAATTTTTAGTTCAAGCCGTACAAAAAATTATAACCTTTCAAACAGTTATTTGATGGAGGGAATCGGATTAATAGTTCAAGCCCGGGGCTTGAAGTTAGATTGAAAAACATGGTTTCGAGAAAAACGCGTTCAAAGTTTTTAGAAAGTTTGCCTTGGGATTACTCTTTTATTCGATCAGTTTTCACGACCACTATTTGATCCTATAGGTTTTCAGGGTCGCTGAATACGAATTTGAAGTCAAATTGTCGAAATTCAAAATGGCGGATCCAAAATGGCGGATGAAAAAAATTCGATGTACCAAATTTTGACCAAAATGTCTATAATTTATTTTCGCGGTACGAATTTATCATTAGTTTTTGAAAAAAGACAACAAATGAAAAACGGTGAACCAAAAAAATCTTTATTCTCACGCAAATTCGAAACAATATTGCAATTTTTGAACACCCAATGTCTATTTTCGTCGCTTTTATCTTTCTTTCTTCTTCTCTTCTATTCTATCTTAGTCGCTTATTCCTGGGCCGTACAATATACCTTCCTCTACTTCAAATTGCTTCTGTTTGGCTTCTTCCTGGAGACGATGTGCAAGGCGGGCGTTTCGAGCAGCGGTCGATATTTGTCGCTCAGCTTCCAGAATTCTCTTAGCGTTGGCATCCTGGGCGTATCGGCTGGCCTCGTTGCCAATACTTATGTTCATGGTATGCATGATCTTCAGCAAAGCTGATCTTCCCTCGTTGAATATACACGCAGCAATGTACGTACAGATGTCGATTACTTGATGTCCGCAATGAAGGTGCTTTGGCGCCATTCTCCACACTGTCGCGTTGAAAGATTCGTTGGAATTTTGCGTGTTTGCTCCAACGCAGCGTTCCAGCAGGTCCGTTTCGGAGAGAGCCTCGTATATCGGTTTGATGGCTTCGGCAACATTTTTTTGCGAGCGGGGGTTTGTGTTTGAAGGTCTTCAATGTCCCTTCTGCCTCAGAAACTCGCCACTTGCACCAACTCTTACTTCCTTCCGGACACAAATGATGTTGTGGATTTTTGTCAGTTGAGCACTTATGGAAATAAGTAGCCCAGATGGCATCTTTCATACGAGATGAAGAATCTGCGTTGCGTCTTATCGCCAAACCGTAATAGATCGACAATTCTGTGACGAGTTTATCAGTCAATTTTCCAGCACCCTTCCCTCCGAGCCCTTTCGTGTTCTTTTTCAACGTGCGTAGTCGATTTCCCATACGCTTTTGAACATGACCCACGCACTCTTTCTTGATCACCGGGCAGTCCTTGTACGGGTCCATTTCAACAAGGGCCTTGAACGTTTTAGTGTCCCCATCGCCAATATAATATTTATATTTAACACCCAGAAGGGATTCCGATCTGCCGAACATTTCACGCACGCCGTCCACCTCCATTTTGCCCGCGCTTCCAGTATGATTCGCTGTGCAATCATCGACGTGATTTTCCTGCCATTCTAAATACTCCGGAGTATCTTTTTTCAAAGACCAATTTTGACAGGCTTGGCAGTACGATGATTTTACAATCACGTCCAAAATTTTGACTGTGTGCTTACCAATAAGTGAGACCAGACCGAACAGCGACGAAAATCCTCGCTTTTTCCAAGAACCATCACCGGAAACTGATAAGTGCGTTGGCTCGCTCCCAGCTGCGGTGTTGGCTGCAATTTCTTCCTTCACTGCCTTCAATTGAATAATGTCGAAGACGGTCTTCGATGCAGCGTACAAATTATCCAAGAAGTTGTAGTACATATGCCTGCTGAATGAGTT
Source organism: Aedes koreicus (assembly GCA_024533555.2). NCBI lineage: Eukaryota > Metazoa > Arthropoda > Insecta > Diptera > Culicidae > Aedes > Aedes koreicus. Next base: position 58,445 of record JAHHFK020003394.1, read on the forward strand.
TTTGATGTCCAGTAGACAGCAAAACGTCTTCACACTTTCTAGCCCGCACCCGAGAACGCGAAAAGCAAACAAAAGCCGTCGGTTTAATTCATAAACGTTTTGCGACATCGGAGACGAATAAATTTGACGTTTTGAGCATGAACAAACTACGATGAGTTTGAACCCCACCCCAGGTCCAGCCGTGCGTCCAAATTTCACTGCCCCATAACACGACTTGCAAATTAAAAATTTACTCAACGCGTTGAACACCAGCAAGAAATTGCAAATAACGTAGGTGGAGTTTTTGTTCAATTCAATGTCGTCGTAGCCCGTGTCTTTCAGTTTTTTCGCTGATGAACTGACGTGATCCGCACTTGCTTCCCCCGTATATCGATTTCCGTGGAATTGTCTCTTCCGACTCCGAGATAGTGGCGATTTAGTTTTCGGCATTCTGTACGAGAACGGTGAAAAAAATTTGAACGACAAACAAGTAAACACTCGTGAGCGGACGCGGCGTTTTGCAGGTTATAATATATGGGCTGTATTTTGACGAAAAATCTGTTTTTTATGTGCTGCCATCTACATTATATTTCTATATTAGGGAACGCTCGCAAATTACGTCCATCAGTTTTTGGACTTTTCAACCCCCCCCCCCCCCCCCCCCTGTCACAAATTTTTGTATGCAGTTATAATTTTTTTTTGTATGGGGTGTCACAAACTCTTAGACCCACCTCCCCCCTAGATCACGGACGTAATTTGTGAACGTTCCCTATGCCACAATTCGAGTATCAGTACATAGAAGGAATAGAAAGACGTTTGACGGCGCGCGGTGAATTATAGCAGTGGAGCGTCCCGCAGCCCCCGCAGCGCACGTGAGACAGGTGTGTTCGAGACGCTGCCATTCAATAAATATTCATCGTATCAAAAAATCCTTCTACACATATATTCTACGAATATGTGGCTTTCATTTTTTGCCAAAAAAAAATCGATTTTTTGGTTCAAATTCAGGGGAGGGTTCCCTTAACTAATGCCGAAACTTTGTCAAATATAATTGTCCTGCTAACTCTTCAGAAATCACTCAAATATAAAAGACGAAATCACCACATTTGGCATTTTGACACCCATGGCAAACTTGAGCTTGAGAAAGAAAAAAACAAGAGAGAGACCAATTTTTCGCAACTAAAACTCGTTTCCCGTGGAAAACACCCTCTGCAGATGCAGCTGATAATGTCAAAAATAGCAGCATCGGGCATGTGTTGGCTGTTATCGGTTGGTTTGATGGTTGCCCCGCGTCCGTTGATCTCGCGAAATACGGGGCCCAAAACCAGTTTTAGACGTTTGTTTTATGCTGTATTTCAGTCAATAACCACTCTGTGGCACACTTCTTAGATAATAAATCCTCCAAATGATCTAATGCAATCCACTAGCGACCGACCGGCAGACTCCGCGGGTTGACACCAATGCATACGTTTAATCAGATGCTCTAAGAAAAGTCCGGTCCTCAGCCGAACGGAGCTGCATCTCCATCAAGGTCAATCGCGCGATTGGCAATTCGGCTTTTACGACTCGCTGTTTTTGGGGGAGACTCGCAGGATGGGTTTCTGGGTTAATCCCCCAACCGTTCGAAGGTTCGAGGTCTCTAACGAGCAGTCAATGGATTACGTAGATCGACGACAGCGGCGGCGGTGTAGGGATTTGTGCCGACGATTATTTGTTTTTCAAAATAAAAAGATCATCTCTTTTTAAACGATGGCTATGGTTCCATAATATGGCGGCAGTTGTGGGATCGTCTGGCGCTTGTCCAGTTTTGAGGCTTTTCAAGAGACAATTTATTGCACATATTTTTATACTCCCTTTAGGGGGGCCTTTTCAGACGGATGCTCCCATTGCGGTGTGTTGAAAATTTCAGATCACTGTACAGTTATTGCAGTTTTATCGCTTCTGCCAAGACAGGAGAGTGGTTGCATCAGATGGGTAATATACACCGAATTGTGGGTAATTTGTTATCGTGGGATGAAACTTTCGATTGTGTTCGAAGCTCTTCTTTTGGTGAATGCATGCTCCTACTTCAATCTTATCTCATCCATTTAAAAAAACACATTCGCGGTGACATCTTCAGCAAGCAGTTGTGCACGTGACAAAAAGTTTAGCATCCGTCCTAATGAAGAAGCATTTCTACGGCTGTCAAAATTGTCATTTGTTGATGGCAGATTTCTGGCTCCATTTGTCACTCGTCGTACACGAATAGAATGAGAATATTCACCGATTAGCAAAAAGACGGCTAATGTATTCCACGACGCCGCTCACACCATTTTAACAACAAATCCAATTCATTAGCATTATGTCTCGCCACGCTGTTAATAATCGGTCACTGGACATGGGCAGCGCATCCATCATAATCCGAGCGGTGTGCTAAAACCAGTCACGTACCAACATGGTCCTGCACCCGTTATCCGATTAAGTAATATCCCTTATTCATGAGTCGCCGCAATGGGATTATAAAAGTAAACAGTTATTATCAACGCGCTACGCGGCCGGTGACGCTTTTCCTCAAGATTGTAGGTTTGCGGATTGAAATTCATTAGACGAAGGTACTGACGCAATCAAGTCGAGTAGTCCCGACTGCGGATCTACCATACAACATCACCAGAGAACGAGAAGCCGCTCTCCACTCAAACACTCGCTTTTTGATTTTCCCGCCATTTTCGCTGTAGAGCCGACGTGGTTTGGGTAATGGCTCCGTTGATCGCATTCCAAGCATTTTCATCACGACACATTCTATAGACGACGTTTACTGGGCTGATATCTGCCCCGCTGATGTCAAGCATCTCGCTTTGCAATGGTCTAAATCGTGGGCAGACAAAGACCACGTACTTGGGTGTCTCTTCGACGTCTGCGCACTCCAAACACGGTGTGTCCGAATCGATGCAAGTATTGCCTGAAGCAACCAGACAGAAACTGCGTGAGGTAGAAGTTTACCTCTCCGTGCTTCCTCTTCATCCTGATCGACAGATCCGGTATGAGCAGGTGCGTCCATCGACCGGTCTCCCCCGTGTCCCATTCTGGTTGCCATTTGGCCATCGACTTCGCTCTCACCAGCTTTCGAACTCCTCTGATATTTCTCCGCTGATATCATTTACTGTCCTCCGCGAGAGTGATGCCAATCAGGATCATTCTGGCAATGACACATACTGCCTCCGATGAAATAGTTCTGTACTCACTCATGACC
>JAHHFK020003395.1:0-30635 GCA_024533555.2 Aedes koreicus
AACTCATTCTGAAAAACAACCATTAATGTGCCAGTTCTATTAAATTTTCATTCATTTTGTTGCAAGCGTAGCAGCGCTCGCACCGGGTTCAGCTAGTATACAATAAAATTAAAATTAGAGCGCGGACAATATTTTTTTTTGTGCCAACCAAAAAACAACAGTGTTGCCGAATTGAAACTTTCAGCTCGCGAGGAAAACAGCAATCAATGCTTGTCTAATAACTAGTTAACATTACAGGTTAAGAGATATTTTTTCAGATACGTTAGGTTATCATATTTGGTTGGGTTCTTGGTTAAAGAGAAAAGATTGTAATAAAATTGTTGGTCCTTACTATTTAAAAAAAATTCTCATGGATGTCCAATTTTTGCGCTTTTTCGCTACAACTTGTCACAAAATCAAGGGAACTTCGCGTATTTTGACTTTTTCATTGAGGCAAAGGAAATCAGACAAACATTGAAAATAAATTATAAAAAATTGAAACAAACATTTAAATTCTGGAATAAAATCAAAACTAGGGGGGGAGGGGGGCTGTCCCCCTGGCTACGACTATGAATACGATTGCTTCGATGTCATAAGGTGGCACCAATGCCAGCTTGATTTTTTTAGCCCATTGGCCCCTTTCTGCGGCCGGGTTTGAGTAGATCTACCAGAGAACAAGTTTCATCATCATACTGCTTCACAATTTTGAAAACAGCAGACTTCGAATACTTTAGCTATTTTTGTCAATTCTCACAACGATAACTTTTCTGACCAGCATTTTTGCAGAAATTATCTGCGTGATGACAGGTTGATGCGATCCATTTTTGTAATTTGTGTCTGGTTTGGTAGTGCCAAATCGTTGCCAAAAGTTTTAGTTCACAATTAAATAAAGTTTCTACCGTAAACCAATAGCAAACCAGTGTCTTCTTTATAAAATGAGCACTCTTTAGTTATAACGACCTCATTGAGATTATTTACCAGGCTTAGAAAGCTCTTAGTTTCAAACGAGTTGCCACCCACTGAATTCTTATTCCTACGTTGATGCCAAGCAAATATTTAAGACAATATGGTTCCCCGATAAATACTTATTGGCTATCTAACTAGCATGCTTGCCAAGTCAACAAATCTATTAACATCCAATCAAGTCGCAGATAGTTGCAATAACTTCCACCCACTCAAGCAGCAGCACAACTGCGGTTGACCATCAGGGCAGCGGCCATGCGTAGCCGCAGCGACTCACCTGCACTCACTACATGACCTCCCCGTTCGCACCGCCTTCATCAACCGATAACCGCCCATCTCTTACTAATTTGATAGAAACGATATGCAAATCAAGCCCCCATTCAACTGGTTGTTTTCCCCGGTAATTATTCACCTGAATCGCATCTAACGACGGTCGTCATGCGATTGAATTTCATTAGCTTCGCAAAAGGGCCTAAGGGTACGTCGTTTTTTGTGCACTTGAATGCAACTGCCGTCGAGGAGATTTAGGCCCTGACATCGACTAAGCTCGATGCTTAATTACGCAAATTCCACCCCGTATCACCAAGAGCTAGTTGGCATCGAGATGCAGACAAACGCGCAGCAACTTTCGACCGTTCCCAGCTGGTTGAGCGACCGTTTTCTCCAGGAGGTGATTAGGAATGCCAAGCGAGACGATTCGGTAACATTGTGCCATGGCTGTAAGGTTCGACCGGGTGGTAAGGATGGGGTTCGACACGCCAGTGACCTCTATCGGACGACGGCTCATTATCGGTCCAAGAAGTTTCACCAAGAGCAGGCGGCTGATTTGATACTGAAGGTCAATCGTTCGAGAAGCGATTTGCAATTTGCGTTGGAAGTTCAGATGTACCGGGAGATTCTACCGGCTATGGAAAAAGTGCTGCGGAACGTTGGAGAATCATTGGAAGCTCCGGAGTGAGTGTGCTTTTCTGATGTTCTGGATGGTTCGTTCGAAAATATACGTTTTTTTTCCAGTTTTTTCTACTCATCCAGCGATCCAAGAAATGTGATCATTATGGAGGATTTGTTCCCTTCCGGATGGGTGCAGAAAAATCGTTTGAATGATTTTGATGATGCGAAAGCAGTTACCAGCGCGATTGCCAAATTTCATGCTGCATCAATCGTCTCGAATGGGAAAGATCGCGTTGCGAAAATCTACAATGCAGATTTTCACAGCATGAAAACCGCCATCGATTCATTCATCAATTCGCTTAGCACCCGACCCGGCTTCAGTCAGATTGAGGCTAGATTGTACACTTTGAAACCCAGGGTGGAGGAGAAATTGAAACAGATCTACAGTCCCACTCGTCTTCGGGGGAATGTCTTAAACCATGGCGACATCAATATGGCAAATCTTTGGTTCAGAACCCATCCCGACAGCAAGGCCGCTATGATCGACTTTCAGCGGTGTCACTGGGGATCACCGGCGATTGATTTGCTCGGTTTATTGGATTTGGTCCTGGATCGTGATTTGAGGCGAACTCATAGCGATCGATTGATTCGCGAGTACTACCAATCGTTGACGGATAATTTGACGAGGATGGGCCTACGAGGGGCGTCATTGAGCCTGCAGGAACTGGTGCAGGAGCTGAGGCGTTGCTCATTTTTGGGTAAGCTTTTCACACGTGTCTTAGGAACATTTAAGGTTATAAACTAATGAATTTATATCTTTTATATTTTTTTTTCATAGAATTTGTTCATTTGGCAATTCGAAAAAATGCAGAAAAGAATAATGGAGACGTATACAACAAGATTGATACGGGAAGAGTTGACGTCGAAATCGAACAGGAGTTGAATGAAATGTTACGTAGAGGAATTTTCGATTGATATAATCATTGATTATGTGCTTATGATATCATCTTGAAAAACATTGTCGTTTATCTATGAAAGTTGGGATCTAAATATATAAATGAATTTCTGTCTGTCTGTCTGACTCTTATAGGCTCGGAAACTATCGAACCGATCGGCATGAAAATTTGTATGCAGAGATTTTTAGGGTCGGGGAAGGTTCTTATGATGATTTGAGACCCCTTCCATCGCTGAGAGAGGGGGATCCCATACAAATAAAACAGGAATTTCTGCATAACTCGAGAACTAATCAAGCAAATGGAACCAAATTTGGCATGTAGAGGGTTTCGAACGCAAAATATATTTGTAAAGCCATTTGAGACCACTCTCCTTTCTTAAAGGGGGGGATCCCATACAAATGGAACAAAAATTTCTGCAAAATTCGAGAAGCAAATGGAACCAAATTTGACATGCGGAAGTTTTTGAAGGCAAAAATCGTTTCTATTGTCGTTTGAGACCTTCTTCCTCTGGAATAACTGCAAAACTTGAGAATTAATCAAGCAAATCGAACCAAATCTTGCATGTGGGGGTTTTTGAAGGCAAGAATTGTTTGTATAGTGGTTCGAAATCCCCACTTCTTTGGAAAAAGGGACTCTCATACAAATGAAACACAAATTTCAACCAAACATGAGAACTATCCAGGCAACTGAAACCAGGGTTTGATAAATCTCACGGCCATCATGTGGCAATGAAAAAACAGGCCATCTCACTGTCACGAGCAAAGACGAACTATCATGAGCTTTCTTGTCATTCTCACACCATCATGCCGTCATGAGGTTTTTTCTCATACGATTATGTTTTGAAAATTTCTAACTAGTCACCTTAACATTTGCCTAGCAATAATATGTAAACGACAGAGTGGACGTTCAATTTCAAGTTTTGTGATGAAACTTACAACGATTTTGCACGATGAGATTTTTCAGACGTAGTTCGGTAAAAATCGTAGGTCAAGTAAGTAAAGTTGTTTGCGAGAGGTGAGTGACCCGGTGACATATGTCGGCGGTTGAAATCCCACGGGGTGAAGCGGAATTTCGTCTATCCCACCATCCGTCGGTACCGGGAGACGAACTCGGCCAAGGAACGCCAGTAGCCATCAAGGTGGTGGGGGAGCGGGTTCGTCGAAAAAGGAACCGCTCGATCCGCAAGACCGCTGCTGACCTGGATGTGTCGATCGGGACTGCCCACACAATCATGACGAAGGACCTATAGTACAAACCGGACCAAAACGCAAGATTCACGAGGTAATGGAGGCTACAACGAAGAAGAGGCTGGACAGAGCCAAACTGATACTTTCGCGGCACGCAGGTCAGGAGTTCATGTTTTCTAAGAGGAAACTCTTTGTCTTGCAACAGCCGCACAATGCCAAAATGATCGGCTGTGGGTGCCAACGTTGGCCGTGGGTCCAGAGCGCCGCGTCGGTGATGGTTTGGCGGGCCGTATCCAGGCGTGGGAAGTTACCACTGGTGTTTATCGAGAAAAACGTGAAAATCAACGCCGCGTACTAAAAGACTGAGGTTCTGGAGAAGGTTGTGGCCCTGGCAGTTCTGGACCTCTACGGGAAGGATCATTACGTCTCTCAACTGGACGGAACACCGGCCCACACGGTGAATATCCTCCAAGCGTGTTGTCGGGAGAATTTGACTGATTTTCTCGATAAGACTTTGTGGCCTCCCAGCTCCCGGACCTTAATCCCCTGGACTTTTATTTATGATCGTACATGCTCGCCAAGTAGAGCGAACATCAAGTGAGTACTATGGACCAATTTAAGAAGCTCAGTTCCAAGATCTGGGATGAGATGCCGATGGACCAGGTGCGTGCCACGTGCGATTCTTTTGAGAAACGTCTCAAGCTCGTCATACAGCACAATTGGGAGGGTGCTCCCAGCTAATATGTCGTGAAGGTTCTCAATAAACATTGATTCAATAAAAATTGACTCAGAAAAGAATGTCTTGCATTTTAATTTCTTATAACACATTTTTAAAGTGCATTCGAACTAATTGAACATCCTGTAGTATTGGAAAAACAACCAAATAAAATTTATGGATAAAGGGTGTTCGGATCAAAATTTGGTCAAACAGTAATGTGTGTGAGTCGATCAAAGTTTTTATCAATAAGCCAAATTCTAATTTCTTTTTCAAGTTCAGCTGATACAGAATACAGGAGAAATATTCAGCTAAGCTTCCTTTTTACCGAATGCGAATTGCAAGGTCTTTCGTTTAACGCCTGCCATAAGATTTTGGACAATCTTCTTGTCCACTTTATTCACCGCAGAACGCCAGTTTGCCTTGAACTGTTTCCCGCTCACAACAGCTTTTTGAGTCTCCTTAAGGTTCCGCTTGACGATGGCCCAATATTGTTCGATTGGGCGGAGCTCTGGCTTGTTGGGAGGGTTCTTGTCCTTGGGCACCACTTGGCAGCATAAGGGCTATTCATAAACCACGTAGAGTTTTCGGGGAAGTCTACGCTCCATACAAAATTTCAAAAAATTGTATGGAGAAACGACTACGAAAAATGAGTCTACGTGGTTTATGAACAGGCCCACACCACTCCATGGCCTTTTTTCCGTAATGGCAAGATGCCAAATCCGGCCAAAATAGAACGGAACAATTGTGTCGCTTCAGGAAAGGCAGTAGACGTTTTTGTAGGCACAAGCTCAGATAAATTTCCTGATTGATGGTTCCGGCTGCAATGTTTCCCCGTCCGGTTTCCGTATAAAATTCCTGTCCAGGAAGCTGTTTACAGTCTGCCTTTACGTAAGTTTCATCGTCCTGTATCACGCAATCAAACTTCGTCAGCATCGTCGTGTACAACTTTCGCGATCGTGCTTTGGCCGACGTGTTTTGTTTATCGTCGCGATTTGGAGTCACCACTTTCTTGTCGACAGTCCAGCTCGTTTTTTAGCTCTATCCACGGTTGAAGGCGCCACTCCCAGCTTCTTAGCGACATCTCGGACGGAGAGGTAGAGGTTCCGCTCGAAACAGCGGGCAACTCTTTTTGTCGTCGCTGTGGCCTCCGGTTTTCGATTTCTCCCCGATTCCGCTTTCATCGCTGTCGACAAACGTTCACCGAACACTTTTAATACGTTGGTAACAGTTGATTTAGCCACCTTCAACAATTTCGCCAACTTGGCGTGAGAGTAGTTTGGATCTTCGCCATCCACGTGCAAAATTTTGATACGTTGCTTCTCTTCCTTCGACGACATTTTGATAACAGAAGTGCTAATCTCAAGATCAAAATAGAGGCATGATGCTACACGCACACATCTTCAAAATGAGGCGTGTGCAACATTTTTTAATGCACGATGAAAGGAAATGCGTCAAGTTTAAGTCGACCAAATTTTGATCGAAACATCCTTTACGCACATTAGAAGGACAGCTGAATGAAGTCATCTTTCATTAAATTGTGAAACAGATTTTTTCTAATGCATGATTTTCGAGCTCTTCAAAGGCATTGCAGTTAGTGAATAAAGAAATCATCATAATTACAAGTGATTTTGAAATTCTACTCTGTCATAGATATTTTTATTTTACCACTTTTCATGAATAGTAACGTCTCCAGAGGTTCAATTCCAAGTGATGGATAATTTTATGAATTTTGTTAAAACATTTACTTAATATCTTGAAACGCCCCCCTCTGTGGTGTTAAATTTCTATTTTGCATTTTCAAAAATTGCATTTTAAAATTTTCATATAAAACAAGACGTTGTTTATCTCTGTCGTAAATTGAGGAACGTTTCCAATGATTCCTGGTTAAGTTCTGTCTGAATTTGACCATTTATTGTCTCGTCTCATTTTATAAATAAACATTAAACATTTGACAACAGTGTAAACTTCTGTTTAAAGTTTTGTTTTCTAAAAATCTAAATATCCTGTTAACGGTGCCCTGAATTGTAAAGTGACTATGAACACTTTACAATTCAGGGCACCGTTAAAAGGATATTTAGATTTTTAGAAAACAAAACTTTAAACAGAAGTTTACACTGTTGTCAAATGTTTAATGTTTATTTATAAAAGTTTATTGCTTTTCTCAATCAAGTTCAAGTATACTGAAACATTGTGCCCTCTTCAAAAAGTTTCATTCATTTGAGGTCTCTTGGGACTGTTACATGTAAACAGTTAACCGTATGCGTGATAATGTTTGCACCATCATACAAATGCATCGTACAAGGTTCCGTTTCACCCAACCCGGGAACATCTTGACACTTCTAGTACATTGTCAAACGTGTCAAACCGAAAAAAAATCTTGCCGGCTTTATGGCACGAAAGATTGTAAAGGAAGATGTAGGGCGAAGTCAAGGGCACGACAAAAAAATGCACATGATTACCAACCGCATCCGGCAGCTACGAGTCAAGCGATGTAAGAAAATCTTGACTTCCTCAAGTGCAAAAATCCGGTCATCCTGTTTACCGTCGATTCCCTATCAAATTCCAGAACCGATTGCTAAGTTATAAGTTGTATGCCGAAAAAGGACATGGCTTAGTATAAAAACGTGTATCTGACCAAGCATGCTGCTAGCGTTATGGTGCTCAGATAGGTGGTTTCCGATGGCAAAAAATGAACCCAGTGTTCAATCCAAAAGGCGACAAAGTAAACACGGAGATCTACACCGGAATATAAAGTAAGTATATTCTTACGTGAATCAAAAAGCAGTACAGCCCGAAGCCAAATGTTGTATGTCAACAAGATGCAGCTCCGTGCCACACCCCGAACCGCACACAGAAGTGTTTGCAGGAACATCAGGGCGTTCTGTGCGAAGGATGTGTGGCCGCCATCCACCCCCGATCTTAATGCACTGGATTACCCAGTATGGGGCGTCACGAAAGCCAACGCCTGTTCTAAACGCCATTCGAGTACAGCTAGCCTCAGATAAACATTGACCCATAAATCTAGAGAAATGGATCTAGGCTACATTATTAGGACCTGCCATGCATTTTGGATGCATGTGGAGGCCGTTATTGCAGCAAGTGTAAAGTCGATTGATTCTTAACATTGTTTAAGGCTCTCAGAAGCGTCTTTATTCAAAATCATTAAAAAAAAATCGAAATCGAAATTTTTGAGTTTTTTTAAAAGTTGACATTGCGCAATTGTGCAAACATTATCACGTATACGGTATTTAAAACTTATTATTTTTTCTGATTGATTATCCAGTCGTCATTAACACGTATGTTGACATTTAAAATAATAGTGGGACTTCAAATGGAATCAGCTTGGAATTAATCTTTAAAATACTAGTCAAATTGAAATACCCGTAGTTTTTTCAAAAACTTTATTTTAAGACTGTTTCTCCCGAACAACACAGTTTTATGCCAAGCGCGCGGCAGTGATCTATCTTACCGTATTTACATCGTTAATTATTCGCGAAATGGAACGCGGTAGATCAAGTAGATGCCATATAAACAGATCTCTCTTTGGCCTTCGATAATTGTTGAACTGGCTCCGTTCATACCTGACTGGTAGAACAATGTCTGAGAAGATTGCAGATAATGCCTCGTCTAAATAGCTCTCTAGTAACCTCCGGCGTTCCTCAAGGCAGCCACCTTGGTCAATTCCTTTTCCTGTTATATATGAATCTTATGAACTTGGTCCACAGATGGCTGCAATTATCCTACGTGGACGACCTGATGTTGTACTACGTAATAAAATGTCCAGAAGACGCCCATTTTCTTCATCAGGATCAACAGATTGTCCTTAAATGTATCAAAATTCTCTGCTATCTCCTTCGGCCGAAAACGTGCGATGTATTTCCAAGACTACATCTTTCGAGGAAACGTGAAACAACAGTCAAGGATCTGGGAGTAATGCTCGACTCAAAACTGTCATTCAAGAACCACATTTCCTATGTTGCTTCCAAGGCCTCATCGCAGCTTGGACTTATTTTGCGCGTCGCAAAAAAACTTCAAAGACGTTTATTGTCTGAAAACACTGTACTGCTTTTTGGTTCATCTTTTTTTAAGTAAAGATTGGACTCGGAAAAAATGCGATACTTTGTTTTTAGTGTAACTTTTTATCGCGTGCATAAAAATTAATGAAATTTTGAATCATACTAGTTTAGTTTACATTATATTTATGTGTGCAAAATTTTATTGCGATCTGTCAAGCAGTTTTCAAGATGCATTCGAAACAAGAAGAGCTACGCCAGCAAATCTTGGGCGCGGTGATCGATAATCCTGGTCAGTCGCACAGATGAATCGACAAAAGGCTTGGAATCCGCCATTCCACCGTGTCCCGCGTTGTGAAGATGTTCCAGGAGACGAAGACCATTGAGCGGCGCGCTGGAAGCGGCCGAAAACCGAAAACGGAATACCCAGAGAAGGCGCGGAAGATAAGGCAGTACTTTAAGAATAACCCGAACCTTTCCACCCGAGACGTGGCCAAAAAGGTCAATTCGTCGAAGTGGTTCGTCCAGCAGACCATGAAGCGGGCTGGGCTGCGTGTTTTTAAGGTCAGGCAGGCGCCAAACCGGACTGACAAGCAAAACACGGTGGCCAAATTGCGTGCGCGGAAGCTGTACCGCGAGTGGCTGGTCAAGCCAGGCTGTCTCGTCATGGACGACGAGACATATATCAAGGCGGAAACCAAACAAATCCCCGGCCTCGAGATTTTTGTCGGTACGTCCCGCATGGAGGTTCCGAAAAATTTCCGGAAGAGAAAGGTGGACAAATTCGCGAAGAAGTACCTGTTGCGGCAAGCGATCTGCGAGTGCGGACGGTACAGCAAGCCGTTCGTTATAACCGGCACCATAAACGGGCAGATTTATCGAGAGGAATGCTTGCAAAAGCGCTTGCTGCCCTTCCTCCGCTCTCACCGTGGTCCCACGCTGTTGTGGCCGGATCTCGCTTCGTGCCATTACGCCAAGCCTGTAATGGACTGGTACGAAGCGAATGGCGTTAATGTGGTCCCAAGGGAGGTGAACCCGACAAATACACCAGAACTTCGTCCGATCGAAAAGTGTTAGGCGATAATGAAGAAGAAGTTGAAGAAAAGCGGAAAAACATTCAAAACCGATGAAGCTTTGGGAAAAACTGGGAGAAATTGTGTAAGGAAGATGGACAAAGCCTCGCCCAAGATCTCATGAGCAGTGTTAAGAGAAATGTACGAGCATTCAGCTTGGGGGAGGAAATTCAATAAATAAATTATGCCAAAACATAGTTAATATATAGTTATTCAATCCCTGAGAATTTGAGAAGTATCCGATTTAAAATGAATTTGTGGTGATCATTTTTGTGTGTCTCATTTTTTCCGAGTCCAGTCTTTATTGTGTCGTTTAATAACAAGATCTACGCAGATTGCCAAGTTTGGGACATTGCTTCAGAAATACTGCAGCTCATTTTAGTTCACTTGCTCTTTCTCTCCTATTCCCGGCATAACTTTGTTCTAACCCCTGCCACGAAGTTCACGACAGTACTGTCCGAGACATTCTTACTGGCAGAGTTCCATTTCTTGCGAGAGTCACTGATGTTCCTACGATTTTGACCAGTTTTCCGAGGATTCACCTCAATGATTGCCCAGTATCTTTCTATGAGTCGGCGTTGTGGAACATAAGGTGGATTCATATTTTTGGGCACACATTTTACATAATTTTGATTGGAAACAACAACTCGAAGTCACAAGTCGAAATGTACAGAATGTTACGAGCAATCACACAGCAAATTTCCGTGGGTGTCCCTCAGGAAGACCTACCTTGAGAGAGGATCTGGACAAAGGAAGAAGAAATCGTAGTCCACCCGGATTTTCGAACACTACATTCCCGGAACTCAGGCCATAAGTCAGTTCCAACTAGCCGTCTAACACCCGGTTCCACTGGGTGGGAACCTTGGCAAAAGTGACTGGTAGGGGAGCAGTAACAGCTCCAAATAACGACATCGCTGATGGTGACCTTTTCACCACAACGGAGTTCCTATCTCTTGCGAGAGACATGTTTACTCGACTCAGTGGGTGCCGTAACAAGCAGCATCAATTCTTAGCTCTATCTGAGTTTATGATGAAATATCTGTATCATGGATAATATAGAAAACCTCAAACTTGTTAATTAGAATAGTAGATCGATTCTGCCTAAGAAGACTGAGTTTTTTGACTTTCTTTCCGCACAAGGAATCGACGTTGCTACTGTGTGAAAAACTTGGCTTAAGCCCAAAAATTCCTTTTGTCATCCCGAGTATTGCTGCATTCGAGCTGACAGGAGGAGTGTTGACAAAAACGAATGCGGTGGTGGTGTGCTAATTGCTATCCGGAAAGGCATCAAATATTCCAGATTAAATTTCAGCACGACCGTAATCGAAACCGTTGGAGTGGAAATTCAGCATGCCTTACAGCCTTTTCTACATCATTGCCGCATATTTTCCGGGTGGCCACCGAAACATTTCCTGGAGCGTGTTTCGTAAGGACATTGACTCGTTGGTGAGACGATCTGTGCCTTTTTTCGTTGCTGGCGACTTTAATGCCCGACATCGTCAATGGAACTGTCTGAAGGCTAATAAAGCTGGAAACATATTGGCCTCCAAAGCAGTTTCTTCTGGATTTTTCATTCACGCCCCGAAGACTTTCACCTACCACCCCCAAGGAAGTCGTCGACCGTCAACGCTGGATCTTGTCCTCTCCAACAATATAGTAAGCATGTCTTCATTGACCGTAATCAACGATCTTTCCTCCGATCACCTACCAGTTTGCTTTGACGTGTACGTCACAGAACCATTCCAACTCACCACACCTTTAGCAAAATGCTATGCTCGTGCTAATTGGCCTTTATTTCAGAGAGCTTTGAATGAAAAAATCGACTTAACATCTCCTTTGCTATCCAACCTTGACAGTCCACAAGCAATAGATAGGTGCGTAGAAGACTTCACCGTTTCTCTGTCCGAAGCAGAAGCAGCTGCCGTTCCCAATATACCTGTAAAAACATACGAAGAAGTTAGGATATCCGACACAACAAGACAGCTGATTCGATTACGCAACAAGCGCCGTCGACAATGGTTTCGTTCTCGTGATCCATTCCTTTTAATGATAGTGCAATCTCTCAACGCCCGAATCCGGGACGAGTGCTCGAAGGCTAGAAATCAAATTTTTTCCAACACCATCCGCCACCTGGAAAACGGAGCAAAGGATGTCTGGAAGATCAGCAAGGCTTTGCGGAATAACGTTAAATACAGTCCTCCATTACAGCAAGGTGAATAACTTGTGTCGTCTCCTGCTGAGAAAGCAAGCCTTTTGGCTGAAAGTTTCGCTAGTGCCAACCTTAACGCACTACCACTGGACCGTTCCACTCACATCGAGGTAGAGGACTTTGTTTTTTACATAACTAGTACTGATATACCTTTTGAAACAGTGCCGGTAATTCGTCCAAAAGAGTTGGAAACGCTTATTAAAGTCCTAAAACCAAAGAAAGCACCTGGTCAAGATCAAGTACGGAACGTCTTGCTGAAGCATCTTCCTAGGAAAGCGATAGTTATGTTCACGAAATTGGTCAACGCGTGTTTGAGGAACTGTTATTTCCCAGTCAGCTGGAAGCATGCCGTCGTCACTGCCATTCCAAAATCGGGAAAAGACATCACGCTTCCTACCAACTATCGCCCTATTAGCCTTCTCCCAACTATGAGCAAAATTCTGGAACGCATCATACTCTGCAGGATTGAAAACCACCTCATGGACCATGATATCATTCCTCCCCAGCAATTTGGCTTCAAACGGGGCCACTCCACTAATCACCAGCTTGTTCGTCTGACGAAAGACATTCAGGATTCGTTTAATCGAGGTCATTCGGCAGGGATGCTTCTTCTGGACGTTGAAAAAGCGTATGATTCAGTATGGCAGGAGGCAATCCTGCACAAAATGAAACTGGCTGGGTTTCCTCTATACATCCTCAAAGTGCTGCATTCGTTTTTGAAACACCGTACTTTTCAAGTAGCTGTGAATGGTGAGCTATCCGACATTAAAGAAATTCCCTTCGGTGTCCCGCAAGGTGCTGTCCTGAGCCCAACACTCTACAACATTTTCACCTCGGACGTGGTGATGATAGATGGAGTCAACTACTACCTCTTCGCCGACGATACTGGATTCGTTGCTGTTGATAAAAACCCCGAGGACTACAATCCGCCCAGGATGCCCTTGAGGATTATCAACACCGCTGGATGATTAAAGTTAACGCGGAGAACACACAAGCCATTTTCTTCACGCGAAGGCGAAGCCAACGATATCTCCCACAAACGCAAGTCACGGTATGTGGTCGCGATGTTCCTTGGTCTGAAAAAGTCAAATATCTAGGACTAACACTTGATGGGAAACTCAAGTTCGATAAACATGTAGCAGCTTCATTAGAGAAATGTGATAAACTGACCAAAATGCTGTATCCGCTAATTTGTCGACGATCACGATTGAGCAGTGCGAACAAAATTCTACTTTACAAACTTATCTTCCGTCCGTCCCTTACGTATGGTTTCCCAGCTTGGTACAACTGCGCCTTAACACGTCGAAAGAAACTTCAAATCAGACAAAACAAACTCCTCAAGATGATGTTGGATTTGCCTTTCAACTTCCCGACCGAAGAACTTCAGGATGCGGCTAACACTGAGATGCTTGAATCGTGAACCAACAAACTACTCCAAAAGGTTTGGACGGGCTGTTCAAACTCAGAAAATAATCTGATCTCAAACCATTCATAGTTTTAAGAAAACAGCAATTTTCCTTTCTATAACTGTCCCTACCTTTGAGCTATAGCAGCAGGTTTTTTGATAGCATTTTCCAGCATAAATAATGCCATTAAATTTAGCAACTGTATCAACTGGTAAAAACACGTAAATCATAGCTGCATGGATTTCCAAATCTCTATTATCTATCAAGAAATTGTCACAAAATTGTAAAATGATAAAAGAATAGCAAATAAATTGAATTGAAGCGGAGCTCTGGCGTGTTGGGAAGGTTCTTGTCGCTTGGGAACCACCTACACGTTGCTGGCGGCGTACCACTCCACGGCCTTTTTACCGTAATGGCAAGATGCCAAATCCGGCCAAAACAGTACGGAACAACCGTGTTTCTTCAGGAAAGGCAGCAGACGTTTATTCGAAACACTCTTTCACGTAAATTTCTTGGTTGGGCGGTCCCGGAAGCTATGAAAATGCTGCTTTTCAAGCCACAGGTACAAATGGCTTGCCGAACCAGATATTTCTTTGCGAACTTTGGCAGTTTCGTGTGCTTGAAAATATCTGCTACCTTTCCCCTTCCGTTTGCCGTATAAAACTCCTGTCCCGGAAGCTGCTTGTAGTCGGCTTTGACGTAGGTTTCGTCGTCCATTACCACGCAGTCAAACTTCGTCGGCATCGTCGTGTACGGCCTCCGGGATCGCCCTATGGCCGTCGTATTTTGTTTATCATCGCGATTTGGGTCTTTGCCTTCTTGTAAAAAACTACAAGGTACAGCCCAATGGGGTTGTGCGCAAAGGTGACGTAGGACTACGCAGCAATCTAATTCCCATACACGTCAGGGCCATCCGCTAATTGATTTAAGTCAGTCCTGAAAAGGGCCAAGAAAATTCTATTGTACACTCTTTAGAAAGCATTTGGTGGCTCTTAATTATGATACGGCCCCGGTTGTATTTTCTACGATGGTTGAGAGGGCCACTATCTCTAACGCGTAGAAGATAGTTATGGATC
Source organism: Aedes koreicus (assembly GCA_024533555.2). Lineage (NCBI taxonomy): Eukaryota > Metazoa > Arthropoda > Insecta > Diptera > Culicidae > Aedes > Aedes koreicus. Next base: position 14,472 of record JAHHFK020003395.1, read on the forward strand.
TGTTGGTTCATTGGTTGTTCAACGCGCTTTGCCATTTACTCCGGGACGCGGCGTTTAAAGCAATGCCATGTTCAGCCGGGGCGCGGTAATGGAAATTTCAAACAGCACAAGAGAAAAATTCATCCAAACGAACTCTTCAGTTGGCAAACTAATTTGGTCGTCCTGAAAAGGACGGATTTAGTTGACGGGGGAGAAACAGTTCGCGATTGAACTTGGGCTTTCTTCTCTTGGTTCATCTCGCGGGATGATTGATTCTTGTCTCGTTGTCACGGGCGGCTTTTTCCCGCCAACTTGTAGGCTTCAGCAGCCATGTTTCTCGCAGCGAGGTTGACGGGAGCATCGGCAACAACAGCCAACTGCACCAACGCCTCTCTGGGCAACGACTGCTCGCCGCCGCCAACTGCGATCCTACAGCCACTGCACAGCTTAACGACTGTCGTAAGACTGAATCAAAATGTTCTGCTAAGAGCTATTAGGTAAAGGCATCGGATGCTAGTGCACGAAAGAAGGCGGTACCAACGAAGGCAATGTGTTACAAATTGCATCAAAGGGGACGAACTTCAATTATTGCGCCACAATAATTAGTTTTAATTATTACACGCAAGACGGATGATTTTCTTAACCGAAACTTTCCTAATTTGCTTGCCACCGCCAGCAACTAATCCGCTATGCATAGCTAGGAACTACAACGAACTCAACCACATGGTCGGTCTGAAGTGACGCAGTTCGGCTCGAATTCCGTTCGTTGGTTGTTCAACGTTCTTTGTCATTTACTACGGGACGCGGCGTTTAATGAATGCTATGTTCAGCCGGGGCGCGGTAATTGAAATTAATTTCAAACAGCACAAGAGAAAATTTCAACCAAATAAACTCTTTAGTTGGCAAACTAATTTGGTCGTCCTGAAAAGGACGGATTTAGTTGACGGGGGAGAAACAGTTCGCGATTGAACTTGGACTTTCTTTCTTGGTTCATCTCCTCTTCATTGCGGGTGGCCATCTGCAGGTGACGTGGGATGATTGATTCTTGTCTCGTTGTCACGGGCGGCTTTTTCCCGCCAACTCGTAGGCTTCAGCAGCCATGTTTCTCGCAGCGAGGTTGACGGGAGCATCGGCAACAACAGCCAACTGCACCAACGCCTCTCTGGGCAGCGACTGCTCGCCAGTGCTGCCGCCAACTACGATCCAACTGCAGATCCTACTCTGCACAGCTCCACGACCGCCGGAAAACTAAATCAAAATGCGAAGGTGTACCCCTTATATAACATTCATGGCTGCCTAGGAGACGTTCCTTACTTAAATATGAAGTCTGTGCGCGGAAAGTACTGTGCATTTGGTAAATTTACTATGAAAAATCGATATTATAAGACATCACTTCATATTTGCGTTGATTTTATTAGTTACATGTTAAAAATCAACAGTTTGAAATATTTAAATCGAAGCGTAGAAAATGTTCCGATCGATTGGTGCAAACATTTTGGAAATCAATCGTGGAATGACTTAGTTATTAACGTTCAAAACCTATATATTTTTCGTGACGCTCCAAATTTTCGCAATTCGAACGTGTACCCCAGTATTGAAAACACAGACGTAGTCCTACGTCAAAAAAAGTCAACACAAATAACAAGCTGTTCGTGTCGAAAGTCATCCTCAAATATGCAGTAAATCATAGTTATAGCACGAAATACACAAAAATGCGCAAAATTAGGCACTGCGCAAAATATGGCGGACTTACGGTAATTATATTTGCAGGCATCCGGCGCTATAGTATGTTTTTCCTGCCATGAACAGGTTGCAGGTCGAGTCTCTGGCTTGCAATTTGAAAATAGGAAAATGTATCAGGATTTTTTACATAAATAAAAAATGTAACTGACAAAACTGATTTTATTACTATGAAATTCGAAGCTAGATTCGAAGCTGTTTCAACCAAAATTGCAGCACAGCCGAAAAGAACCGATTTCCTCAATTACAACAGGAAAATCGGTTTGTTTGACAGCGTTCGGTAATATTTGAGTAAACCGATGTTCGGTTATTGCTGATTGGATTTTGGATTTTTGTCACTTAAACCCAAAACGGGCCTTTTAAGGGCCACCAAAATAAGTAGAAAAGAAAGTTGACATGTCCTTAGGAGTGCTGGGGGTTATGCTTCGGGGTGGTTGGTCGCGAAAAATATCGTTCATGTGCCGAAGCCATAATGTTTTCGAATTTGCACATTTGGCAGCGTTGTAAACACATAGGTTTAGTAGAAACCGTATGGGGTGTCCCAAATGACCTAGACGTTTAGTGTATAGGAGTGCAACCTACAATACTAAATTCACGTGCGTATCGTTAGATTTTGAGCGAAATGAATTTCGGCCACCCTGTGAACATTTAATGCTACATTTAGTAAGACTTGGACCTTTTACTCACGGTTTGCCCGAGGTTAAAGGGGGGGTGACATTTTTTGGGGATAGATTGGATAAAGGAACATGCGAGAGTTTTCGCCAGGACGAGAAGGTGGTGCGATATGATCAGGGCTCCCATTTTGTGTTCGGCCAGTTGTGGCGACGATAGGGCGACGATCACGACCCCTCAAGATGTCGAAACCAGGCGCCGTATTGCGGATCTCGAAACGAAGAATATTTTTTATAAGCGTTCGTACAAAGTCGTTCGTTTCGAGCTACGAAATGCCACCCCAGGGCTATACATGTTCGAAACTCTAAAATGCACTTGATTTTTTTTTCTTTCTTGCTCAGTGTACAGCGCATCATTTCAATGACGTCACAGTGGCCGTCCAGCATGAAAGGAATATGAAAATGAAAGACAATTAGAATGAACAACTGGCTTTTTGTTTCCGGTTCTTTACCTTCCTCCCCCTTTCAATGAAAAGACTTACTCGAGTCAAAGGAGTCTCACGACCATTGAAAGTGTCACCTGTTCTTTCAATTTGATTTAATTTCATTTGATTAATTCCTCAAAATATTTTCTTATAATAAGTATGTAATTTAATGAAAATTAAAACATTCAGCGTGTAATATTCATGTGTTTATTGGTAGGAAAAAATGGTATAAATGAATATTTAAAAATGAATGGTATAAATAAATCCTGTTTTAGTAAAAACATTCGTGAATGCGCCATCATCAGCACGATGAAAATGAAAATGATCAAAGTAACCACGCTTTCGTTAGTCCACATCGATGAGACTCGATAGAAACACGACCGAAGCGTTGGGAAAAACAAACACCTGTGATACGGCGCTCTGTATATGACGTTGGTTGTGTTACTACTTTGTTGCGAAGCTGTAGGTAGAAAATTGAATTGTTTCTTCGTCGCTCCAATGTTGTCGATTGGTGCTGATGCCCTGGTCAAAACAAAACTAACACAAACTAATGCATAAAGAAAAAAACACAAAAATTAAACTCTTATACTAGACACATAATTCGACTGCATATAACAAAAATGGCGAGTTCCCAGCACATCTCTAATAGAAACATAAAATTGTCTTCCTTCCTCTATGTTAGTCATATTCGTGTTCTGGTGGTTCCGTGCATTGCCAGACTGCGTGATCGATGTCCTCATAACCGTATCCACACCAGCAAAGATTGCTGTGAACGAGGTTAATTCGATAAAGATATGCATCTAAGTGGTAGTGGTTGTACAATAGTAGTTTAATCACACGAAATAAGTTAAGGCTTACGTGCAGATCCTTAAATCACGCGATGAAAAAATAAGAATGATGGAATGCAACAGCCGTCCTAGATTGCCGTTGTCTCAATCGGGATGTCAACTTGAAAGAGTACTCAGGCGTAGCAAATGGTACAATTCATCATTCTAAATTTGTCTTTCAAATTGCTCTTTCCTGTGTACCCATATTTGCGATCGAGTCCGCTTTCTCATTGCCTGGGATTGAGCATTGTGAAGGGACCAATACAAAGGTGATCAAATATGATCTTTCGACCAGCACACTCATCTGTGCCCTTAGTTTTTAATGACAATAAGATGAGTGTCTACAAGGTTTCATCGCCTGAAGAGCGCCAATCGAATTGAGGCTGTCCGAGGAGGTGAAATAATGGTCTGCGGACATGTTGGAAATCATGCGAAGGTGATTGCTGCCAGCTCAGCATCTTAAACAGAACCAGGTTCCTGAAATTTGTGGAAGGCGCTAGAGTTTTCATTGTAACCTTTTTTCAGATTTGACGTGTTGGTACTTTTCAGTAAAAATACACGGAATTATAATAGAACGAAGTTGTTGCGGAATCCCATGAGAAGTTTTTTCATGGAAAGATCATAATGAATTGAGGAACTGCTTCCGGTAAAGGGAACACGGACTGGAATAAAGGACGAAAGATACATATCCGACGATATGTAGTTGTAGTAAATTCTCAAAAATCGAGGTTGTGTGTTCAGCTCTAGCATTTCTTCAAAATTTTCTATTACAAATGCGTTTTTCACTCAACATTTGATTTATATTCTGAGTGAAAGCACCCAAAACTGATTCTGAGGGGATTTCAGCCCTGCTAGAACTTCAAGACTCATGTTATGCGTTCAATGCATACAGCCAAGAGCAATACGCAAACAACGATATTCAATTCGTTCCAATAATAAATATTGTACTCGAAAAAAATGTAACACTTTCGGTTGTGTATAACTTTTTATTGGTTGCATAAAAATTTATGAAATTTTGGGTAAAACTAGTTTAGAGTGTAACGTTTACATGCTAAATTCGTTACAATCTGTCAAGTGGTTATCGAGATGGCTTCCTAGAAAGAAGTGATTCGACAAAAAATTATATGCGCGGTCGTGGAAAATCCAAACCAGTCCCACAGGTGGATCGCAAAACAGTTAGGAATCGACAATTCGACCGTGTCCTGTGTGGTTAAATCGTTCAAGGAGACCCAGACGACCCAGCGGCTAGCTAGCAGTGGAAGAAAAGCAAAGACGACCGACCCCGTGAACGCAAGGAAGGTGAGGGATTACTTCTAGCGCAATCCGAACCATTCAATTCGGGACGTGACCGAGAAGGTCAATTCTTCCGTCTGGTTCGTCCAGCAGACAATGATGCGGGCCGGACTTTATGTCTTCAAGATAAGGAAGGTGCCTAACCGAACTGATAAACAGAATACGGAGGCCAAATCCCGCGCCAGGAAGCTGTAACGCGAAGGGTTGGTGCAGACAAAATGCATCATAAGCGGACATCATGCAGATCCCCGGCCTGGAGTTTTTGGTCGGCAAGACTCGCTTGGATGTTACGAAGAAGAAGATCGATAAATTTGCCAAGAAGTACTTGGTGTGGCAGGCGATCTGTGGGTGCGGCAAATTCAGCAAGCCGGACATAACGACCGGCACCATCAACAGCCAAATATATAAAGAAGAATGCCTCCAGAAGCGTCTGCTGCCATTCCTCCGGTCCCACGAAGGTGACACTCTGTTTTGGCCGGATCTGGCATCGTGCCATTACGCGAAAGCGGTGATGGAGTAGTACGAAGCCAACGATATTGTTTTTGTGCCGAAAGAGGCAAATCCGCCGAACCCGCCAGAACTTCGCCCTCTAGAAAAAAAAAAAGTTTAGCGATTTTAAAGGACCCGCTCCGGAAAACAGAGAAGGTCTTCAAAAACGACAAGGATTTAAAGAGAGTGGATGAAAGTGTGTATGAAAGATGGCCCAGGTGTTGCACAGGATTTGATGGGTAGCCTTAAGTCCAAGGCGCGGGCATTTAGCCTAGAAGAGTAATTTACATTTAATGCAGTCGAGTATTAGTACACGACACTGAAGAAGTCTGCACATTGTAGACGAAATACGCGTATCTGTCAAGATAAGCAATAAAGGTAGTTGGAATTAAATGGAAATTACTAATCATTCTTCTTATTTTCTAGTTTTTAGGATTGAGTGATGTTTCTGCCCAAAAGATTAAGTATCAATTGGAGGGCTGCAAAATGGTGAGTAGACACCTGGGATGGAGCGTGCGTCCCCAAAACATAGCTGTGGTCCTCATAAGTTCCTACATCATGCTTCCACGGGTCAAGAGATGACAAAGAGCGACAGCTAAGGGTTGCGTACTTATCTGGTAATGCAGCCTAGGCACTGTTGTCCTTCTGACTTCAGCTAGATTGAGGAGGTGCGTGCCGAGCGTCTCTCCACAAAGGAGGTGCGGCTCAAACAGCGTCTGTCCTGGCATCCAGCGGTTGAGTAAGAAACGCTGTATCGCGTCAACTATACATTAGGTGGCAGCCACACCAAGGCGATGTAGGCAGCGTGACCCCGGTATGGTAGCATGCTGAAATCTTACCCTACCACGAAAAATGGAAGTATTCTTTATACGGTGTATAATTTCAGATCATCCATGGAATTCCCCAGTATTGTATAATAATTTTGAATTGTTTTCTTCCCCCGAGGCTATGATAATGCAAGTCCGTCTACAATTGCAGCAGGATCAGCAGACATGCAGACATTACAAATAGAATTGTTATTATCATTTTATTTTATAACATCCCTTCACAATATTTATTAATGCTATTTTCAGCTTCGCATTTGAATCGTTGTAAGTTTTGGCCCACCTAACTCACGTTATGTGTTTGTAAAGATAGGATGGTTTTTTACATTTTTTTTTTTTTTAGAGAGAGGATTATATACGACAAATTCTACACAAAAAAATCTTCGTCCAAACTAATTAATTCAAAAACTAGCATTGTTTGTGATCCTACATTTTCTATTTTATCGACATAAAGAATCATGTATGGGCCCAGTAGGAAAAAAGATTTATCAAAGAATTTCCTATCATTTATTTTTTATTTTGTTCGTTTTGGATTTATTGAGCTTCCGTTTTTGGGCAGTAATCATACTCATATGAAATTTATTTGCCTAAATTTTCTTTGCTGTTTTGCTAAGATGCCATGTGATCAACTTTATTTCATTACATCTCGTTGGAATTTTTGCTATTTTAGAGTTTCAATCATCCAACATCGAGGCGGAGGAGGCAAATAGCGGCAAATATGTTCATTATGTAGTATTTCTTTACAATATCGTATTACTTCCATCATATCATGACCTTCACATTTTCATACAACAAACCTGATTTAGGCGGTATCTGGCTTAAACACGAAATAAACTTTCAATTTCTGACATCTAGCATTCCATATATGTCCAGTATATAACGCAGAAAATACAGCTTTGGTACATAGTTCAAATGAAACTTGTAAAATTATCGCGACTTGAATGTAACAAATTGACCTCTATCATAGTTAATAGAAATATATGTAGGAAATTAAATTTACATCACTGTAGTATGCTGTAAATTTAAATGTCTTATATATTAAGGGCCTATAAAATTAAATCTGCTTTACTCTGCCTTTCTCATAGTTTTAGGTTAGGTTTTTATTCCAAATTATAAGAATTGGTAATTGATTTCAATAGCTTCCTATTTATTGACCTTTTTGAAAGTGATGATGCTTCTACACTTTCTTGGATGTCCGTTACGTTGGATAGTAGAAGAAGGATAAAAAACATGAATATATATGAGGGCGACCCCGGCGTAGTGGTTAACATCCATACCTCTCACGCCAAAGTCACTAGTTCGAATCTAACCCCGAACAAGTTACAAAAATATCCAAAGGTATTTGAGTGACTACGACGGGAGATGAACCAGCCCAGGGCTGAAAATCTCGATAATAAAGGAATAAAAAAAGGAATATATCTTAGTTTTTTTCTTTTTCTTCTTTCTTAGCGTTTCGAGCTTTATTGCTTTCACAATTAGCTTATTGCTTGCTCTCAAACTTAGTGTTCTTAATGCACTTCCACAGTAATTAATTATGAGCTTTCGAGCTTTTGCATTAGTATGATTGTATGGCAAGTACAATTATACCTTATGCCCAGGGAGTCGAGAAATTTTCCTTAACGAAAAATTCCTAGATCAGACCGGGAATCGAACCCAGCCACCTCCAGCATGGTGTTGCTTTGTAGCCGTGCCTTTACCGACTGAGCTAAGGGTGCTCTTTTTTTGCGAACATCAAATCGATGACGATGAAAAGTCAAATTTAGCGTCCCCGAAGTCACCTATTTCTTCCTTTCATTCCATATAAGGTATGTTTTCAACATCTTGATAAGATTACTTCTCTGGAGGTATTTGTGAAAAAACCGGTAAAATAAGTATTGGCATTTCGTGAACGGCATTTTGTGATGATATAAATATTTCAAAGCATTCGGATGAAGCTAATAAAAACCTACAATATATCACTGAATTATCACAGTCGCACACGATTCTTTTAATATGTATGAAACCCATTTGACATGTTTGCACTCTGCGCACGAAACTTGCCCATACAGAATATGGCGGCGGTATCTTTTTAATTCTATATAACAAGCGGTGGTGCTAAGTTGCGTTGAGGTCATGTAAATTTTCAGCGTTCAAGGCGGATATTTTTATGCTATCAACTACAATTGTGAATTAAAACTGGTGATTCATTTCGATATTTACGATATATTGAATTCAAAAATGCGGTCAGTCATAAAATTTGTCGACATATTTTCAGTGAAGGTTCAAAAAACGTGATTATTCATTTTCATATTTTTTTTCTGTGTAGGCTTTTGAAAATTACGGAATCTGTGGTAGGCTTTTGCATTTATGCTGAATGTATTTTTCATTTCCGGTTTGCAAATGGATTATTTACCAATTCTGAGCTGATCTGATTCATGCAGCGCTGTGTGCCATTTGACTAGTTTTTGATTTTACATTTCAATCTTTGTCATTACTTCATCATAACTTACAATATCATTATATTTGATAGTATTGTCTTATTGATTTTACTTCATAGATGATTTAAACATTACTTATTGTTTTTTTTTGCCCATTTATCTTTAACTCCCTTCCAGTTAAATCTTCTCATTCCTTACTCGGTAGCAATAACTATTAGGTAAGCAAACATAAAAGCGGATTGCTGTTATAAAATCAGCATCAAGTAGCAAATAGTGACCATGGCAACAGTAAATTAAATTTCAATAGATTTAATAAACCTTTTCAGGATATCCTCATATCAAGATTTTGGTGAAATGCTGCTATCGCTGAAGACGAACGAAAACGTGCTTAAGCGCGAACCACAGAACTCTGCAATTACCTTTACAACATTTCTTGCATTTCAAGATCAACCGAATGAAGATAATATAGAATATTATAGATACGAATGTTTGTAGTTTTTTTCATTTACATATATATAAACACCATTATATAAATATTTCATGGGAATGGGAGGGATCATCAGGGCACCCGATTGAAGCACTCTGGATGGGGAAAGTGGGAATGCCAACTCCCCATTGCTAACAGTTTGTGAATAGAGGGCGGGCTCTTCTCCCCGCCCATTGGGGCATCCTCATGTTAGATAGCTTGCTCGTTTGACCAATTGTTCAATCTTGTTGTTGGAAGCAGAATCTTTATATCCCTGTGGATACGTATAAGTGATGTTGAGCCGGCGTCGGTGGTGTAGTGGTAAGCGTGACTGCTTCTTGGCACCCCAGTGGGTCTGGGATCAATCCCAGTCGACGTCGGAGGTTTTTCTGAGGCGAAAAAATCTGGTCACGTCTTCCTTCGGAAGGGAAGTAAAGCCGTTGGTCCCGGTTCATATTCATGAGTCGTTAGGTAGGGTCCAGGTGGTGGAGTCGTCTTCCTGGCGTCGGTGATTGTCACCATGTGAGGAAATAGGCCGACGTAAAATAAAGACGTGACTTACCACTCAGTGACAACAAGAAAAAGGCGCCGACTGATTCCAAAAATGGAGCCAGTATTGCAGGTTGCTCAGTTTTCCACACTTCGAAACGAGACCCATCAGAAGCTCACCCGAGAAAACATCCTGATCGAACCTCTTCCATAGATTATAAACAACGATCGACTGAGGCCCTACTCCAGAAATAAGTGACAACAATATAGTGCTATGAATCACAGCACCATACAATTTGAAAAGCAAGCTCCATAGTCCAGGGAAGTTCTTTCAAAATGACGTTTCTTAGTTGTTCTTTATCATATTTCATAATGACTATATTACCAACATCTTGTTTGCTTCGTATTTTTCACTTATGCAATAATTTTCGATCATTTTTTGCAATTTCAATATCGATTAATGCTTTGATAGTCTTAACTATTTATTGATTCTCTTCTTCATTTGCGACATCTACGCATCTTTCAGTATGACATACTTTCCAAAATTATTTTCTTTCTCTTTCATTCATTCTACTCATGCACTTCGCTTTGCTTCAATTTTTGGTTAACCGATATACAAAATAATAAATAGACTGACTTAATAATTGTATTTCATCTAGGAAAGTTGAACAAAAATCCTACAAAATTAAACAAGATATTTCTTACAGCCTATCAACAGTTCCTCTTACAGTCTAGGAATACGCGCAACTCTCGTTCGATCGGTATAAAAACGCATTTCTTACTAACTATTCACAGCATTCATGCTTACGATTCTTCATCATCATCGAATGAATTGAATATGTCTGCTCATCAGTTCCATCAGATCAAATTCAAACAACTAGCGTTCCCTGATTGTTTTCACCTGTTCTATTTTTATTTATGTTTTCCCATAACGAGGCTGACCCATTACTTGACTCCGAACTTTTCATGGCGATGGCATCCAGTTCAAGCATCATCGAGTATCAAGCTTGGACTAGAACCCATCCTTTCATGCGAAACTAAGAGCAATCTCTTTGCAGCCTCCTAACATTGTGTTTGTGTTCGTTGGCATCTTAAGATTTTATTTGTCTTCTGTGCAATTTTCCGGGACCCGGGGCTTCATCACACTGACTCTCTCTCTCTCTTTCTATTTCTCTATCAAATTATCTGCATTCTCATTACTATGGAAATATTTACAGCACGGTATCCTCACTCACGCTTTTTAAAGCTCGCAAAATCGCAAACACGCGCTTGTACCCCGAAATATTCACCCAGAAGTTGAAGATCACACTAAACTTGATCGAGAAAATGTTACTAGTAGCAGAAAACAAATATTGAACAAAGTTTGACTTTTTCTTCTTTTGCTTTTTTTTTTGTTTCATTCGATTTAATCACATATACCCACCCACCCAATCTCGAACAATCCGTGTAGTCTTAGTTATTACAATATATTTACAATAGAATCACATTTTGGGTTGCTTTTTTTTGTTTCACCTCTCTAACTAAGCATATCTTTTTTTTTTTTCAACTTGTGTTGTGTGTGCTTTTTATCTGCTCCGAGGGTATGGAAAGAATGAAACATTGATGTTTCGACCGAGCTTTTCCATGTTTTGTGTGTTGCTGTTTCTCGAATTGTTTTCCACCACAGACAATAGGGCACTGATTTTGGACATAGATAGTTTTCGAAAGCGAAATTGGTAACGTTCCGTAAGTCGAGAGATAGGTCTGCCGTAAGATAGGGATGGTACCGGATTTTTCGGTAACATATAAAGACGAAAGCAAATTCAAAGGTTGTACGGATTTTTCCCTTAAACAATTGAGAGGTAGATATCCAAGGAGATCTTTCAATAATAGCTATAAAAATCACTACATCGAATGGATTTAGAGAGCCATTGAAACGACATTCCGTGATTTAACAGTTACCAAGAGCTGTGGTGCAATTAACGACAGTTGAGCTTCCGTAGAGCAACACACCTGAAAGAGAACACGGAGGCCACCGGACAATGTTGCCTCTTTCCATCAATCCTTTTCTTTGTTCTGCTTTGTTAAGATATCATAAGTGGATCTAGTGGTTGTGTGTAGCACACTTTTTTTCCTATGAGAGAGGAGCTATGTATTTGATACAATTGCCACAATTTTGTTTACTTTATGCATTGATCCAAAAACAAACTGTTTTGCTAGTAGTATAAGTGCGGTTTCTCTTTTTGGCGTCACTTAACACTTGGTTAACGAATTTCCAACATACTTCCTCTTCTAAAAAAAACTTCTAGCTTATTAGGAATTTGAGAATGAACGAAGTATCTTACCTCAATTCTAGCAAATATGTTACTTGATTTTCGTGTTATCCGTTTGCCTTTCTGCTTGATACTGTTATTTTCTATTTATTGGTATGCTAGGTGATTGCAGAACACACGTATTCGGACGTGTATTCGTCTTATGGGTGCTTCTCTCATGTGTTCGGGGGTGTTTGGCTCGGCGTGCGGCACTGTTTTCCATCATGGTTGTCGTCTTTATCATTAGCGTCGACTTCTGGTCCTCCTCCCGATGCTACAGTGTACCGCATGCCGACGTTGTCACCCCGCAGCGAGTTATCGTCTTTCCTAGTACTATCGTAATAAGCAGCTAGTAGTAGTAGCGAGTAGCATAAGGAAGTATTGCGGAACATCTAGGAAACGGAACCGTTCGAGCTGGGATTGGCCGCCGACGAAGGTGCTGTCGTGGAGGCTGCCGCCGCTGCCGTAGCCGCTGCTGCTGCCGCCGCTGCTGCCACCACTGCCGCCGCCGTTGTGGCCGATGTGTTGCTCACTCCTCCGCTGGTCGTCAACTGCGAGAGGGTTTCCTGCGAGGCGTTGGCCTTCAGGATGTTGTTCTCGTACTCGAGCTGATTGATGCGATCCATGAGTTCAGAGATTTTTTCCTTCAGCACTTCGACCTCCTCGCGGACGGCGAACATCAAATGAGACTTGACAAGATCCTGTATTGGAGGATGGAGAATAAGAAAGAAGGATTAGTGGAAAGTTCACCGGTTTTCTGGTTGGATATGTGAAAATGGAAAGTTTAATTGGCTCTTTTTGCACTCAAAGAACATGGGATAGTTACGCGTAGAGGGGCAGTATCGCTATACGACTTAATTATGGCGTCTCAAATCCACAGTGGAGCAAGACATCTGTATATCTTGCTCATAGGAAATACAAAACATTACTTGCATTGAATAGATTTCGAGTAAAATAGAAAATTTGATGCCACTTCGAGTGTAAGTTATGCTCTAAATATGAGTTTGAAATTTGGTGTACAGGTAAAAAGTGAAGTTACGCGACGCCATTGGCTTCTGCAACACGGATTTTGCGTAATTTGCGATTTTCACGAAATTGGTGCGGATTTTAACACGAATTTCATACAAACTAAGCTGAAGTTTAAATTCAGATCATTAAGAAATCTAAAAAAAAAATTTAATGGAGTTGTACCCACCGCAAACTCCTCAAAATTCCTAGATTGCCAAGATCATTACGAAGACTCCTTTCAAATTGGTCTGTAGTCCTTTTCGGGTTCATTTTGGAAACTTCCTATATAATTGCTTAATTTTTGGAAATTACTTCTTGAGGAACTCTCATCCAATGTTATTCATTTGTCCTCTTAAAGCATGGCCCATTTAGTGATGGAACAAACTCTTTTGATTATTACAGCGCTTCGAGTGGACGTTTTCGGAAGCTTTTTACGTCAATTGGCTGCCAATAACAATAACAGTGTATTTTATCAGTTCATAAAACGCTCTCGTTGTGCACAGTCACCTGGAAAATCCATCGTGGTCCGCCTCCAAGCTGGCAAAAGTAAACCCCGTATGATGCGTGCTCAAACTTACAGGGAAACCTTGACGATGACTCGGAAGCCTCAATGTAAATGGCGGAGTTTAACTGCCAGGTATGTCCGATCGCGATTTGAGTCAAAAGTATGATACCGCCCGTAGTACAGTGCAGCGGGTTCGCTATCGCTAAGGCTCACAGGCGTACCGCGCCATTAGGTAACCCAATTGAGCACTCAAAAAGAATATCGTAGCTAGAACTTGTTCCCGAAAGCTGTATGACAACCGGTGGATTCATACTTATGGATAATGAAACCTATGTAAAGGCCGATTTCAGACAACTTCCAGGACCCAAATTTTACCAGGCGAAGGCTCAAGGAGGAGTCCCTGTCAGATTAATAATTGTTTTGCGGATAAATTCTTACGCAAATATATGATCTGCAAGGGCATTTGCAGCTTTCGGGCATAAGACAAAGGTTTTCGTCACTGAGAAAATTATGAACTTGCAGGTTTCACAAAACCGAATGTCTCTAGAAGCAAATACTGCCCTTCATGCGAAGATTTCGAGGAAGTGAACTGAAAAAAATATATCCACAGGTAGTTTGTTAATTTATCTGGAGGGCAACTGTGTGGCTGTGCTACAGAAAGTTAGAGAATTTTACAGAAAGAAGAATTAACATTTCAATCAACTGTTTTTACTGTATTATACTGAACTACTACTACTCTTTTATACTTAAATAAACAATCGATTTTGTTGAATTATGTCTAGCATTTTTTTTTGCTGACATTTTCTTAGTGTCAGAAATTTAACGTGGACAGGCATTATTGACTTCCGGTTACCTTTCTGATCAGGTCGCACTTAGATTTTAAGCCACAACTGAGTATCAGACTCAAAACTGTTCCTGTTGGCACGTAATAAAACACAAGTTCAATTATAAAACCCACTCACACCCAATGGCAACCCCGGCAGCATTTCCGTCATTTCATTCCAATTATCTTAGCTTCCCCGAAATGAATCCCGTGGGTTTTGAAGCTTGCTATTTTATAGAGGACCAATTTGCTGGCTGCTTATCGCATGCGATACGTTGCGTTGCTTACAAACAACACCAGTGGAAAAAGCAGTTCTAAAAATAGCACCCCATTGATGAATTTTAATCGAGTTGTCCACCAACAACACTCGCGTGTTCGACTATTTATCATGGCAAACAGAAGCAATAACACGATCGAATCAAGCGCAAGGCGTGTGCCATTCCGCGTCGACGACGTCAGAGGTCTTTGTTTATGCGATACAAATCAATAGACCATAATCACTGATATGACACATAAATTGCCAACCGTTATTGGCGGGGAGGGGCAGGAATGCGCATGAGACACGTTCCGACCATTCCGTTGTTTTCCGCGTTTTCGTTGCACTATGAAGAAGTCAAAGTCCAAGTAGCTGCATGGGCGACGGCGGCGGCGCGTGACGCCACAATTTTGATATCTACCGCACCGGTCTGTATCGCGAGATAATTAAACACGATCTATGACGTGCGTTGGTCGACGTGTTCAGGCTGCTAAGTACTGACTAATTTGTAAATCGTCAAGGACCAAAGGGCTGAATCAATTACAACGCACTTGCATCGATCGTCGATCCAACAATAGGGTAGATCAAAGGATCTCGGGGTGGGTAATTGGCAATTTGTTTGAAACGTATAATGTGCTATATGTACGATGTCGATCGAGCTGTGCCAGAAAAAAATAAGCATGTGCAAATTTGTATTTTTAAACGTTGGATTTCACCGCGATCAATCAAGATGCGACTGCCTACTTCGCCAATAGGGTTACCATGTAGTTTGGTTTTGGTGAATGTTTATCGATTGCTCGAAATTCTGGCAACCTACATACACCAACCAGCGGTCAGCCAATTCGGGGCGTTGATAGCAATTCGCAAGCCATGCTCAACAATAAACAAACATATTTCTGTCGCTATCAAAGTACGTCAAGTGCAGTCAGTGCACTGAAAGTATAACAGTCCGAACTTGATTAAAAGCGAAACAATATACGGCAATCAACTTGAGAAGTTTCATCATCGCTTCGTCGTCACGCCGACTGTTCTAGAAGCTTCCGAACTGACCACTGCGCAAGGAATTTGCGAATATCCAGTCTTGCTGAAACATTCCTTCCTGTTCATCATCATCAACATCCCGAAAGATCAGCTGCCAATACAGCGTTAACGTTACCAGCTCGACAGCAGGGAGGAAATCGAGCATGTAATTTATTACTATTCCAAGCAGGTGCAGCAGCTGTTCACCAACAAGACACCATGTGCGCCACTTCATCACTGAATCTGCTAATGCCGACTTGAAGCTCTGTTTCAGTAAAATAAACAAACATTTATTTGGGCATTCACAATCCCACCTACAGCGTCGTTTTCGTGTCGGAATTGCGGAGGTTAGGGCCAAACAAACAGTAGTTTCCGATTCAAAGTAACCTTTTGAAACTCAAAAAGTTTCCACAACGGACTCGGCTATTTTTAGCTGATTGAAGTACGCGGCGCGGTCCCTCAGGGCCATTCGGATGGCAACCAACGCTCAATCAAGAACGAGGTGCGATGAAATTTGCGTATTAAATCAATTGACGGCAATGGACTGATCGTGCTGAAGCCGAAGATAACAACCAATTCATCGCGATAGGAATTCAAGATGTGATACATGTCGTTCCCTTTGTGCATCGTGTAGCAAAACG
>JAHHFK020003396.1:0-140000 GCA_024533555.2 Aedes koreicus
AGACGTAAGCAGAGGGATTAATGTCTAAATATTAGCAGTTCTTATTATAGATTACATACAGCATCATCAAATGTCTTAGGGGCTGACTAAACTGTTTAAAACCCGTCCCGTACCCTATAAAAGATTTGATTATTTTACTTCATCTTTATACATTATTTAATTATTTTTATTTACCTTATTGACTTATAAATCAAATTGATGCATTTATTCTTATATTTTTCACTCAACTGTATTTACTCATTATTTTGTTCAATTATTTATGTATTGATGAAGTATTAATCCATTTATTGACTTATGAATATTTTCATCATCTCATTCGTTCATTTTTGTATGATAAATTTCAAGAATTTTTTTATTTAGTTTATATTATTGGCTGGTTTGTTTGAATTATTTATTTATTATTCAACTATTATATTTACTCATGCTCATTTTTTACTCCTCTTTGAATTGTATTTTTTCAAATGTATTTAAATTTATTCTCATGAATTTATAGTCAAATTTATTACTTTTCTATAAACTTTTGACTTCTTGTTTTGTTTGTATATTTTTTTGTTTGTTATCTTTTGATTCAACCATACATTATTTTTTTGGCGAAAATATAATTTTTTTTGTAACTTTTTTGTGTTTATGTAATACATTTAATTTATTTAACTACAAGTTGAATATGTTTTTAACTAAACATTAATTAATAGATGAATTAATGTTGAAAGTTTATCATTTTAATATACATGAATTATTTTAGTTGATTTTTTTTTAATAATTCAACTTATTTACGGATTCGCGTATGTTTCTTCTTATTCATTTTTTTCATTTAGTAATTGATTTTACTTTTTATGGATTCATTGGTTGAATTATGTTTTTTATAGAATTTTTTTTGTGAATTTAATTTATTCATACATTCGCTGATTAAATTTAAATAGAATATTAATTTTTTTTTTTTACATAATTTGTTTTTTTTTATTCTCAAGTGTGCTCAATACTATTTACTTAACAATTATTTTATTTTTTGTTTTGTATTTATTTGTTGGAGTTGGTTTGAATCAATTTATTCGTTCAATATTTTTATTAATTTTGTTTATATTTGTTGAATGTTCATGATTCATTCATTCTTTAATGAATTCTGGAAAGTGTGAGCTGTTTTGTGGAATAGCGTGTAACTAGAAAATGAGAAGAAAGATTAGTTATTTCTTTTTGATTCCAACAAACTTTATTGCTTATCTGGACAGATACGCGTATTTCGTCTACAATGTGCAGACTTCTTCAGTGTCGTGTACTAATACTTGACTGAAAAAAAAACCTTCGCCGCCTGCCGTATATATACTTTTTTCCAAATACAAAAACTTTTACCTACAGCTAAAATTTTTAACATAACCTATCCTGAATCAAGAACAAATATACTTAATATCTACCACGCTTTTTATCTATACCTAACCTATTTATTCTGTAGCAGTGGGTGCTCCACTGCGTCGGCTTGGTTGTCGTTTAGATACTAAGTTGCAGAGCCATGTGTACGTGTTACCTTGGTATTTGTTTAGTAGATTTGTGTTGTGTTGTTTGTTGATTTCTAAGCTTTCTGCGACTCCTAATTTTCATGGTGTAAGATTGTGATGTCTTTCATCGTTATGTCGTGATTTTCGGTGTTCTGCAACTGTCGATTTGAAGTTTTGAGAAATTCCTTTCTCATTCTGTTTGACAGCCTTAGTCACCTCCGCTAGTTGCTCTTTGAACCTTGTTGCCATGGTTCTCTTTGTTTGACCTACATATATTTTGCTGCAGTGTTTACACTTGATTTTGTATACCCCTGCTCTGCCTTACTTAGCTTACCTTACCAATCAGACTAAGGCCGATGTGGCCTCTGCTTTACACGGAAGTTGTAATCGATCCATGGCTGTACCTCACCAGCCTCGCTGTCTACGAAGAGTCGGCAGGTTACCTAATACATTTACTGAATCTTTGATGGAGCCTAACAACGATGCCAATTGATTTTGCCTACTAGAGAAAACTAAGTCCAAACCAAATTCTCTAAGTCGTGGTTTCAGCTTTTGTGTAATGTCTTAATCGAAGGGGCGGATACACGTTTTAGGGGTTTAGGTGAATCGGAGAGGGTTGTTTGCTACTTCCTATGAAGATGTTTTTCCTTGCGTGATGATTGCTTGAATTGTCATCTTTTCGTAACCATTGAGTCTGGCAGTTTCGAGATATATGGCAATTGTTTGGCTTTTCCGGTTTTATTGAGAGGACGGGTCAACGTCCGGTGGATCATGTGGTGGAAAGTGGCCATTTTATGCTGGAAATAGTGGTTTGAAGTGTAAGGGATGACTCTTTGGGTGTTTGTGGGGTTTCTGAAGATTTTAAACTCTAAAGGCGATGATGACAATGATTCTCTCACTACTAGAAGGTCAAGGAAGGCAAGTTTCCCATCCTTTTCTATTTCATGAGTGAACTTAATGTTTTTGTGGAGATTGTTGATTTCTTGATGAATTAATGGGAGATCCTCTTGTTTCACTACGGTGAAGATTTTTTTTTTTATTAAATCATTTATTTGTACAGGCTCGATCGAATCAACTTTACAGAGCCAAGTTATCATATTTATATACATCAATTATCTTAAAACTAATGTTAAGGGGATAGAACCGATTACTCGCGGCCGTCTCGAGGTTAATAGGAATAACAATTGTATGGATGGGAAGATAGGCGGGAATTTGAAGTGTGGTTTACAAAGCACGTTTATTTTAAATTCGGAATTGGATAAAAACTTATAACTATACAACTTTAGGTTTTCTTTTGACTTTAACATTTTTGAGAATGAGAAAAAAAAACACACACACACAAACACAGAGAAAAAAAAACTTAAAGCAAACATACAGGTTAAACTAACTACAATCTAAGGCTAATGTTAGTCAAAAACACATAAATGAGTTTCATAAACTCCAGATCACGCATAGCCAAAATATCTCGAACCGGTACATTGGGTTGTCTACCTCGAGCCCGAAGGGAATCATAAAGCTCAGATCTGACTCCACGATGCTCAGCACATGACCAAATAATGTGATCTGCGTCCTGGTAACCTTGTCCACATTCACAGAGATTGCTGTCGCTCAGCCCAACACGGTATAAATGAGCGTTCAAAGAATAATGATTGGACATGAGGCGAGACATCACACGAATGAAGTCTCGACCCACATCCATCCCTCCAAACCAAGATTTCTTCGACACCTTTGGGATGATAGAATGTTGCCATCGCCCCAAATCTCCTTTACTCCATTTATACTGCCAGCTGACGAGTGACTGTTGACGAAAAATAGTAAAAAATTCATTAAAGGCGATTTGTCGATCATAAATATCGCCTTCTATAGCGCCCACCTTTGCCAGCGAGTCCGCTCTCTCATTGCCCAGAATTGAACAATGAGATGGGACCCATACAAAGGTGATGATAAAATAACGCGAAGATAAAGCACTTAGAAGCTCCTGTATTTTCATGAGAAAATACGAGGAGTGCTTTACCGGCCTCAAGGAGCGAATAGCCTCTAAAGAACTGAGACTATCCGTGAAAATGAAATACTGATCCGGTGTAAGTGAGGCAACAATTTCTAGCGTAAAGTGTATTGCCGCTAATTCAGCGACATATACGGAACAAGGAGCTTGAAGTTTACGATTGGCGCTATAAATTTCATTAAATATACCAAAGCCTGCTGACTCCTCTATCAATGATCCGTCAGTGAAGAACAATTTAGTGGAATCAACTTGGCCAAACTTTGCAGCAAATATCACCGGAGCAATCATAGGACGATGATGCTCTGGGATTCCATGAAGCTCCTGCTTCATGGATAAATCAAAATGAACCGAATTATCGAAATCGGAGGAGCAAACACGATTGGAAATGTTCGGCGAAGGGCTGACATCCTGTGTTATGTACAAATGGTACAAAGTCATGAAGCGAGTTTGAGGATTCAACTCGAGAAGCTTCTCAAAATTTTCGATTACCTGGGGGTTCATTACTTCACACCTGGTGAGGAGCCGGAGAGATAACTCTGTAAACCGATCCGAGAGTGGCAACATGCCGGCCAGCACTTCAAGACTCATGGTGTGAGTCGAGTGCATGCAACCTAACGCGATACGAAGACACCGATACTGAATACGTTCCAGTTTAATGAAGTGCGACCGAGCCGCTGACTGAAAACAAAAACTACCGTATTCCATAACCGACAAAATCGTTGTCCGGTACAACGTTAGAAGATCTTGCGGATGCGCTCCCCACCAGGTCCCGGTAATTGTTCGAAGAAAGTTGACCCTCTGCTGGCACTTTCGCTTCAGATACTCAATGTGGGATCTCCAGGTGCACTTTGAATCGAACCAGACCCCAAGATATTTAAAGGACATTGAATGAGTTATCGGCTTACCCCAAATTTGAAGCTTCGGTTGTGCTGGGTTATGCTTCCTAGAAAAAACTACCAACTCAGTTTTCTCCGTAGAGAATTCGATACCTAGCTCTAAAGCCCAAGTAGACAAATTGTCTAAGGTATCCTGTAAGGGTCCTTGCAGATCGACCCCATTGGGTCCCGTGACAGACACTACGCCGTCATCCGCAAGTTGTCTCAACGTACAGTTGTCATTTAGACAACTGTCAATGTCTTTGACATAAACATTATACAAAAGAGGGCTTAAACATGATCCCTGGGGGAGACCCATGTAGCTAAATCGGGAAGCTGTAGAGGTTCCATGAGAGAAGCTCATATGTTTCTCTGACAGCAAATTATACAAAAAATTATTCATTAATGGTGAAAAGCCACAAGCGTGGAGTTTATCTGATAGAACTTCAACAGATACTGAATCAAAAGCCCCCTTGATATCCAAGAAAACAGAAGCCATTTGCTCTTTTTTAGCAAAAGCTAACTGAATATCTGTGGAAAGCAACGCGAGACAGTCGTTCGTTCCCTTACCCCTACGGAAACCATATTGAGTATCTGAAAGCAGGTTATTCGTCTCAACCCATTTGTCCAGACGGAAGAGGATCATTTTCTCCAACAACTTTCGAATACAAGATAACATCGCGATGGGTCGATAGGAGTTGTGGTCAGACGCGGGTTTACCAGGTTTTTGAATGGCTATAACTCTCACCCGTCTCCAATCATCCGGTACAATGTTGAGTTCCAGAAACTGATTAAACAAGTACAACATGCGCCTCTTAGCGACGTCTGGGAGATTCTTAAGCAAGTTGAACTTGATCCTATCAGCCCCTGGAGCCGTATTGCCACACGAAAGGAGTGCGAGAGAGAACTCTACCATTGAAAAAGGTTGGCTGTTCTCATCTATCGAATTCGTGGTTTCGCGAGGAATCATCCGTGCCGGCACAGAATCTGGACAAACTTTTCGCGCAAACTTGAGGATCCATTGGTCCGAGTACTCTTCGCTCTCGTTGTTCGTAGTTCGGTTACGCAATCTTCGCGCCGTGTTCCAAAGAGTACTCATCGACGTCTCGCGCGATAGCCCGTCCACGAATCTTCGCCAGTAACCGCGTTTCTTGGCCTTGATGAGACTCTTAAGTTCGCGTTCGAGAGCCGTGTATACTTCGAAGTGCTCAGGTATTCCACGTCTACGGAAAACTTTAAACGCGTCGGACTTTTTACGGTAAACCTCGGTGCATTGCTGATCCCACCATGGAGAAGGAGGTTTCCTACGAAATGACGTTCCTGGAACTGGTCGAGTTTGAGCTTGAAGCGCGCTGTCTAAGATCAGGTTGGAGAGGAAGTTATATTCCTCCAGCGGTGGAAGCTCTTCTACCGTCGTTACGGCTTCCTCTACTGCTGTCTTGAACTTTGTCCAATCGATGTAACGGGTAAGATCATACGCGACGTTGATGGATTCCGATGGATTGAACCCGGTGGCAATCGAAATTTTTATGGGCAAGTGATCACTACCGTGGGGATCTTGAATCACATCCCATGTGCAATCCAACGATAATGAATTCGAACAAAGTGTGAGGTCTAATCTACTGCCAATTGAGGATGGACCAGCCAAACGTGTTACTTCTCCATTGTTAAGAACTGTCATATTGAAGTTGTCACAGAGGTCATATAACAAGGAAGACCGGTTGTCGTCGTACAGTTCTCCCCAGCCTGTACCGTGAGAGTTAAAATCTCCCATGATCAACCGCGGAGCAGGAAGAACCGAACAAATATCTGAAAGTTGTTTTTGGTTTATTGAGGCTCTAGGAGGAATATAAACGGAAGCAATGCAAAGGCTTTTATTTTTAATAACAGCCTGACATGCGACAACTTCAATACCTGGAATAGGAGGAAAATTCACTCTATAGAAGGAGTAGCACTTTTTGATCCCCAAAAGTACTCCTCCTCCACGTGAATCCTCACGATCAAGACGAATAATGTTGAAATCATGAAACGGAAGATCGATTTCGGGAGAGAGCCATGTTTCACAAATAGCAAATGCATCACAACCGGTATTGTGAGCCAAAAATTTGAAAGATTCCAATTTAGGAACAAAACTTCGACAATTCCACTGCAGAACAGTGATCAAATCCCCGACCTCATTTGGAAAATTATCCATCGAAGGAAATGATAGCTGCAAGGAGGGGCCACTTAATTGTCAATTGCTTCAAGAAAGTCTTCACTGTGGGAAGCATTGCCAATATAATGCTTTTGAGAGGGTCAGAAATTTCAAGGTACTTGAAGATACCTTCGACAATGTTATCAAATGAGAACAGCCCGCTTGAGGAGGGGGCTTCTGTTCTTAAAAGCGGGGCATCAGGGCTTTTGGATGTCCCCGGAAGAGATGGAAAGTCCTGGGTGTAGTTAGTACTACGAAAACCAGGAGGAATTGGATTTTCCTTTTTCCCACCTTTTTTTGAAGTAGGCATGCTGGTCTCGGGCTTCTTTTCAGCAACTTTCCGTGGGCGGACGCGTCTTCGCTTCCGTGGGGCACCTTCCGGAAAACTGCACGATGTTCCCTCTTCAGCCAAATCAAAGTCAGACTCGTCATCTGACAGAGGAGCAAAGGGATTTGTATTGGCATCGGGTGATGGTGTGGCTTTTTTCACCATTTCGGCGAAAGATTGCCTGGAACGCTGTTTTAGCGAGCGTTCCAATTGTTCCCCGCGTTGTTTGTACGCCGGGCACGACGAGAGAGCATGAGGAGGAGTACCCTTACAGAAAGCGCATTTTGGTGTGCTGTCTGCGCAGGCGCCATCCTCGTGTTTCTCCCCGCAGTTGGAGCAGCGTGCCTTATTGCCGCAATGGGAGGTCGTATGTCCCATCTGCTGGCATTTTTGGCAGGTCATGACCCGAGGTACGAACAACCGCACAGGTAGTCGAAGTTTTCCCAACTCGACGTATTGAGGGAGGGCTGAGCCAGAGAAGGTCACACGAAACGAGTCTGACGGTGTAAACTTCTTTTCACCCTTAGTGATCGATACTGTACCAAGTCTTATCACATCCAGTATCTTCACTGGAGAAAGCAGGTGGTTCTTAAATCGACCAACCCCCTGTTTCAGCAGGATCTCAGGGTTCACACTCGTTTCGGTGACCACACCTTCAATTTCAATACCCCGAGCTGGGATATACACCCGATACTCGAGTGTAAAAAGCTGAGAGACAGCAATCTCGTTAGCTTGCTTAAGGTTGGACACAACGACCCGAAGTTTATTCGGTCTCACTTTTATTATCTCGGTCACGGCCGAGAATCGCTTCGTCAGATCGTTGGAGATCTGATATACGTTAAGAGGTTTCGTTTTGGGCTGAAAGAAGACAACCCATGGACCAGCTGAACCATCTGGATAAGCACGTGATCGGGTAACCTTATGAGCTACCCCATCATTTCGCGCCATAGATGATTCGTCTTCCGACAAATCATCCATGGCTCTCACGTGGGAGTTTATGACGCTCAAACCCTCACGCAATTAAAAATAATCGAACACAGAAAAACAAACTAAAGCTAAAAACACTCTCTCACACACACACGCACTCACTCAAAATTAAATTATAATGTATTCAGGAGAAACAAAAACTTATCTTATATGTATCACTGATCTGCTGCAGCCGGTCAACGAATGTGCTACTGCTGCCGAGCGACGATGTGTGGCCGCTTGTACAGGCTAGATGTGGAGCTCAGCGATGATGAAAATGATGACGATGATGAAGACGCTGGTCGGTGGTGGTTGGCAGATGAACGATTGCACGCTACACACGATGGACTGCTGGTGTGCGTGCCGTGAATAGATGCGGAGCAATATGGCTATTCGATTGCTAATTGCAATTAATAGCGTCGTTGCACTGATTAACACACGTTTTCTTCTTCAGAAAAAGCTAAACTCGATATCAACTGCGATGAGGACACTATCGAGAGAAAAAAAAAAATCTGCACTTGGAAACAACGCGTGACAAACTTCCAAAGCAACGGAGAGCGTACACAACGAACCGCACCGTTCGCTTGTTCACTGGACAATGAGGACTACGGTGAAGATGTCATCGACGTATCTCCACCAACAAGTTGCAAATAATCGGTACGCTAGGGAAAAGGGCCGTGACGTCGAAAGAAACCATTACTTCCTTATCATGTATATCACTTGATGACTGTAGCTGTTGTACAAATTCCTGAGAGTTACGAACTGAGTTTGCTGGGAATTGATCGGAGATACCTTGAAATTCTTTTATTAGCCATTTTGCTAGCTTATGGGCTGGAGATCCTACAGATGAAACAATCTCCCTCATTTCGTTTCCGGGTTTGTGGACTTTTGGGAGGCCTTTAACTCTGGGAAGGATGGGGTTTGGTTCGCGAAGACAGATTGCTGCATCCCCTAGTACTGTTTTACACTCCTTAAGTGTTTTATACACGTGTTTTACAATGTTTGGTAGGGAGTCTACTCGAAGCTACCTGTAAGGTCTATTATTGATCTTTGAAGCCATCTGCCTGTCGTAGTCCTCCTTATCCATGATGACGACTCTGTTGCCTTTGCCTGCTTTTAGGTAAAACCAAAAGGCTTTGACTTCACTTCCTTAACGATGCGAATTTCCTTCTCATTGTTGTGTCTTTGTTTCTGTCCGTCCTTAATAATGTTTAGTGATAGTGGCTGGCTGTGTTTTGTAAAGATGTCGGAAATGTGTGTGTAATTGCACTCTCCACGTCGATGATAATCTGCTCCACGTCGGGCTTGGTTGTAACCGCGCATCCTGTGAATGCGGTCGTCAATCGGTTGACAACCAGTCGCATAATGGAGTGGATCACCAGCATCGTGGTGAAGGTGGGTGTAAGCGTGGCCTGTTTCTTGGTGTAATGTGTGGTCCATGTCTGTTGGGATTCTATCCGCAGCCTGTTGAGTTTCCTATAGATGACCGTTCGTTTCCTATTCGATTCGCATTCCTCTGCTACCTTGGCTCCGGATAAGAACTCCTTGAATTTTACGGGATACTTCTTGGCTAATTTCAGGTGCAGAGAATAGCACTCCAAAGTCTTCCGGTCCAGTTTGAGAATAGTCATTTGATGCTGTCCTTGATGAATTCCGCTTCCATTTTCCTGACGATGTTGGCAGGGGTGGATGTCCGTATCTTATTCCTATGTCTTATTGGTACAACTTTATATTTTACGCATTTCTTCAGAAATGCTACGTCCTTAGTGGAATATCTGTAATTAGAAAATGAGAAGAAAAATTAGTAATTTTCATTCATATGGCAGGTGGCAAAGGTTTTCTTTCAGTCGAGTATTAGTACACGACACTGAAAAAATCTGCACATTGTAGACGAAATACGCGTATCTGTCAAGGTAAGCAATAAAGGTAGTTGGAATAAAATGGATATTACTAATCTTTCTTCTCATTTTCTTATTACTTTCTTTTATGTATTGATTCAATTTGTTTTATTCATTTATTGATATATCTTTTTCTATAAACTTTATAATATTTTTCTCAAATGCATTAATTAATTTATTTATTTACTTACGCATATATGCATTTAGTGTTTTTTCTTCTATTTATTGTTATTTATGTTTGGGCGGTTTGGGCCTATAACTTTTCTCGATACGCCTCTCTGATGATCGGTTTCGTTTGTTGTCGTCTCTTTCATTCTTGATTAAATTTAATTTACGTTTGAGTCTTACTTCCTCTCTTTGTTTACAAAATCAGATACGTTTGTTTGAAAAACTACTCGAGATTTGTTCTCCATCGCGTTGAATCATTGCGGTCTTTCAGCGTTGCTCTAAGCAATCCACTGAACGAAAATTCCCACATCGGTGCAGGCGTTGAGTTTCTGTGTCAAATTTTTTCTTCATTACAAAAACTGTCCGATTGAAGATAGGACAACGTTTAACGGGTGTCCACTAAATAATGAGAACGAAAAGAATGGGTCAGGAAAAAAATACCAGTGAAGTTTTGTTCAAACTGATTTATTTTATTAAAAGGGTCAACTTAAATCTTCAAACTAAGTTTAGTGAATATTGTCATATGGTCCGTGGTCCGCCGTGCGGCGCAGCTTAGTCGTTATGCTGGAACATGACCGTTGGACGGCAGCCACATCGATTTTTCGGATGCAGCTTTTGATCCTGTTGGTAAGTTGCTTGGTGTTCTTGGCCTTCCAATTATCCTTGTATACCATGGAGCTCAAAAGACCGAAGAAATCCTCGATAGGACGGCACTGTGGCAAATTTGTCAGATTCCGGTCTTTTGGGACATATGGTATATTTTGGCTCTCCAAAAACGTTAGCGTTTTTTTTTGCGTAGTGCGATGATGCCTTGTCCGGCCAAAACACGTATTTGCCATCCGAGTGATGTTGTTTAAGAAATGGGATGAGTATTTTATGCAAACACTCTCTTTGGTACACCTCCTGGTTGATGGCCAAACCGCTTGGTTTGAACCACGGCTTCGAAATATCCTTATCGGATATTACGATGTATAACATAACCTTCGATTCAAATTTGTGCTTGAACTTATACATTACTTTTGGAGGAGTAGTAGATTTGTCCTTAGTGTAGAATCGGTCGTTTTCCGGTATCTGAGACTTCGAAAGAGGAAAGTAGCTTTCGTCGTCCAGAACGAAAGATTTTCCGCCGTAATTCCGAGTCATCCAGCGGCATTGGGATTTCACGGTTTGAATCTGCTCATCTGTGTACTCTGGGGATCTGGTTTTCTTTTTACACACTATTCCTTCTTTCTTTAGCGTCTTGCACATGAGTGACTTCGAACAATGGAACTTTCGGGCTGCTTCCCGTTGACTTACCGAATCCTTGTTGTTGAACATGCTGCGCAGCGAGCGGAGCGTTTTCTCATTCATTATTTTTGCTGGACGGCCGCAACCTTTCTTCCGGGTTACTCTCATGCATGCCAGGATACGGTATACGGTGGATACCGGAACTTTTTCACGACAAAAATGGTCCACCGTGTATTTTTTTCCACGATCTTCGTTCGCTTGAAAGAATTGTACAACGCGCGCGCGCAGTTCTTCCTGTTTCGACGGCATGCTGAACACGACTGAACATATTAGAGTGAAATAAGAGTGTATGAAAATTTTCTGGAGAGTGCAACGATTCATTCATCTAAAGTGACATTTCTATGCGGCCGTTTTTGTTCTGATGGAAAAGTATTGAAATCATTCTCATTTTTTAGTGGACACCCGTTATTTGAAATTTATGAAACTCATTTATGTGTTTTTGACTAACATTAGCCTTAGATTGTAGTTTGATTAACTTACTTGTTTAGGTTAAATTTGTGAGGATTGTGTGCATCGGTGTGTGATTGTGGTTGTGTGTTTGAGTGTTGTGTGTGTGTGTGAGTGAGTGATTTTTTTTTTAAATTGAAAACGCTCAATAAAAAAATTGTAATTTGAAATTCTAGATTTAAGAAAACCATTGTTCCTTTTGCTTTGTTTAAAATTTCCACCGCAATTTTCCCATCCATAAAATTGTAATTCCTATTAACCTCGAGACGGCCGCGAGTAATCGGTTCCACCCCTTTAACCTTAGTTCTAAGATAACTGATGTATATAAACATGAAAACTTGGCTCTGTAAAGTTGATTCGATTGAGCCTGTACAAATAAATGAATTCATAAAAAAAACGTTTATTTGTATTCGAATTGATTTTGAATACCTGCCACAATTTGCACTTCACTAGTCCAAAATATATTCCGTCTGTAGAGTACACTAAATGTCTCTTTGGAAAATTTTCACATGCAGTCAAGTGTCATTATTTGATCAGGAGCCATTGGAAGACTTGGCAGTTAGTATTCCTTCACACGTCACCAAAGTCAAATACAAACATTGAACCTATGGAAACAACATCAACAGCAGCAATAGCAGTGAGTTAAATCCCATCTTGCTCATTGCTGAAGCTAATTAGGTCACGTTGATTGTTTGATATTGCAGATATGCTAATCGTCGTCATCACTAAATCAGTAGGGAAATTCCATGCGCTGGACCGACGTCGCTGCATCATCCAACGCGACACAACAATGATGGTGGAAAACTTAAACATATATCTGCCGCATACATCCTTGCATGAATCATCTCCGATCTTCCCCTAGCCAAGTGCTGCGCCGATGCTAAGTGCACTTTGATGGAAGCAGAAGATGAAATCCGGGCAACTCTCTTCTCCTGCTGAGGATGCAGCTTACCGAAACAACTTCTGTTGCTGCAGCTTCTGCGGCCACTACCGTTGAGTGTATGTAAATATTTATAATGAGAGATCAATTTCCATCTTAATAATAATGATTGATAAACACTGAAAGGCAATTTGATGTTGCTCCTTCGTGCATAACTTGAAATCTTCAGTACTTGACTCTGGTCATCTTCCCAGGCGGCCTCCTGAGTGTGTGTGTGTATATTTGCGGTTGCGATGCGGTGATTTGTCCTATAGTGCTACATTGTGGGACCGCCTCAACTTCTCCTCCTTCCCATCAATCCTCCAGGACGGAAATTGGCGCTAGCAGAACGCGACAAACCTCTGCTTGGCACTATCCTTACTGAAGAGGGCGGCGCGGCCAGTGTGTTGTCAACCGTTGTCTGTCCATCAAGCGACAACAACAACAACAACAAACGGCATGACGGCCAGATTTGCCAACATTCTGCTTGCTTCCACGAATATTCTGCCTGCTGGATATATGTGAATGTGACATGCATATAAAGCAAATGCAAATTGATATGTTAATTACTATGCAAATAAAACTGAAGACGGAATCCATCATGCAAGCGCTTAATTTGTTCAAACAGACTCGAAAGCCCATGACAGCGATGCGCTGTGTGGATGGCGGGATTGCTGTTGCTCCGGAAATTCCACACGATGAAGGACGGACGAATGGGTATGATAGGGACTGCGGCCTGGGATGAGAGAGAGAGAGAGAGAGAGAGAGAGAAGTGTCACTGTTGCTTGTGGCTTTCTGATTGCATGAACGATGGACAACACCACAAAGTGGTACAGTACAGATCAGATTTTTCGTTTGACATTGGGAGATATGAGAAAAAAAAATAGAGTATGGTAAAATTGTGCACACTGAAAATTTATTTTCGTAAATAAGCTTTCACTCGTTTCGTAAATATGGATTTTGTACATAGAACAAATGTCTCGTGTATTGTATGAAACATTCATAATGCTTTTTATCTGGTGACATGCTATCATTACACATTTTTGTAAAACGCACGAAATGGATTTTGTGAAGACCAGCCAATCGCTGCTTCTCTGTTGGTGTTGCTGCCAGGATGGACGGGTATTATTTATATATCCCAACAACAAAATTAAAGCGCTGCCGAGCGTTCTAACTTGACACGCATTAATCAAGGATCTTCTCAAGCGTCACCATGGCCTAGTGAGATCAACCACGGATTCAATAACAACTCTTTACAAAAATACGGGATCAAATCCTATGCCAGAAACATTTAAAAAAAACGCTGGACAACTCCACGCGGTTGCGTTTGTTTTTTCAATTACATTTCGAGTCGATAAAGAAGATCTGTCCGTCATTCTTTTACCCACCAGAGAGACGTTCTTTTTTTAAATTTGTAGTAAAACATTCGTAGCTCTTTGTATTGTTTTTGTGCAATGAACGAATGTTCTTTCTGTTTCAACAAATGCTTCGTGTTTTTGACAGTAGCGCGTGTGGCATTAATTACGAAGGTAGCTACATAGAACGCACAAATCAGTTTCGTGGCAGAAAACAACGAATGGATTCGTAAGTGCTACCTTTGATTTCGTAGTATAAACTAAAATTAATTTTCAGTGCATATAATTCACAAATCTCGCATTACAATTGAATGGGGCCTATCTTCGTTGATTGATTCGAATAACTCCCCTGTGAATAACGCGACTGCAAAAGCGTTTTCTATTTCATTGTTCAATTTATAAACTTACAACATCTCCTCTCGATCACGGAGAAAAAGTATGGTACAAACAACCATATTTTAGGTTGCGTCAACCAAATTTCAGTATAAAAAACATACAAACACATTATTGGTTTACAGCATTGGACAAACCAGAATGCTTGATATAAACTCATAATTTAGGTTGTTTTTGTTCCAAACTTCAACCTAAATTTAATCAATATTTGTTTGAAATTATAATAATATGGTTCAATTTTGACAGCTGAAAAATCTTAGACAAATTCAAACAAAACTCACAGCTTGTTCCAACCCAAAATTTCTTGACAACTTATTCAAAACGATGTATCTGATTTTTTAAACAAAGAGGGAAAAAAAGATTCAAAAGTTAAATTCTTGAAACCCTTACTACTTTCATGCAAACTAGGGCCACCAACAAAAGAAATAAAATTTCCCTAAGATAATGGTGATGCTTGATTCCGTGGGAGTGCAAGAGTGTTGAGAAATAAACATTTGAATCTTTTTCCCCCTATCTTTGTTTACAAAATCACAAACGTCGTTTTGAATTAGTTTTCTAGATTAAGGGCTTACGCTGAAGCATTCTCGACGGCAGCCATTGCCTCAAAATTTAGAATTGATATAACTCAGAATCTGTACTAGATATTGAATATTTCATCACATCAGCTAGTATGCTTTCTTTGTGTGAGCAATCTGATGGATTTTGATTCAATGTACATTCACTTACAATCGAGATTTATCAATTGGAAATATCGAGGTAAGTTTGCGAGAGAGAAAGATAAAAGATAAGAAAAAATACATGGAGCAGCAATTCACCTTAAGAGTTATAGAAACGTATCGTTTGTTTTAATGAATATCGAATCGGCAATTGACACCAATGGTATGGTTTGAAATAACCGATCAATTTGTTGAAATCTAGGAAAAATTAGTACTACAGCTTCCAAATTTTTCGTTCCATTTAATTCTTTAGCTAGACTACTGGTAAACGCAAGATTGTGCTATGTTTAGGAAATAACATAAGACATAGACAGCTATGCGTTTACTGGCAATTTAGGTCTCAGAGCAGATAAAAAATAATAACATTGACTTTTAACAATTGTAAATTTTAATAACAACTTTATATTTGTAATAGTTATGCAGGCGTACATATGCAGTTCCATTTAAATTCTGTAATTTAATAAGGTCTGAATCACAGGATCCAATGTTGTCTACCAACGCAATTTTAGTTTTTTTTTGTATATATTTTTTAATTTTTTTTACAATTTCCACAATAAACCATTATCACATATTTCACACCGGATTTTAGATCCACGCACGAACAGCCGATAGACAACGATTTCACACCCAAATAAGCTAAGCATGAGCTGACATAAGAAAAGGTAAACTAATCATGTAGTTTGTTTTCAACTATATTTAAGGTTGGTGTTTACCAAACAAAACATTCTGTTCATTTTAAGCGATTATAACCTACGATCACAATTTGTATCAGTTTAAAAAGAACTGTGTCTAGCAATTAATTTATTTTAAAACAAACCGTTTTAAGGTTGAAAATGACTAGACTTGCAGTTTTGTTCAACTAATGTTGTTATTATACGACTGGAAGTCACTATCAAACAAATAAACAAACAAACAAATATGAATATTAACTCGAACAGAACCAGAGCTTGAAATTCAACCATATTTTTGGTTCTCTCAAACTCTTTTTTCTTTGCATGTTGCATGTCTGCACAAATTCGATGGTTTAATCGTGATAAACCAAACAGAATTTCGATAAAGCGAATCTATCAACGAAGATGCTTAGGCTCTTTTCAAATGTTACTTGAGAATATTTATAATTATTTCTTAGACGTACACAGGAACAGATAAGACGTTTATTTTATAAGATTTTGTCTCTATACCAATCACTAAAGTATGTAGAATGAAGTGCGAATCGGAAAACGTTAAGTCGTATAATATGACATAAGGCCTGCATCCAAATTAATCCAGATACTATAAAATCACTGTAACTTCTAAAATATTGCACTTAAGAGTAGAAAAAATCGCTGATGTAAAGCTGGGAGTCTAAGACAAAAAAGACTTTGTTTTTAAATTCCATGCTTAGTGTTCAAAATGACGACGAATAAAAATCACGTGCGCAAGAGGATTTTGTACAGACGTAAGGCAAATCCTGACTTGTCAACACCGGAACTAACACAAACATTGATTAATCTATATCCACTGTTCACGGTGTTCTCAAATCATGTTCGGTACGGTTGACAGTTGATAGGAAGTGTCAAACACATTGGACGTGTTGATCCTGGCATGGACCAAATGGTGAAGACGATATTGAAGTCCAACCCGAATCTCTA
This sequence comes from Aedes koreicus, assembly GCA_024533555.2. Classification (NCBI taxonomy): domain Eukaryota; kingdom Metazoa; phylum Arthropoda; class Insecta; order Diptera; family Culicidae; genus Aedes; species Aedes koreicus. Next base: position 16,673 of record JAHHFK020003396.1, read on the forward strand.
TGTTCATACTATGGTTCGTAAAATAACAATTGCAACCCGTCAGCCTGGCGAGTTTCCCGTGGAAAAGTAAAAATGGCTTAAGCGCCACTCCCGAGGGGACCATCTACCAATGTTGGGGTTGCCCGACCTTATTGAGACCCTTCAGGGGAGGGTTCTGGTTTTTCCCAAATCTATGGACGGGAAACAAGCTGGTTGACCAAGGAAACGGAATGTTGCTCGAACAAACGGTCGTGCAAATAGGGAAACGTTAACCTGTTCAAGCCTATGAGAAAATTTTATTCGCGGTTCTTATCATCACGGGAAAACCTTTTCCCAAACACCTCGAACAGATTCCCGTTCGATTAGAGATCTGCCCGTTGATTGGATTCAGGGCCAACCTCCCCAGTAAATGTCTGAGTCTGAAAAAGACGACCGAAAACGTGACAAAATCTACCTTCACCTCTCTAGATTTCTCCCATTAGCACATGTGGAAGCACTCTTATTATTTGTTACTTAGGGAAACTGCCCCCATATTAATCTCATTGTTCCTATATTCATCCTACGATGAATAAAACAGTTGGGCAGTTGAAGGATCGGTTTCGTTTTCTAATAATGTTTGCTTACGTTAAATGACTACAACAAACATTACTAACTAATCCTGTCACGTGTATATCGTTTTATTTCAAGTAGGATGAATTGCAAAGTGATGAGATTAATATAGGTATATTAATATATCTTCCCTATTTATTTAACGCATCGACAATCTCTCGACTTTCATCCTCGTCTATATGTGTGCTCTATTCAACTACTTTATCGACAAGTTCATTTAGGCCTATCATTCTTTGCCCTCACAATCTCACTTGTACTAATTTCTTCGTGTGCTTCTCTATTCTATATGCGGTGCGACAATGGTGTTCATTTACTGAGTTCCATAGATGTTGCTGATTACCGACGCATAAGCGGGACGAACGGTAGGGCCGAAATAAACGGTAGCCACGCTAGCGGTAGAACGCGACTAGGGGCGAAATTCACCATGCGCATGGGAAAAAGAGTGAACAAGCATGTTACTCACGATTTGTCACCTTTTACTTGCGTTGAGGCATCGGTGGTGGTTCGCTGCTGCTGCTCCTAGACACGTTCCAGACACGTGGTCATACTCCTGCGGACTCCGAATTTACTTCTGCTGGATCGTTTTTGCCGTCGTTGTTGTTCTCAACGGCGCTTACGCGTTGATTGTGGGACTTGCTCGACGGGGTACAGCCGTCAGATCGATGGTCGTCACCAACGATGGAGCGGTGGTATCGTGCGCGCCTCGCACGCGGGTGTCACCGGTTCCAATGCGGTCGGAAGTTGTTCGACGGATTATTTTGTCAGCATCGGTATGCTGTTATGCTGCTGTGCTGATACTAGAAATCGTCTCGTTGTTGCCGCCCCGGAAATTGATGTAGCTGCCCTCTCCGGCCCACGTGCACCGCCGGGACGAACTTCGCAGCTGGAAAGCGGGGTTGAAAACGGTCGCTGACTCGGGGTGTGGTGTGACGGGCCTCTCGCAACTTGCCACAATCTGTCGGAAAAATATAGCGTCGCACGGCCGCCACTAACTACCTGCCACAGAATCTAATGAGCACATCATTTACCGGTCGCATCCAAAAACCAATGTTTGCACCATACACTGCCAACTAATGACAACCCTATGTACACTTTAGCTTTATGCCTACTTAGATAACTCGCTAACTATGAGGGAAATGAGGAAAAATCTAAATAAGTAAATTGAAGATTCTTCAAGTTTTTGAATAAAGTTTACCTGAACTTTCACACCACGGCGCGATAACTTTACTGGACCGATCTCGCCTCTTCCACAAACCAGAACGAAGTGAACGAGTCAAGTTCTAAGCTCCTCAGATAAACCGCGAATTCTCTGTATCTCCATCACCGGAAATCACGCAAGTCCCCGAAGTGGAATTTCGTGAAGGTCGCTAATCACCTTTACCCACACCACTTCCCTATTTGTTAGGAAAAAGCATTCCTTTACCCTTGTGGAAACGGTCTCTAAACCTGATCCCACCCAAAGATTTACAAAAGCCAGGGGGGTCAACGATACTTGAAGCTAGGTCGATAGCCGATACTCGCACATGGTAAAGCCCGTTTGGCTGACGATTTACGCTCGGCGCCAGAATTAAATAAGGAACTCATTTTTCTTATTGTATGCGGAGTGGAGCAAATGAATGAATGAACTCTAAACTAATGGTACTCAAAAGAAATGAACTATTTACAAGGGGTTATTCAAAAGGTATTTCAACATCTCTGTAATATGTAAAATTTTATTAAATCTACTAAATTTTAAATTCAAATTCGTGGTACCGCCACACAATGTTACCTGGTTGCGTAGAAAAATCAAAACAGCGTTTGGGACTGAAGTCTAATAAAGAAAAACCATTCTAAATCGCAACGACAAACATAACTTGACAGCAAAATCATGGGCTCGACGTTCATGGACGATGAAACTTATGTTCTGGAGGATTTCAAGCTTCCAAGGCTAGATTTCTATTGGGCTGTGGCCAGAAATGCTACACTTAAGCATTTCAGGACGAACAAAGCATCGAAATTTATTCAAAAAATTACCTTGTTTGGCAATCACTTTGCACGTATGGTAGACAGAGTCAAGCTTTAGTCACTACAGGTACAATCAACAAGCAGATTTACCAGAAAGACTGCCTGTAGGAACGATTGGTACTCTTCATCAAAAACCACACAGAAAACCCTTTGTTCTGGCTCGATTTGGCATCATGCCTAAAACTGTGACGGAATACGAAGCAAATCATGTAAATATTGTACCAAAATCCGCAAATCTGCAAAATTGTCCAGATTTACATCCAATCGAGCGATATTGGGCTGTGATGAATCGGAAGATTTTTGAAAAGAAACAAGGAATCAAAGAAATTACACATTTCCATCAAATTTGGACAAAGACGGTCACCACAGTATCTGAAACGTCTGTACAAACCCCTTAGGGTTGGAATAGAGCGCAAAGTCTTAAAAACAAAATTGATGCAAATACCGAATAACTCTGTTTCGACTTCGTCAATAATTAAATCATATTCCATGAATCTGAAAGTAACAATTACAATTGAAGTATAATACAAAATTTGTGTTTAGCTTGAGTTTTGAGGTGTCCGGATTATTGTGGATAAAGGGTGTCCACGATGAAATTGCCACACACAAAATTGATTCGCAAAATTCGAGTTTTCATCCGATTGCCATCAAATTTTCAGGGATTGAGAAATAACTATTAAACTTCATTTTACCATTTTACTCGTATTTTATTTACAGTCCATACGCAAATGCCCGCACCTTGGCCTTAACCCCGGCCATAAGATTCTGCACAACCTGTGAATCAACCGTTTTTTGCATGTAAACCCATACTTTCTTCAGTTCCTCGACTGTCTTCACTACCTTAGGTCGTTTAAGAAGGTGCTGCTTCATAATCGCCCAGTACTTCCCGATGGGGCGGAGCTCCGGAGTGTTGGGAGGGTTGAACATTTTCGGCACGAAATTGACCTTATTGTCCGCATACCACTTCAGCACGTCCTTGGAGTAGTGGCATGAGGCCAAATCCGGCCAGAAGATTGTTGGGACGTTGTGGGCCTTCAGGAGAGGAAGCAGCCGCTTCTGGAGGCACTCTTTTATGTACACCTGTCCGTTCATCGTGTCCTGGGTCACGAAAGGTGCACTCCGCTTCCCGCACGTGCAGATGGCTTGCCAAACCAGGAATTTCTTCGCAAATTTGGACATCTTCTGAGTGCGGACATGCTCCGGAACGCTGAACTTATCCTTGGTTGTGAAAAACAGGTTGCCGGGGATCTGTTTGAAGTCGGCCTTCACATATGTTTCGTCGTCCATGATGCAGCATTCAACTTTCGTCAGCATGTTGAGGTACAACTTTCTGGCACGGGTTTTGGCGGACTTGTTCTGCTTCTCGTCGCGATTAGGGGCCTTTTGTACCTTGAAAGTTCGAAGCCCAGCCTTAGTTTTGGCCTTCTGGACAAAACTTCGGCTTAGGTGCAGCTTCTTAGCCACATCCCGAACGGAGGCGTTCGGATTTCGGTTGAAGGCCCCAACTACGCGGTTGTGATGTTTGGTGTTGTACGGAATACTTTTTCCTTCACTTCTGGGCTTCCGATCGGTGGTCAACCGTTCCTCGAACCGCTTAATCACTCGCGACACCGTGGAATTCGCGATTCCCAACGTTTTAGCGATGGAACGATGCGAGAGATCCTTGTTCTCGTGATGAATGCGCAAGATTTTATCACGCACGAGCTGTTCTTTCGACTCCATTTCCGCGAGTTTTGATCACAGGACTTTAAAACTTGCAAGATGTAAATAATGCACTATGAACTAAATCCACTCAAATTTTCATTAAATTCTCCCAACGGTTAAAAAGTTAGAGCAATTTCATAGTGTGGCAATTTCATCGTGGACACCCTTTACAGACCTTATGTACTAACGAACTCATAAATACGAACTCACTTACGATATCATATACGGCCTTGTGTTGGCTAATGAAGCATTAGCCCGTGCACTCGAAAATGCTGCTGGTTTCATTGATTTTAAGAGAACATTTTTTATTTCAAAGGCCATTCAAATGGAACGACAGCCGAATAAAAATGAGGCTGCCGAGAATAACGTTTGCATTTTTTTAAAATGGACTTTTTCAGGATGGTGACAAAAAAGGAGCTAAGACAGATAATTTCTTTCAATAAATTTCCAATGGAAGGTAATTATATAAGCTTACTTCCAAAAAAATCGACGCCCTTGCGAGCGGCCTTCTGGCAGTGAACCGGAACATTCACCATGGCGGACGAAAACATGCATGTAGGCATGTTTTTTAGTTCTTTCTTCGTTTTATTTTTTAGTTTTCGCGACAAAATTGTGGGAGTAGATCTTACGCTTCAGGTTGGCCCAGAAATTCTCGATGAGACGCAGCTGGGGGACGTTGGGCGGGTTCGCCAACTTGGGTACCACATCGATATTCAGCCGCTTCATCTACTCCAACGATCGCTTCGAGTAGTGGGCCGACGCCAGATCCGGCCAAAATACCGCGTCTTTGCCATTATGGTATTTCTTGATGAACGATGCAACTTCCGGCAGGCATTTCGTACGGTAAAGGGTAAATGCACCCTTCTTTTTGGGGAAATGCTCCTTAAGCTTTGGAAAAATGCTCCTTAGATGCGTTTGCCCGGTATAATGCAATCGGAGGTATTAACTTTCTGGTTAGCGCTTGCCGGGTGTTTTGACGGGTATTCAGTTTCTTCAAGATTGTATAGTTTTGACGGGTTTTAAGTTTCTGAATTTAAGACCCGTCAAAACGAAATTAAGACTCTTCAAAATGAAATTAAGACTCGTCAAAATGAAATTAACTACCTTGAAAATTGCGGAGCGAAGCTCCTCTATACAATCTTGAAGAAACCGGCAAGCGCTAACCAGAAGGTAAATACCTCCGATTGCATTATACCGGGCAAACGCAACTAAGGAGCATTTTTCCAAAGTTTAAGGAGCATTTCCCCAAAAAGAAGGGTGCATTTACCCTGCTACCATTTCGTACTATAAATTTCCCCGTTCACTGCCAGTCCGGAGCGAAAGAGGAGCGGCTTTGACATCCCTTTCTCACTGATTGTCAGCCACAGCAGCACCTTCTTGGGGAACTTGGTGTGTGAAATGAACTCCTCGGAGCTCACTTCCTTCGTGGGGGAAGTAAAATACGAAGTGTCCTGCCAGTCGTTGCCATCCAGGGTGAGATAGGTCTCGTCGTCCATCACCACCGCCACGTCACGATTCGCCGGGAAAATCGAGTTGACCATCTTATTCAGCCGCTGCCGTTGCGTCATTGCCAGCAGCTCCGAAACCAGTGGACGCGACTTCCGCTTCCGGACATGTGGCCAAGCGCACGCAGCGATGTAGCCACTTTTCCCTCGGTCTTCCTCTTCAGCATCCTTTGGAGCTTCGTGTCGCTCAGGGTCGTTGGCCGTCCGGAACCATGCTTTCTTTCGATGCTCTGATTGTTGTCTAATAGTGCCAAGATGTTGTAGATGCCGGAACGGGCGTATTCGGCGTCCACAAAGTGCCACACGATGCCCGTTTTCAACGCGGCGGGGTGCCGTTCTTTGAACGCGTACACTTCTGAACGGAGTTGCTTCACTGTTTTTGCCATCACAGTTAGAGTTCGACTGATAGAGCTGTCAAATTTTGCCTGCTGACTCATGGGTTAAAGGGTGATACGGTCAAAATTTGCCAGTTTGCCTTGAAAGGCTGCTCGTCCTTAGCAGTTTTTTTGGTCTTCTTTAGGTTCCGCTTGACAATAGCCCAGTATTTCTCAATTGGGCGGAGCTCTGGCGTGTTGGGAGGGTGCTTGTCCTTGGGAACCACCTGCACGTTGTTGGCGGCGTACCACTGCATGGCCTTTTTACCGTAATGGCAAGATGCCAAATCCGGCCAAAACAGTACGGAACAACCGTGTTTCTTCAGGAAAGGCAGCAGACGTTTATTCAAACACTCTTTCACGTAAATTTCTTGGTTGACAGTCCCGGAAGCTATGAAAATGCTGCTTTTCAAGCCACAGGTACAGATGGCTTGCCAAACCAGATATTTCTTTGCGATCTTTGACAGTTTCGTGTGGTTGAAAATATCTACTACATTTCCACTTCCTTTTGCCGTATAAAACTCCTGTCCCGGAAGATGCTTGTAGTCGGCTTTGACGTAGGTTTCGTCGTCCATTACCACGCAGTCAAACTTCGCCAGCATCGTCGTGTACAGCCTCCGGGATCGCGCTTTGGCCGTCGTATTTTGTTTATCATCGCGATTTGGAGTCACTACCTTCTTGTAAGTCGATAGTCCGGCTCGTTTTTGGCTCGATGCACGGTTGTAGACGATACACCCAGCTTATTTGCGGCATCTCGGAGAGATAGGTTAGGGTTTCGCTTGAAACTACCGGCAACTCTCTTTGTCGTCTCAGCGGCTTCCGGTTTGCGATTTCCCCCCGATCCAGACTTCCTGGCTGTCGACAAACGTTCCCCAAACACTTTAATTACATTTGTAACGGTTGATTTGGCAACTTTTAGCGATTTTGCCAACTTTGCGTGCGAGTAGCTCGGATTTTCGCGATGCGCGAGCAAAATTTTGATACGCTGCTCTTCTTGCTTGGACGGCATTTTGACAACTGAAGAGTGAATTCCAAAATCAAAATAGGAGCAACATTCTACACACACACACCTTCAAAATGAGGGGTGTTCAGGTTTTTTAAATGCAAAATTGAAAGAAATACGTCAAGTTGATATTGACCAAATTTTGACCGTATCGCCCTTTACTATGATTGATGCTGCATGGGTAGTTTCGAAGCATTAGTGCGGGTGAAGGTAAACCCATGAAAAATCGGTTATTTTTGTCCATTTCTTTTTTAATGCAAACGTTAGTTGCCTTCTGAGGATTTTGACGCTGCACTAGAGGAGCTTGATGCTTTATAAGAACTTTTTAGCCAATCTAGGTAATTCTGTCAAAATTGAAGGAGGATTACGGAGTAAAGAAATTAAAACAAACAACGCAGTAGTGCAGCAATAATAGAGGCATCATTCTGTAGGCACATAGTTTCGAAAAAAAAGCAGATATTTTTTTAATGCAGGATTAAAAAAAATACGACAAATATGAATCGGCTAATTTTTGACCATTCCACACTAGTATTTACACTTAACGTTCTCTGTATTGGTTAGTAAATGACTGGACTGGTATAAAATAGACCTCACTTAGTCCTTGCCTGTTGTCCGATTATTCTTATCTCTTCCTCGTCGTGGCCACGACTGGGGTACGAGTAACCATAGAAAAGTTCAGGCAACCGACACCTGGGGGACCTTGGTTTTACGGTGACAGTCTGCTCATCCGGCAGACAGGCCAAACAAGCCAGCCGTAAAATTATAAGTATGCATTTAAATAAGTATACACATAAATAAACACATAATAAAATATTTGTCGAGTACCTTTTCAAACAGACGTTTCTGTTTTTGTAAACAAAGAGAGGAACTAAGATTGAAACGTTAAATTCTTGAAACCCTTAGCACTTTCATGCAAACTAGGGCCACCAACACAAGGGATAACATTTCCCTAACATGATGATAATGTTACTTTTCGTGAGTTTGCTGAGAATTTTGAGAAATTTACGTTTGAATCTTACTTCCCCTCTTTGTTTACAAAATCAGATACGTCGGTTTGAAAAAGTACTCGAGTTTTGGTGAAAAAGTACTCGAGATTTGGTGGAGATTTGGTGGTTAGTGGTTTAGCCTGAATAAATTGTTATTTATGATTGTGCCGCTTAAATGTCTAGAACTGAAAATAAATGTCTGTCTCCACTATCCACAGTATTTGAGTGATGTTTATGTTATGTTTAGTAGTCCTTTGGTTGATGTCTTTGTTGAAATAATTGTTTTTTGTTTAATTTGGTTGCTCTGATTATTATTTATATGTGTATTTATTTATTTATGCATTTATTTATTTATTTATTTGTTTACATATTATTTATCAATTCAGATTCTTTATTGACATAAGGTTTATGTTCCCTTTATATTGCGGAAACGAATGTTAGGGATTTGTAAATGTTAAGGCTATGCATGCAGTTAGTTTTCGGAGTGACTGTGAAAATTAGTACGGGACATCAACTAAGTTACTATTAGTGTGTAAGGACTTTCGCCCTTCATCTTCACTCCTGTAATCGTTCCTGCCTTTGTTGCTGTCATCGTTCGTGTTTTATCGTGCCATCGCTGGTCATCGTGAATTTCGCCCTCTTTATTGTCAAGGGGAAGGAGGAGGTATCCCGATTATGCTGCATCATGGGGGATCCTATACATACATCCCGAGAATGCACGTCTGTACCCTTCCACGGACATTCTGCCATTACAATAGAGGCCTTTGTGTTACTCTGCATTTATCCACGTTTATTGTGAAACCGAGACCCGCGTCAGGACCATCCAAGCCGGAAGAAGAGAACTGACCCCAAAGGAGATCCAAAGCATGCCAACGGTTCCGGCAACGTGAGCTAAAACAGGAAAACCAAGCCCTTTTAAATGACGCGTCTTAATAAAAAATCTTTGTATGGCCTCTAAACCCTAACTGTTGTGCTTTAACTTATTTTGTTAAGAAAATTCCCGTGTTCCGCCCTTTATAATTGTATTGACCGCCTTGCCACCAAATATAAAGAAAGGTAAGATTACTTGGGAGATTCTAAACAGCAAATAAAATACCATAAAAAAAGAGGTTTTGAATCCTTATTCCAGTGGTTTACCATAACAGGGGTTCCCAACCAAACGATGAAACTATCAACAGGAAACACATGATGTTAATATAGACCTAAACAATTGGCATAGACCCAGGAGACGAAAACGGACTAACAATTGGAAACTCTGAATATGGAACTGTAAATCTCTCAATTTCTTGGAAAGTACCAGCATTCTTTCCGACTTATTGAGGTTCTGCAAGTTCGACATTGTAGCGCTCCAGGAGGTTTGCTGGAAACACGAGCTGGGTACAGATTTAATTGCGAAGGGGGGAAATGCAGAAGCGTGACCTGACAAATCGACAACAGAATGTGCAAATTGAGAATCAAACGCCGTATCTTCAATATCTGCATTATCATCGAACACAGCCCTCACCTAGGAAGTGACGATGACGATAAGGACACTTTTTACGCGAAGCTGAAACGAAAATTCGACCGCTGCCCAAGCCATGATGTCAGAATCGTTATGGGAGATATTTATGCTCAGTTCGGTCAGGAGGAGGAATTCGGACCGGTTATAGGAAAGTTTAGCACACACTTGCATACGTACGAAAACGGCCTCAGACTCATCGATTTCTCCGACTCCAAGAATATGGCCATACATAGTTCCTACTAGCACAGACTGCTATATCGGTACATCTGGAGATCATCACAACAGACCAAAGACCAAATCACATATTGGCCACGATTTAATTAATGGAAGGTACTTCTCGGACAGCATCGATTCGGATTGCTACCTAGTGATGGTCGAAATGCGCCAAAGACTTTCTGTTTTAAACACTATTCGGTACTGACGCCCGCCACGGTCCAATGTGGAATGGCTGAAGCTACCCGAAGTCGTAACTGATTACGCGGAAAGCCTAGAAGCAGTGTTGTCGGATGAGGGAGAGCTGTTCAAAGCCTCTTGAGGACTGCTGGAGTAGTGTCAAAGCAGCCTTTAACAATGCAACAGAAGGTTCCATTGGGTTTGTGGTTGGAATAGTTCTGCATGATTCCGTTGATCAACGATTGGTTCAACAACGAGACAGTTTTGGATGAGAAAAATGCCGTCGAAATGTGGAGCGACACAAATAGAAGTGGACAGTAAACTCATCTTTTTCGGGATAAGTAACGCCACCTGGAGGAGTGAAATGGATCAGCTCTATCGTTCACAAGAAACTCGTTAGTTCTACAAGGAACTCAACGCATCCCGCAATAGCTTTGTGTCACGAGCCGAAATGTATCGGGACGGAAATGTGTCTTGACGTAAGGTGATCGAATGATGAAAACAGCACTACGATGAACACCTGAATGGTCCAGGAGAAGTTGGCTAATTATTTGTGCCGAATGATAGGATTTGGGATTTAGGAGAGTTTTCAGAGAAGTGGAAACAGAAAGTTGTATGCTAAACATACAAAAAGTTTGGACAAGTTGGTCTGTTAGAAAAACCAAGCGATTACTATTCTCAACGCAGCCTACTAAGTGCTTTTCCAGATCATCTTTCGCCGTGTATCACTGCAAGCAAGCAGATTTTTTGAAAGTTAAGTATCATGGTTTTGTGGACGGGCAAACGACAATAGACCAAATCTTTACGTTGCCGCAGGTTATCCAAAAGTTTTTCGATTATCAAGTTCTTACGCACCACCTAGTCATCAATTTCAAGGCCACATACTATGTGTCTCACAATAAGTGTCACCTTTTTTCAGTCTTGGTTCATTTTCGCTGGGTAATTTTAACAGAGGAATTAATAATCCCCCTTTTGAGTGTATTCTTTTGACAGCTTGTCACTGGAGATAAATAGGCGATTCCGTTTGTTTATATTTATCAGCTACCATGGAAGCCATACGAAAGCAATTCTAAAATATTACATTTGCAAAAGTTTAGACCGTGTCAGATATTCAATTGCCTTAAGCATTTCGAAATGAGTAAGCATTTTGTTTTTCGTACCTTGAAACAGTTCAAGGAAACTATAAATGTCCATATTCAACACAAAGGAGGTGCCAGACGAACTGCCAGAACGAAAAAAAAAAGATCAAATGTGTGAGGGAGCGAATAGGACGTAATCCGGCCGTATCTGGCCATAAATTGAGTAAAAAAATTCAAATGTCCCCTGCTTCAATGAACAGACTCAACGGGTTCACGGGTTGACGGAGCGTCAAAAGCAAGCCGAGGTTCAAAGAAGCAGAAATCTTTTGATTTGGCACGGTGACTGTGAGATTTTATTTTCGGATGAAAAGCTCTTCCTCCTTCAGGACAGTCATAACCAATAAAATGATCGTGTGTATGGCAAAAGTCTTGCCAATATTTAAAGAGATAAACTAGCTGTAGAAAGCTATCAGAATGTATCGAAAATCATGGTATGGGGCGCCGTTTCACGAAAAGGAAAACTTCCTCTTCTTTTCATAGAACCTAACGTAAAAATCATCACTGAATATTACATCGAGCAGGTTTTGAAGAACCATCTGCTCCCTCGTGCTTCAACGCTGTATGGGAATACACCATATTGTTTCCAACAGTACTCAGCTCCATCTCAGAAGACAGTGCGCGACATTTGCCCGATTTCAGTAACAAGCGAAGAATGACCTGCATCTTCACCGAATCAGTACCCACTTGACTATTTTGTATGGGGTTATATGCTTCAACATATAGGCCCTACGATAGGGCGTACTTGAGATCGATTCAAGAAACATTTGGTTGATATTTGGGACCATATTCCTCAGGAAATCGTGCGTGCCAGCTGCGATGGGTTTACAAAGCGTTTGCGCAAAGTTATCAAGTTTGATTTGGTTGATTTGTTTTGCTGTAATCCCATTTTGTTTTATTGACACCTATTGTGAGACACCCTGTGCAATGATATTGATCGTGAAGGGAACGGTTAACCCAGAAGACCAACTAGACTGATCAAGCCAACTATGGATGGTGTTCAGTGCTGTGTGGAGATATCGAGTGCGTTATCGGACTCGCTTGAAACACACAAAGGACTTCAGTGATGGTCTGATGGTCTTGCCTTCTGTTCAACGTTGCGCTAAGAAGTGTTTTGAAAAGTGCGGGTAACCATTTTCAGTAGATCCAGTCACTTTATTTGCTTTGCTGACGAGTGAACACTATCGGAAGAACGTTCCAGGTGGATACTATGCAAAACAAAACACTAAAACATGCAACAAAAAAGGTAGGATTAAGGGTGAATATTTCGAAGACTAAGTATCTGTTGGCAAGAGTAACCGAGTGCGATAGAGCTCACATAGGCAGAAGTTTAATCATGGACAGAGATGAGTTCAAGGCGGTGTTTTGTGATGAGTTCGTGTACCTCGGATAATTGATGACGTCGGATAAAAACTGCAGCGGAGCAATTCGGTGACGCATAATAGCCAAAAGTCGTGCTTACTATGGACTCCACAAGACTCCAAGGTCTGGTAAACTACAACCCCATTCTAATTTTACCATATATAAAACGCTGATAAGGCCGGTAGTTCTCTAAAGGTACGAAACGTAGACAATGCTCGAGGAGGACCAGCAAGCACTTGAAGTTTTCGAAGACTAATCAACCAAGAGCTGACGCAACTCTTTTGTGAACCCAGTATCCTGAAAGTCGCTTAAGCTGGAAGGGCAATCTTTACGTTGTAAAGATGCCAGACAAAAATCCCGCAGAAATGGTGTTTGACTCGAATCCGGCCGGAACAAGACGCAGGGAAATGCAACGAGCTAGATATCTAGATCAAGTGGAGTAAGGCCTAAGAATTGTAGGGCGCTCGAGAATTTAGAGACAAGCAGCCCTGAACCGAGACATTGTGGTGCAAGTGTAGTTCAGAATGGGCATTGGACCAGTAAATGTAAATAAGTAAGTCATGCTCCAAGTAAGTACCAAGTTCTATCAATCAAGTGTCCTCTTCGAAGCATCAAGAAGAAGCAAAATGTTTTAGGTTGTTGAAATGCCGTTGAGGGAGTGCTGACCTTAATCTAAATCTTATGCTCACACAGTTCATCTAAATTGCTAGTTTCCTGTACTAAACTCTACCCAATAAGCTTAGAGTGCATAGTGTTGTCGCGTTTATGGTCTTATTTTCCGCTATCTTCTGAAGTCCATGGTCAGATTGATCGTTTGCAGTTTTCCATCACCCAGCACGGCCGTCATCCCATCCCTAGAAGCGTACGTTCTGAACGAATGGCAATTCCCTTACTACTTCGCGTCATGCGCCGACCAGCAAGAACCTGCTACGCTTACAACGAGAGCAACGACGAGTTCAAAGATACTGGAAACGGGGTACTGTTTTATTACCTAATTAGAGAATTGTTCCTCAGCTGCGATACAGAAAAATCAATAAACCTACTTCACTGGACCCATCCACTGCAATGGGAAGAAAAAGTGCACGACCACATGCACATGTCGTTAACGGGCGTAAACAAGAAATTCAGAATTGATGCGTATGAATAAAGCAATGCAGTGAATGCATGCGATGAGACCCGCGAGCTTTTTATCGGCACTGACAGCGTTGAGGTAGGTCTTGTGATTATACGACTGTGGTAATTTTAGCTCGCTGCTGCACCGCTCGTACGAAGCACTTGTTTTTTGCTCTGTTTGCGATGAATAAATAACGATGAATTGAGGTTGTAGTGTGAGGAAGAGGGGAGTAATCCGTCAAAATTACCTATGCACACTCACATCACCAATCGATGCTTGACGATTTTATTGCCTGAAAGAGATTACTCCTATGGGCGCAGATAGGGTTACATCGAGGGGTCCTTGGCTAATGGCTGGACACACTTCTTCGAAATGGCATTAAAATCAATAAGTGTTGTCATAAATAATTCAAACCGATGAATTGCACAACGTTGATGACATGTACGCTAATAGGAAACAATCGGTGGGCTGAATGGCAATGGGCGGTTCAGTTTTATTGCCAGGGTCAGTGCACTGTTGGTCGGGTTGATTCGATGTTTCCGATATCAGTAGATAGTTTAGTTGATATTAATATTATCGGACAATTTTAAGTATACGGGGTTTATGACACGGATACAAATTTCGTCCATTTCAATTCAAAATATTGATGTTCAACTTGAAACATAAGAATTATTTAAAGTTAATTGACAGCCTGTTTCGAAGGAAAATAACATTTTTTTAATCAAATTCAAGGCATAATAATTTCAACAATACATTCACCGGGTAGGTGAATTTGAGCTAGTACTTCCCTCTCAAGAACTTGAGGTCGAGTCAAAGTTTCGACGCTCGCAACATGAGCCAATCGTCACATTTATTGGTAGGTTATTTGTCCGATTCCAGTAGTGGAACTCTGAGCAAACTCCTTAAACATGGAATATGTTTGCATTCAAGCCAAATCTAGAATTCAAATAACCAAGGTTCAAAGAGTAAATAAAATAAATTTGGAACGCATCCAATTAAATGCAAAATTTGTCTTATAATTAATATGTTTAAAATAAATATAACATAATTTTTGTTTTAAACATCGATGTCGCTTGGTTTTTAACATTTGTTTTTTTTAGAATATGTTTGAAATAAAGTAAGCTTATTTCTGCGTCCAGAATAAACTAAGCTTATGTTTGGATTTACCTGGAATATATTTGTTATGACGATATTTTTTAATTCGTGGAACAGGCCCTAAGTGTAACCGCCTGGTTCTACAAATTATCTACAAAACAAGTCACGAGTCTTCTTCTACTTGGCTTTCTGCGCCCTAAGGGGATTTGCATATCGCTCAGCAGTCAGAACGAATCATAGCATGTAGATTTAAAGAATATTTCTTCGTTAGTATTTTCTGTTTATTTATCAATCCATTAATCCAAATAGATGATCCAGACCAAATAAAATAGCCAAAAAAAAGTTTTCTTTTCTACTTTACCTGTGCTAGGGACATGATACCTTTGCAACCATTAATTTGATCTATTGTGGTGAATCCTATTTTTATGTATACTACATCACAATGACGAGTCACTATTTTGAGTAACTACCACTACTATTGTAGACAATGACCCCAAGCAGGTAATACATTCCTTATGAAATTTGTTACTCTATTTGGGCTATCAGCCCAAATTTCCCAAGGCTCTATAAGACCTTGGTCAAGAAATCTGAATCTTTTATGAAATAGCGCAACGCAGTCACACAGTATGTGTTCAGGGCTTTTATTCTGCAGGTAACAAAACCGACATTTATCTTCAAGTAGTTTACCGATGAGTTTTAGGTGATAAATACTAGGATAATGTTCTGTTATTAAGCCAGTGTATGAACTCAGATCACGTTTCGAGAGATTTACAAACTTATAAGTATGAGAAGTGTTTGGCTTTATAAAACGATTTGATTTCCGCGCATTTAAGGTATTGCTCCAGTTGTACTGCACCTTTGTTATTTACCAGTTCCTAAGCTCCGTTTTAAGAGCAGAACAAGGTATACCACAAAATGTGGGGTCCAATGATTGGTGTATGGTTGATCAAATTTTTTGCTAATTCATCAGCTTTTTCATTTCCATCGATTCCGCGATGCCTGATGTCCTAGTAAAGGTTAATAATATGGCAACAGGACAGTTGCTGCAACAATTTTGAACACTCTCAAAGCATTTTCGACGTGTAAATTTTTGATTTTAAAGCATTTAGCGCTGCTTGACTATCTGAGCAAATGCATTTATTTGCATTTTAAAATGTTTTTGACGTAGGACTACGTCTGTGTTTTCAATACTGGGGTACACTTTCGAATTGCGAAAATTTGGAGCGTCACGAAAAATATATAGGTTTTGAACGTAAATATCTAAGTCATTTCACGATCGATTTACAAAATGTTTTCACCAATCATTCGGGACATTTTCTACGCTTCGATTCCAATATTTAATTCTATTGATTTTTTAACATTCAACTATTGAAATTAACGCAAATATACGGTAATGTCTTATAATGTAGTTTTTTTCAGAATAAATTTAGCCGCCCGTGACACCGAGACAAGAATCAATCATCCCACGAGATGAACCAAGAAAGAAAGCCCAAGTTCAATCGCGAACTGTTTCTCCCCCGTCAACTAAATCCGTCCTTTTCAGGACGACCAAATTAATTTGCCAACTGAAGAGTTCGTTTGGATGATTTTTTTTCTCTTGTGCTGTTTGAAATTTACATTACCGCGCCCGGCTGAACATGGCATTGCTTTAAACGCCGCGTCCCGGAGTAAATTGCAAAGTGCGTTGAACAACCAATAAACCAACAGATCCACAACTATCTTTTACGCGTTAGAGATAGTGGCCATCATGAACTACAACCGGGGCCGTATCATAATTAAGAGCCACCAAATGCTTTCTAAAGAGTGTACAATAGAATTTTCTTGGCCCTTTTCAGGACTGACTTAAATCAATTAGCGGATGGCCCTGACGTGTATGGGAATTCGATGGCTGCGTAGTCCTACGCCAACTTTGCGTAAAACCCCATTGGGCTGTCCCTTATAGTTTTTAATAGAGATTAGGGCCTGTTCATAAACCACATAGAATCATTTTTGTAATCCTGAGAACCCCCTCCCCCTCGTAGACTTTTCTCAATACAATTGGTTGAGGGATTACATCGAGGGTTACGTGGTTTATGAATAGCCCCTTACTGCAAATTCTAAGATGGCGTATATTTATGCTTCAAATACCGTGGACCATTTTCCCATCGACACCGAAAAGCTAATTCCAGGGCCAGTGATTCCAGCACCTACCATACTATCATGTGTAGAGCCATCTGTATCCCGGCCGAATATCCGGCCCTCCAACATGTCAATCCAAACGAGTCACGTCATGAATTTGAATAAAGGGTGTATTCGATAAAAATGGCACACACATAAAGAATGTGCACACCAATAAGTAGTCGTCGGAAATGCCCTAATGCAGTCTTCTCCGTATACGCTTTGCTAATCCGATCACTACTACATGAATATTAATGTATGTGTGCTATGATGAAGACGTCGTTTGGCTACAGTAACCTTTATTCAGTAAAATGGCGTCGAATCAAGAACGCGTGCGCGAAGCAATTTTGCACAAAAGAGTGGAAAATCCAGATATGTCGCACGGCGATATTGCCAAGTCATTAAAAATCGCAAAATCGACGGTTACTAAAGAGCTAAAAAACTTTCAGCAGCGCTTAACTTTAAAGAGAAAGGTCGGTTCCGGAGGTAACCATGATTCTCGTTTCGTCGCGGAGAGGAAGAAAGTGATTAAAGAATTTAAGAAGAAACCGAATATCTCCGTTCGTGATGTGGCGAAAAAAAGTGAAAATGTCTCCATCGTTCGTCCAGAAAGTGAAGAAAAGTGCAGGCTTGAAATCATTCAAAGTAGGTGTTGCTCCAAATCGTAACGACAGCCAGAACAAGAGCGCAAAATCTCGATCGAGAAAATTATATGACACTATGCTGAAGGAATACGACTGCATAATATTGGACGACGAAACATATTGCAAAGCTGACTTTAAGCAGATACCGGGACTACAGTTTTATACCTCGTTGCAGAGAGGAAATGTTGCTGATCGTTTTAAGCAAAAAAAATTGTCGAACTTCCCAAAAAAATACCTCGTATGGCAGGCAATATGTGGATGCGGTCTTAGAAGCGACATCTTCATCACGACTGGCACTCTAAATGGACAAATTTACGTAAAAGAGTGTCTGAATAAACGACTGTTGCCGTTCATTCGGGAACACAACGGTTCGGTCCTGTTCTGGCCTGACCTGGCATCTTGCCACTATGGAAAACTGGCTAAGGATTGGTACATTGCTAATGGTGTAAATATTGTCCCAAATTATTGCAATCCGCCAAATTCGCCAGAACTCCATCCGATCGAAAAGTATTGGGCTCTGGTCAAGAGGAATCTTCGAAAAACGAATAGCGTAGCAATTGATGAGAAAAGCTTCAGGCGTAACTGGCAGAAAGTTGCAAAATTGGTGACGGATGACACTGTGCAAAAACTGATGGAAGGTGTCAAACGAAAGGTGCGGGCATTTGGATATAACAGGTCAAATTGACTTAACTGTATATGTTTTATATTTGTATTTTTATGAAGTCCTAAATAAATGATTTACTTTTGATTTTCTCATATTTTCCATTTAATACCACTAATTTCCCGTTGACTACTTTTTGGTGTGCACATTCCTTATATACTCATCAAAATTAAACTGATTATCGGATTTTCTTGAAATTTTCAGGGAATGAAGAACTACTAATGAGTTTTGATTTACAACATTTGTTTTATTCAATTTCGTCTCCCATCCCGAATGCCCGCACCTTCCTTTTCACTCCACCCATCAAATTTTGTACAACCGATTTTCCCAGTGTTTTTGTTGTTTTTACCCAAATTTTCTTCAATTCTAGCTGTGTTTTTATAGTTTTGGGATGTTTGCGAAGTTCCGTTTTCATAATTGCCCAGAATTTTTCAATTGGACGAAGTTCCGGTGAATTTGGTGGGTTCATATCCTTTGGCACAAAATTGACTCCGTTGGCTCGGTACCACTCCAATACGTTTCGAGCGTAGTGGCAGGATGCTAGATCAGGCCAAAACAGAGTTGATCCTTTGTGTTTCTTAATGAATGGCAAGAGACGTTTCTTAAGGCACTCTTCCGTGTAAATCGCACCGTTTATTGTTCCGGAAGTGACTTTGTAAACATGTAACCCAGCACGCTTCATGGTTTTCTGCACAAAACCGACTGACACCTTAGACTTTTTAGCGACATCTCGAATTGACATGTTTGGACGGTTCTTGAATTGTTGAACGACTTTCCTGGCCATTTTACTGTCCATTGGACCACTTTTACGACCACTCCCTTCCTTCCTTTGGACACTCAGACGCTCCTTGAAGGTTTTTATTACACGAGACACAGTTGTATTTGCAATTCCAAGCCTTTTAGCAATCCACCAGTGGGACGCCCCTGGATTTTGATTGTGAGTGCACAAAATTTCCTCACGGACAATTTCTTGTTTCGACGACATGACTGGAACTACTGAATGTATAACTATGAAACTTAGCAGATGTAAATAATACACTATGGATAAGATCTACTAAAATTTCTAGGTTTTTTACTCATACGATTCAAAAGTTACAGAAGATTTTCTGTGTGCCATTTTTATCGAATACACCCTTTACATGTGTATATGGTTGAAGAGGTTGATACTCTGCATACAGTCCTCATTCATCATTATTAGTGCAACTCTTTTACGATACTCAGTTGTCCAATAAGATCTCCATCGCAAAAAAAATCAACTGGACTGTTTGAGCCTTAGAGCACTTTTCAATGCATCCAATTGAATAAATTGATTTAGAGAAAGAAGATTAAGCAAATATTCTAGAGGTTTAGATGAAGCGCTATGTATTGCTTCAGTAATGGAAATAGTAGCAAGCCTTTGCAACTAGTTCAACATGATTTGTACCGTTTTTTGTTTGATTTTCAGCCACCAGATAAGCGACGCTTAGGTGATTTGGGATTAACTTTAGTCGAAAAGATCTAAATCATATTTGGCTTCAGAAACCATTTTTTATCAAATGTTCTTTTGAAGATCCAGAATACATTTGTCGTTTTTCTTAGTTGTTATTCGATATGTTTATTCCAACGAAGTTTGTTATCTAAAATTAAATCTAAATCCCTCAAATACTTAACTTCTGTTGACATTGAAAGCTTAACATCACCTTATTTAAGGTTAGCTTTTGAAATGGTACGTCTTTTTGGAAAAGGTACAATAGTTGTGTTTATAAGATTTATATTCAATCACTCATGCTACCATGCTAACACTATAAAACTGTAAGACTTAATGCTCTTTGCATTCGATAAAAACAAACATTTCATGAAATGAACTATAGTGTCTTTGTCATCCGCAAAACCAATTACCTTCAAAACCTTGATGCTTTAGTTTAATAAGAAGGTCATCAACAACCAAGAATAACAAAAAGAAAGATAGAACACCCCCTAAAGGACAGACTTTAACAGCTGGTACTTTCATTTTGAATCTCCTAGGTTAGCGAGAATTGGATTTGGATAATATTTCTACTACCTAGTTAACAATGTTTTCATTGAAACCACGATTTCTCATTGCGTTTATTAAGGATGTGAAAGATGCATTATCAAATGCTCCTTCAATTTAAAGAAACGTTGCAAAAATAATTTCATAAGAAGCAATTATAGTTGATTTATAGTTGATTTACAGTTGAATAATAGGCATATTAAGTGGTGTTGTAAAAAAAATCTTATTTTATGTTCTAGTCTATTAGTTTTTCCGTTAATATTGAAAATATTCAAGATAGACTAATTGGTCTTTATGTTTTTGGTGAAGATTCATCTTTTTCATTTGTCTGAAGTATGAATACAACAGACTTGCATTCTTTTTTTTCTTTTTTTTTGATATGTTGATATGCAGAAAGACTTAAAAGTTCAATCAAAATATGAATTATATTATATTTGCACTTTTGAATAACTGCTGAAAAAATCCATCCTGACCAGGGGATTTGAAAGGACTGAGAGAATCTATTGCACATTCAATCCTACACAGAAAAAAATAATGAATTTTAACTGGCGCTTAAAATTTCCCCTCGTTTAATTCCAAGCCAAAGGAGGCGTAAACAGCGAAATTGTTTGCAATCTTTCATGAGCCATACAACAATGCTTGCAATCTTTCATACAACAAGCTAGATTCAGGCGTTATCTGTCTTAAATTTACACAAAATCTTGAGTACTTTTTCAAACAGACGTATCTGATTTTGTGAACAAAGCGGAGAAGTAAGATTCAATCGCAAATTTCTCAAAACTCTCAGCACCCTCATGGAAAGTAACATCACCATCATGTTATGGAAATGTTATTCCTTGTGTTGGTGACCCTAAGCTTCAAGAATTTAACGTTTGAATCTTACCTCCCCTCTTTGTTTACAAAATCAAAGCTGAAGCTCGTGGTACAACATGTTTACATTCCTGTTACATTCAGTAAAAAGGCGTCGAATCAAGTGGAAGTGCGCAAACACATTTTGTACAAACGGCAGCAAAATCCGAGTTTATCGATCTTACGCGATCTTGCAGAGAAACTAAAACTATCGAAAAGTACAGTGTTTTGTGTTTGCAAATCATTTGACCAGCGCTTGACTGTGGATCGGAATGTTGGAAGTGGAACAAATCGTAAATTATGCTCCTGACAAATGAACAAGAAGGCGACAGCCATTATTGAGAAAAATCACAACCTTTTTGTGCAAAATGTGGCTCGCAAAGTTGAGAAGTCAAAATCATACGTACAAAAAGTGAAGCAGAGGCAAGGACTGAAGGCGTACAAAGTGAAAAGGTTGCCCAACCGTGATGAAAGGCAACATTTCACGGCAAATAGTCGTGCTAAGGAGTTTTACACCAATTTTTTGCAAACATTTTCTTGTATCATAACGGACGACAAAACATACGTACTCGAAGACATTAAACAGCTTCCAGGTGCGCACAGAAAAAAACATATGAAAATTACTTATGACGTCATTTGAACCTTCATTGAATATATGTCGACACAAGTTATGGCTGACCGCATTTTTTAATTTGATAAATCGTAAACAGCAAAATGAATTGCACGCACTAAAAATTGTATCGTAGTTAAGATAATATTCCAGCTTTAATTCATATTTGTAGTTGTTAGCACATAAATTTCCGCCTGAACGCTTGAAATTTACATAACTTCAACACAATCGTGCAACTTGTTATATCAGAATAAAAAAAAAAAATACCGCCGCCATATTGTGTACGGGAAAGTCGTGTGCGCAGAGTGCAAAAACTATAAATGGGTTCATACATGTTAAAAAAAATTGGTGTGACTGTGATGATTCAGTGATAAATTAAATTTTTTTGTTAATTTTATCAAAATGCTCTGAAATATTTTTATAATGAATCCGTTCAAGGAATGTCAAGATTTGCCTCATCGGCTGTTTTGCAAACACCTTGAGCAACATCGGGGACGCTAAAATGGAAGTTACAGTCAACAATATGAAGTTCGCAAAAGAGAAACATATATTTCTCTTTTCGATACTTCTTCTACAATCTAACGTAACGGGCATGCAAAAAACAGTGGAAGCATCAGCATTTTCAAGAAAATCAGTAGATAGAAAATAATTAATATCAACATGAGTTTTAATTTGGAAAAAAAAATCCTAACCTAAAGATAAGAGAACGTCAGATTAGAGCAGATTAAAATGTACAGTTCCTTAAAATAGGAGACATGTAAATTTACAGCATACGATTTTCAGTGATGTAAATTAAATTTCATACAGATATATCTATTTAATTTGATAGAGGTCAATTTGTTACATTCATCTCGCCATAATTTTACATGTTTCATTTCATCTGTGTGGTTTTTTACACGCCAATGCAAAGGAACTCCGTTCCCAAGCGTTTCAGGACAAAGAAGGCCATATGTAGTTGTGGTCGAAAATAAAAAGCGCATGTAACAAACTTCAAAATGACATGAATTTTCAAATTTACACGAATAGGAAATAACATATTGTAATATTTTCAGAATTGAATTTTACATGAACTGCTTCAAATGGCCGCATCGTTGATTTCTACATTCAAGTTTATTTTTCACGTTAGACAAGAAGTGACAAAAGATGAGTTAGATTTGTTTGCTTATTAATAACCCAATCAATCCAAATTCATGTGGTTGCGGTCCATCCAAATATATTTTCAACATCGAAGAATGCAAATCAAATGCCTTCCTAGAAACTAGCTAGTTTAATTTAACATGGTTTTAAATTCCCATTTACCTCCTGTTCATGCATTGAAATCAATGGAAAAACTCTTAAACTTATTTAATACATCTAAGAAGAGTATAATCTTGTTGCTGGGGACGTCCAGATAATCAACTTCTCGTAGGTAAAAGCACAATCAATTCCTATACATCGACTAAATCAGCTTCAAATGAAACGACAGTTGATATTTCTTTAACTATTTACCTCGTTATCAGGTCTGAGATTTGAGCGCTTAAAACCGCAGTTACTAATAAGTATCCTCTTTTGTCCTCTGCTTATGGATGGCGAATGACAGCTAAGCAAGAAAGGCAGAACAGTTGTTCTTTGCGATGAATTTCGATGGTAGAAGATTCATAATTTCACGTTGGTGTAATTTCGTATCAGAATGCATTGGAAAACGAGCTCACTGTGATTTATTATTTTTGCAAAGTATCAATCAATGAATTGAGACATTTTCTTCAATGCACATTAATGCTCTGCTTTTGTGCACGGTTTAAAATTTAAAATTCAATAAAGCAATGCATTACATTGCTATATTTCTACTATTCAAACGATTTACATTGCATGTAACTTTCATTATTTTTTGCTGTGTACCGTTTATCGGAAGCCACGACTCTCCAGCTCTGTTTTGGTCTCTTGTCACTATGAAAAATCCGTCATGGAATGGTATAAGGCACAAGAGGTCAAATACGTGCCAAAAACAGCCAATCCACCAAACTGTCCAGAACTTCGCCCTATAGAGAAATACTGGGTTAAGCGGAAACTTTTCGAAACTAAGAAGAAAGCAAATGGTACCGATGACCTAAAGAGAAGATGCAGAATGGCGGGCGTATCTGAGGATACCGTACGGAACCTGATGGTAGGTGTACCATAGAAAGTTCGAGAATTTTACAGAGAAAAGGATTAACATCTTAATCAACTGTATCTTATGTGGATATAACTATACTTTTGTGAAATAAACAATCGGTTTTGTTGAATTATGTGTGATTTTTTTTTTTGCTGCTATTGTTTTGGTGTCTTAAATTTAACGTGGCCAGGCTTTAATTCAGTGGAATGCTTAGGAAGTGAGCTGCCATTTTTCCATAGAACTGGGGCATTGCAACTGGTCTTAAATGGTGTCCCACATGGTGCATCACGAAAAAACAAAACGCTGTTGAAAACTACTTGTTTGACCGATCCTTTTTAAACTTTCAGACAATAAAATATAACCCATTAGTAAGCTTTCGACATATTGTTTTCACTCAACTTCAATATCATAACCGAACGCTCGAACCTTATGCTTAACTCCACTCATTAGGTTTTGTACAACATCTGGCTGCAGAAACCATCTGGGATGTTTCCGTAGTGGCTGCTTCATAATAGCCCAGTATTTTTCGATTGGCCTTAGTTCCGGTACGTTTGGGGGGTTGGGATACATGTCCTTGGGTGCGAAAGTGACCCCGTTGGGTTTTTACCACTCTAGGACAACATTTGAATAATGGTACGAAGCTAGATCCGGCCAGAAGATCGTAGGGCCCTTGTGTTGCTTCAATAGAGGACGCAGACGCTTCTGTAGACACTCCTTGAGGTAGATCCCCCGTTTACAGTCCCGTTAGTCACAAACGGTGCACAACGTTTGCCTTATGAGTGAGTCAGTTCAACTGAATGTCACAACGCTCTTGGCAACTGTTGGAAATCCGCTGTCAAGTGTTTTATTTTTATTTTCACTCGCTATCTTTTGGAGCTTCTTGTCACTCAGGGTCGTCGGCCGTCCGGAACCGGGCTTTCTTTCGATGCTCTGATTGTTGTCTAATAGTGCCAAGATGTTGTAGATGCCGGAACGGGCGTATCCGGTGTCCACAAAGTGCCGCACGATCTCCGTTTTCGACGCGACGGGGTGCCGTTTTTTGAACGCGCACACTTCTGAACGGCAGCAGGGTAAATGCACCCTTCTTTTTGGGGAAATGCTCCTTAAACTATGGAAAAATGCTCCTTAGATGCGTTTGCCCGGTATAATGCAATCGGAGGTATTAACCTTCTGGTTAGCGCTTCCCGGTTGTTTTGACTGGTCTAAAGTTTCTTTAAGATTGTATGTATAGCATCTTCTAGGTAATTTTGACGGGTTTAGAATTTCATTTTGACGACTCTGAATTTAATTTTGAAGAGTCTTAATTTCGTTTTGACGACTCTTAAATTCAGAAACTTAAGACCCGTCAAAACTATACAATCTTGGAGAAATTCAAGACCCGTCAAATCATTCCAACTTCTCTCGCTTCTCGAGTTGAATTAAATTAAGTGCTCACGAATGAGTGCTTACCGACGAATCTGCGCCGGTTCTTGGCGGATCGGAAATTTCAATTAGGAAGGATTTGATTTGTGTAAATATGGATGATTTATTCGGTTGGAATAATCACGGGTTCCAAGTCCCAATCAAACAAGCATTCAAAAGCAGTCATTGTTCTTTCGCCGCCTCATTAAAAACTACACACTACCAAAATGTCATGTAAATTTCTGTCTCCCGAGACCGACACATGCAAGCGTCCTTTGGCACAAAAGAATGAGTTGAAAGAGATGAGAAAATAAATTCAATCAAACACATCTTTTGTCAAATTGCATATTTGTCAGTTTCAGGAGACACAAGTTTACACGAAATCTTTGTTTACGTTCCCCGACTTTTTACAAACATGAATTACGTCTCGTGTAAAATTCCTAATTTCTAAGTGTGTATACAATCTTGAAGAAACTTAAGACCCGTCAAAACATCCGGCAAGCGCTAACCAGAAGGTTAATACCTCTGATTGCATCTAAGGAGCCTTTTTCCAAAGTTTAAGGAGCATTTCCACAAAAAGAAGGGTGTATTTACCCTTTGCCCTTCTGAACGGAGTTGCTTCACTGTTTGTGCCATCACGGTTAGATTTCGACTGATAGAGCTGTCAAATTTTGTCTGCTGACTCATGGGTTACTATGATTGATGCTGCATGGGTAGTTTCATCAATGCGGGTGAAGGAAAACCCATGAAAAATCGGCAATTTTTGTCCATATTTTTTAATGCAAACGTTAGGGCTTTCATTCCATTTGTTTCAACTTGTTAAAGTGGCTGAATGGTTACTATCTCGAGCCGTCACGCTGGTGGTCACTCTTCAAATTATTGTTACGAATCTACAGCGCTTCTTTGCAGTGCGGCATAAAAATTCAGACCCAGAAGCTGTAGAAAGTATTCGAGTTCATATGTTTCGTCGTTCATTACTTTTCGGTTTACTCCGTTTTAAACCTTCAGGTTCACAGTCAAGCACGGATCAAACAATTTACAAACGTTAAATTGCTACTTTTTGGTAGTTTTAGTTTATTGGCAAGATCGTGTACCGAGTACGTCGAATTTTGCTGCTGTTCGTACAAAATACAAATCCATTCGAATCGACGCCAAATGCAACAAGAATGTTAATATGTTTTATCACGAAATAATGTGGAAAATAATTTAAACGTTTCAGTGATCCGTGAACAATTATAGAGCTAAACTGAAAAAAAATTGCCCGATATTTAATTTGGACAGGTTTTAACCACCGTGTTTGTGTGTGAAATAGAAAAATTCAAAATGCAACTAAAACTGAATACTTTTATAATCTCATTGTGATAAAAATATCTTAGCCGAATAAGAATTTCGACAAGCAGGTGTATTCTAAATCACCTTTTCAACTTTCAAAAACTGAAAACTTACAAAACTGGTTTCAATTGATGTCAACTTGTATAATTTAATGTTTAAATTATGTCCTCAAATCCCACGTTGCACAGCTTTGTGTTTTTAATCAATCTTCAAATACGTCAAAAAAACCCCTCAAAACCCTTTTCGGGATGGGCTAACCAGATAGAATCTAGCGGTAATAAGCATAAATGATTTAGGTAACATTTTAAAACAAGACCCACCACCTCAAAATTTGCCAGCAAACCCACGTGATCCAGCTGCCATACGTTCATCATACAACGACAACCGTTTTTTTTTTCATCTTCGATTTTGATTGCGTTTGTGAAAATTGAACGGTCGTTCCGGGTGTATGGATTGATTTTTCTCTGCCGGAAAAAGGGACGGCGTGCCTTTACGATCCAGTATTGGTTTGGTTTGAGTTCCCTCCACCGACATAACGACTTAACCGCACCGTTACGAGTTATTCGCAGAAAAAGACTGCTGCTCCGCTTGCTGGCTGTGTGGTAAGATTAACTCGTAGCTTTTTCCGCATGTTTGATTTTATTGTAAATTTACTGCGTTTGACGTTGCCGCCGTTCATTTCATGTCGTTTACTCGAGCCACAACTTAGTCGAGTTTCCCTCCCCATATAGGAAAATGCGTTTAACTAACCGTGCAAAATCCACATACGCACATTATTTGTGTGATTGATTTATGACATATTTGAGACAATTGCGAACAGCCTGGAGAGTGGGTGAGCTCCAATCCTGCATGAAATCCACACGCAAACTTCCGGAATTATTAATCATCGCTGAGGCGAAAGCTCTTTCAACTTCTCTCGCTTCTCGAGTTGAATTAAATTAAGTGCTCACGAATGAGTGCTTACCGACGAATCTGCCCCGGTTCTAGGCGGATCGGAACTTTCAATTAGGAAGGATTTGATTTGTGTAAATATGGATGATTTATTCGGTTGGAATAATCACGGGCTCCAATTCCCAATCAAACAAGCATTCAAAAGCAGTCGTTGTTCTTTCGCCGCCCCATTAGATGTTACTTTTTCCCGTCTTTCCCCAGCAGAAATAAGAAATCTATAAATTATTTTCGGATTATCCCTCTGTCATGTCGCACTTAACGAAAATGCAATTTGTTACCCATTATCGGACAAATTAAAATCCTTGCAGCTTATCTTCAAGTTTCATTTGCACTACAATAGCCTTACCTTCCGTTCGCATTCCAAATGACTGAACAGGAAGAAGAGTTCCCAA
This sequence comes from Aedes koreicus, assembly GCA_024533555.2. Taxonomy (NCBI): domain Eukaryota; kingdom Metazoa; phylum Arthropoda; class Insecta; order Diptera; family Culicidae; genus Aedes; species Aedes koreicus. The sequence goes on from JAHHFK020003396.1 coordinate 44,577, forward strand.
GGATCTGCCTGAAAACCAAGCTTGGACGTACGACAAATGGATTAGGCTCAAAAGGAAAACTTTCTTCCCCAGTCTCGGTTCGTTCGGCTTTTGCTCGAACTGAGGAAAAGCATGAGCGGTCTGCTCCAAGGCCAGCGAACGAGTTATCCTGAGAAGCATTTAATTAATTATAGTTATTGCTTTTAATTCCTTTTTCCCGGTACTGCACGTGGGGCCAAGGAGATGTGTGTGCGGTCCGTGCAGAAGCATTCCGAGATCTGTTTCCTCGTAGAGCAAGCATCGGTAGCAGGTGGGTGGGGAGTAGGGAAGGTGCAGGAGTCAACTCTTTAAGATTAGATGGTAACCGTGCACAGAAGATGATGCAACATGGTGGACTTCACAGAGTAGAAAAGTAAGGCTCACAAAAAAAGCTGAACAATCCCGGACATTGTATTGTAAAGCGAGCAAAAGGATACAAACATGTTCCATGTGTGTAATCTTTCCGTTTTTTTTTCTTTTGCTGCATTCACTCAACAATCCTTTCGTGATTCATGATGCGGTCCGTGGAGAACGTTCCCCGCTTGGACATCGAGTTGATAACGTATGGAGTCGTTTTTACGAATGGCTCGCAAGATGTCATCAACTTTCTTCTCTGTTATCGGAAGAACTGTTAGATTACATTGTGGACTTTTATGATTTGCTGAAGCGGAAAAGCTTGAAATACGTAAGGTTACAGAATACTACTTTGAAAGCTGAGTGTAGAGCTCAGAATGTAGCAACAGTTTGATGGTGGGATATTGAATTGTGTTTAGGGCCTTTTCGTGAACCACGTAGACTCATTTTTGAAAATCTCATAACCCCCCTCCACCCTGGTAGACTTTTCTCCATAAATGGTTTTTGAAATTTTGTATGGAATAACCCCGTAGGTAAAAATCCTGTAAGATACAAATATTTTGGATGTCTTTGGTTACGTTGGACACTCTGTAGTAGGTTTTGTTGGTCTATCAGGTCGTGGTCACCTTTGGTTTTATGAAAAAAAAAAAACTGTCTAACAACGAATTGTAGGGAACCAATAGAGGTTTTTGAAGAGAATATTGGACTGGTCGAAATTTCCATCGTGAAAACTTGATTATAAACCAAAATTTAAAAAAAAAACCAAAATGCATACCTCATTTTTCCGCCAAATTTTTACCGCAAAAACTTATAATCTAAATGCGCATTTTGATGACTTCAGGTGGATGTTTTTTTTTTTTTTGTTCTGTATTATCGAGATTTTCAGCCATGGGCTAGTTCATCTCCCGTCGTAGTCACTCAAACACCTCTTTGGGTGTTTTTCGTAGCTTGTCCGGGGGTGAGATTTGAACTCGTGACTTTGGCGTGAGAGGTATGGGTGTTAACCACTACGCCGGGGTCGCCACCACTTCAGGTGGATGGAGAACTTTTAAACAAAACAATTTCGGAAGAAGCCAATTTGGGTGCTTTTTTGAAACATTGATCATAACAAGAAAACATATGTGTTTGATGGCGAATTATGATTCCTGAGCCAAATTTTAACAAAAAAAGTAGATAGAATAAATTTCTTTAGTATTACCGTTTTCGATATACATACTTTAAATTTAATGTTTTTAAACTAAAAATATATTTGTGTTTCGCACTTTTCACACAACTCATGACGAGAATGACAGGGATTATCTTGTATTTTACACACCTTCCTGAGTCACTGAGTGATATTTCAGTTGATAAGATCTGTATCCACATCAATCCGGACACCTTCAAATCATTGTAATTTTTGAAATATTGCACGTAGGAATGAAAAATTTCGCTGAGAGTCTATAATGAAAAAGACTATGATTGATGTTCACATTTCATGTTAAGTATTCAAGATGACGACGAAAGAAAAACAAGTGCGCGAACGAACTTTGTACGGGCGTACGGCAAATCCTGACTTGTCAATACGGGACCTTGCAAAAACATTGAATTTGCCTAAATCCACTGTTCACGATGTGCTCAAATCATTTTCGGAACGTTTGACGGTGGAGAGGAAACCGAGAAGTGACAAAAACACCGAAAGGTGAAAAGGATATTAACGAAAAACCCAAATCTCTCCATTCGAACGGTGGCTCGTAAAATAGGGATGTCGCCTGGTTTTGTCCAAAAATCAAAACAACGTTTGGGACTTAAGTCGTGTGGCAAAAAGAGTAAATCTTTCGTCACTACAGGCACAATCAACAAGGAGATCTATCAGAAAGAGTGTCTGCAGAAGCGATTGCTACCCTTCATCAAAAGTCACAAAGAAAAACCTCTGTTCTGGTCTAGATTTGACATCATGCCACTATGCTAAAACTGTGATGGAATGGTACCAAGCAAATCAAGTGAACATTGTACCAAAAACCTCAAACCCACCAAATTGCCCAGAGCTACGACCAATCGAGAGATATGTGGCTCTGATTCTGATGAAGCAGAAGCTTTCTGGGAAGAAGCAAGAAATCAAAGACATCAAACACTTACAGCAAATTTGGACAAAGACGGCTTCTACGATTTCTGAACAGTCTGTACAAATCCTAAGGGACGAAGTTAAGCGCAAAGTTCGAAAATTGTATGCAAATACCGAATAACTATGTTTTGTCCCATGAATCTGAAATAAACAACTACGACGGAAATATAATGCGAAATTTATGGTTTATTCATGTTTCGAGGTGTCCGGATTATTGCGGAGACAGATGTATCCCTCAACGAAATTTTACTTTCTCTAAATACTTTGGATGTATCATAGGGTGCTGGACCAAATGGTTTTCCGCCAGTATTCTTAAATTCAGTATCAACGGAGCTAGCGAAACTTTTGTTTTGGCTGTTTAACCTTTCTCTAGAATCCAGTTTTCTTCCATCAATTTGGAAAAAATCGTATTAAATCCCGATATTTAAAAGTGGCAAAAAAGCAGATATAAAAAATCATCTAGGGATTGTCATATTATCATGCATTCCTAAATTGTTCGAGTCTATAATCAATCAAAATATTTTCTCTCAAGTTAAAAATTTAATCTCTAGCAAACAACATGGGTTTGTTAAAGGACGTTCAACGACTACAAATTTATTAAACTTTTATACATGTTCCATTAATGCAATGGATAGAGAAAATTATGTTGAGGCATTATATACTGACTTTAATAAAGCAATTTATAGAATCGACATCCCTTTATTGCTTTTTAAATTATCTTAGCTAGGATTCAATTGCGGGCTATTAAAGTGAGTTCAATCATACTTGACTGGAAGAACACAAAGAGTAAGACTTGAGGGAAATTTGTCATCAGTAGTGAATGTGACATCTGGTGTACCACAGGGTTCCCATCTAGGACCATTACTGTTCATTTTGTTTGTTAACTATGTAGACCACGTTTTAAGTCGCCTGAACTTTTCAATATATCCAGACGATATGAAACTTTATTTAAAAATATGTAAAGCATCCGATCTTGTAGTATTTCAGCATGAAATTAATAGTTTTCACAACTGGTGTTCAAAGCTGGAACTTAATGTGAAAAAAATGCAATTCTATATCATTTACAAGAAAACAAGAAGGCACGAAGCAATAACTATAGGCCAGAACACAGTTCAAAGATGCAGTGAAGTTAGAGGATAAGGTATTATACTTGACACAAAATTAATGTTAGTTGATCACAACATGCTAGGGTTTATTAGAAGATTTAGCTTTCACTTTAAAGATCCATACACAATCAAAACGTTGTACATAGCCTATGTGAGACCCCTTCTTGAATATTGTAGGATAGTTTGAGCCATATCAAGATACTCATGCAAACCGTATCGAATCAGTCCAAAAACAGTTTTTATTGTTTGCTCTACGTAAGTTAGGTTGGACGACTTTACCGCTACCATCCTATGAGTAACGATGGATGTTGATAAATTAAGATGAGCTTGAAAAGCGAAGAGAGTTAGCAATGATGGCTTTTATAAACGACGTTATTGCACAAAGAGTGAATACTACTGATATATTAGAAAACCTAAATTTGTATACTCCCACTCTTATTTTTAGAAATAGCCATTTGATTTATATTAACAATCAAAGAACTAATTATGCCAAGAATGGGCCACTAAATAGAATGATGTCCTGCTATAACAAATACAGGCAAACTTCGATATAACGCACATTTTGATTTCACACTTGTACGTTATATCGAATTGTACGTTATATTGAAGCATAAATAAAAATCTAAGAAATTTACCCTTTTATATTTTAATGTGTTGTATGTATGTATGTAAGGTAGCCACCATCCCTTCTAAGACCTTGTCATGTATGCAGCTCCACTTAATAGCAAGATCAAATTGAGTTACCGGGTTGCATTCACAGTAACGCTGTATGAAGGGCCAAAAACGGTGGGGCGGACCCGCAAGCAGAGACACTTACGCGAAACCCGCGGGAACATGAGATTCTCCTTCCAACGATACGATCCAACAAATCGAATAACCCAATTCGCAATACTCATTAAGCTTTCTACGGGATGGCTTGTTAAGAAGGGCGCGTCACTCTCACTGCAACTGTTGGAGTAGAATTCACAGCATCACAATCGAATCGGTAGGATAAAAAAATGATACTGTTTGTTCCCTCCTAGACGCCGGTTGTCATACCACTCCATTGTCCAATTCCAGTTTGAGTGATACCCTGATGCTCCCTCCCTTCCCAATATATATTTAATTTCATATAGTAATGTATAAAATATAGTGAATAAATATTATAATTAGAATAAATATAGCGAATGAATATTATAATGACAAATAATATAGTGAATGAATATAAGAATGAAAATAACAATTCCATTTGTGGACCTGAAAGTTTAGACAATGTAGCTGCCAGAAAAAAAATTGATTTAAAATTATCTCATCAAACTTGGAATATCCATGGATAATCTGAAATTATATAGCAATAGAATAGTAAACCTAAAATTTCGATGTGCTGTTCCGTTTCCTTGCAATAATTTATGTAGTGAGTCTCATCGGAAATAGCGATTTTAATGAAATGAATTTAAATGCAATAATGCAATCATTTAATATCATAACATAAAATAATAAACTGACGTTATAATATAAAATAATAATACCAGCAAGCCAGTAAACTATAGTAGAATACATATATCCGTAACTAATCTGGCCATCCACTCATCGAAAGACTGTTGCAGTTTCTATTGAAATAAGATCTACTAAGATTAAAATTTGTTTTCACAATAATAGTCAGAGAACATAATAAGCGTAGGTACAAGATATATATGACATCTACTGGTATGTTACTGAAAATAAAAATTAGATGTGTATTAATATCATAATAATATTAGAAAAACTGAAGACAGCTAATAATAAGGCGAAATAAATTTCAGATGAGTATGAATCTAAAAACTAAATCTTAATGAAACTAAAATAAAAAATTAGGAAATTGAATTTTTCTATAGCTCTTGTACACCCATAAATGATTCCTCATGTCTGTGAAATAGGAAATGAATGACTGTAAACTGTTAGGTTTTGAATTAATATATTTTTCTGATGAAGAAGGAAAGTGCTTTTGTGAAGTGAATTTTTCGAATATGATCCTTTCTAAAAAAAACATTAAAAACCTTCCTATCTTTTCAAATACATAACGTAGGTTAGATGAGCTATAACTGACAAGGATGCATAAATGCGAAGCTGAAAATGACTTATAAAAAAGCATACAAAATGTAGTGAATGGATGTGGTAATATAAAACGATAATAATTTCATTTGTATTTACGTGTCTGCAGCTTGTGGTCCTGCTGCAATTGTATACGGACCCGCACATCCACCATGAGCCTGAAAGCTTAGATAATGTATCATGGCCACCAGAAACAAAATTGATTTTAAATTATTTTACAAAACTTGGGATATCCATGGATGATCTGAAATTGTATAGCATATATAGAATAATGAACCTAAAATTTCGATGTGCTGCTCTGCTAATAAATGTGATATAACCACAATTGAACTGACTCTTAGCTTCGGGTCTTGATCCCTACTGAGCCCTTGCGGCACGTCAAGCCGGCCAGTTCAGCGCAAGGGTTTTTATATTTTAATGTGTTGTTTTTCAAAAAAAATTTATCAAATTTTAATAAGTTATCCAACTTGGAGTGCAAAACAACTGTTCTTTTCTCTTTTTTCTCTGTATCTTTGATTTTAAGTCATCACTTCAAACCTTTTATGTGATTTTTTGTCTTTCAGGTAACTTACTTACTTACAGTCAGGATAAAGATTGGGTGGCCTTTATTGCACACAGAAATCGTCTCCAAATCGTTCGTACTATGGCTGCAATTCGTCAGTCTCGCCATCAGCGGAGGGTGCGCAGGTCACCTTCCACTTGATCGACCCACCGGTCCTCTTCTTCCTTTGTCGAGATCCGTTCGTTCTCGAGAACCATTTTCACTAGACTGTCGTCCGATATTCTTACGACGTCTCAAGCCCATCGTAGTCGGCCGATTTTTGCAGTGTGGATGATGGTTGGTTCTCCCAGCAACTGATGCAATTCGTAATTCGTTTGCCTTCTTCACGTCCCGTCTTTTATCTGAATTCCACCGTAGATGGTACGCAGCACCTCCCGTTTCAATACACAAGCATGATCCATGTTTCGTGGCCGTAGAAGATTTTGTTGATGGTCAACTTCGTGATACGGCGACCTCTATTCGATCGTAGCGTCGTTCGGAGCCCAAAGTAAGCACGGTTTCCAAACATAATACGCCCTTTTATTTCTCTGCTGGTGTCGTTTTTGGCGATCACCAATGAGCCCAGATACACGAATTCGTCTACCATCTCGATTTCATCTCCGTCAATATTCCGGATGGGAGGCTAACATTGTCTTTTCGTGAGCCCCTTCCTTTCATGTATTTTGTTTTCGACGCATTAATGACAAGTCCGATCCGGCTAGTTTCGACCTTAAGTCTTATGTAACTTTCCGCCATTGTCTCAAAGTTGCGTGCTACGATACCGATGTCATCGGCAAAGTCTGGCGGACTCCTGAAAATTGTATCACTCGTATCTATCTCCACTCGTCGAATCACACCTTCCTTCTTCTTCCTCTATGGCATTTTCAAGCTCATTGCATCGCAATTATTGCAGCTCACAACTTAGTATTCTGATTAAACTTCCACACTTATTAATTGAGAGCTTTTTAGCCGGCGCCGGTGGTGTAGTGGTAAGCGTGACTGTTAGTTGGCACCCCCGTGGGTCTGGGTTCAATCCCAATTGAGGTCAGTGGCATTTTATGAGACGCAAAATCTCTGGTGATGTCTTCCTTTGTAAAGGAAGTAAAGCCGTTGTTCCTGGCTCATGTGTTGATGAGTGCGATTCGTAGGATTCAGGTGGTGGAGTCGTCTTGTTGGCATCGGTAGTTGTCACCACGTGAAGAAATAGGCCGACGGAAAGTAACCGAATGAAAAGAAAAAAAAATGAGGGCTTTCGATGTCAGGCGTTAACACATGTGACATATGATGTGCAAAGAATCTCGTTTGTTATAATCTTTTTGTAACGGGCCTTCACCATCTGTATCACATGCTGGTCCATCGGCTGGATGTCAGCGGTTGTGTTTGGAGGCAAAAATTTACAAAATATGGCTCCATCACTTGTTTGTAGTTCGTCTGTACTGTAATGTGCCGAACAGTTGTCCAGCACATGGACAGCTTTCACAAGATGCCCAGATTCAATCAAAAAGGTTGTTACATGTGGGACAAACTGATCATAAAACCAATTTTTGAATAATTCCTTCATCAACCATGCATTTTTGGATGACCTGTAGTAGACAGGATGTTCCCTTTGGTTTTTGAAGGGTCGAAGGTTCTTAGATGTTCCAGTCAACATTAATGGAAGCTTGAGAGAACCGTCCATGTTTGCACAGGGCATAAAAGTCAAACTCTCTTTAGGGCCGGTTCATAAACCACGTAGACTCATTTTTGATAATCTCAGAACACCTCCCCCCCCCCTCGTAGATTTTTCTCCATACAATTTTTTTGAAATTTTGTATGCAGCGTAGACTTTGGTCAATCTAATCCCACCGATAAACAAAAGCATATTTAACTTCCGTAGCCACACGCCGATGTAAGCCAATGCACCCCAATTTGTGGTCGGCGTCGCAGACGTTTAGCTTAAACTTGTTGACCACCGGGTGATCAATATGGAGATGGAAGGTTCATATGGGACAGTCCATAAACAATGTGGTCCCATTTTTTTGGTTTCTTAGACCCCCTACTCCAAGGTGGTTGCATGTCCATACATAATTTTTAAAATTTATATGGAACGAAAGCCCCCACCCTCTTCGCAACTCCTCCTCAAAATAACCGCGTCGTTTATTGACGGTCCATATGGTCTCAACAAATAATTGTTCATGGTACTCTTAATATAAATTTTGAAGAAATTTTCTGCACATATAAAAAGTGTACGTTATATCGAGGTAAAAGTGACGCTATATCGAGTGATGCTATATCGAGGGTACGTTACATCGAAGTTAACCAGTATTGCGAAACAATGAACAAAAATACGCTAAAAAAAGTTTTCTTTACAAGTTTAACCATGTAACCTGGTATGGATATATTAAGTTAATCATGTGATAGTATTGGTATACTTTGATTAACGACATATAAATTAATAAATATTCAAAATTTAACCGCGATTCTCAATCAGCAACAAGTGTTTCTTGGAATTGTACGTGGAATTGCCTAAAATTCACTACTTAACATCAGGACAATCCGATGAACTATTTGAAAGTTACCATAAGGATATTGAGTTAAATAAACTTTTATAAAAATAAAATGGAAGTAACTGTAATTTTTAAAAGCATAGCATAGCATTTTCCGACCATACACAATCCTGGGCTGTCTGTTGTAGAGATGATGGAAGCGCCAGAAGAGCTGCCTTGGGTGTGATAGGCTCTTCATCCAGCGTTCTCTTTGCACAACACCTGGCCAGGTCCTTATGATCAGCAAGGGATGGGAGGAAAGTGTTGATTGGATGTCTACTTAAGAAGATGCTGAGAACTCATACTATCTTCATAGATGTCTGGAGTTGGAAAATGGATGGGATTGTGCGGGTGGCTTTCCTTGGCGAGAAAGCAAATGTATATTTATATGAATATAGGTCGTTGGAAGTGACGAAGCTAAGAAAGTTAATGCACTCCTTTATTGTCCGCTTTTCTGGCTTGGAACGCAGGCGTTTCTTACTTCCAGGCTATCCAGGTATCCAGGCTCCAAGCTAAGAAGATAGTACTTTTTCTTGCGTGAGAGAACCTTTTCTTGTCAGTCAGTTGGGATATAAGCACTAACTCTTGTCCTAGCCTGTTATGGCTTATGGTTATAGCGCCATTACTCGCTTTCTGAAAAGAGAAGAAGGGCGCGCCGACACAAAGACAACACATACACACAAACACACACACATTAATAAACAGAGACACACAAACACACGGTCTTTTTTGGTTTACTAGCGCGTATTGCATATAAGGGTTCAAGCCCGTTGTCTCTGCGCGCGACCGTCTAAGGGGGCCAGCTCATTATGATCGACCCTAACAAGGTGCGACACGGAGACACGGAGACAAAAATGGATGACAATCGAACGGGGAGGACTATTGATTTAATTGCCCGGTTTACTTATCTGATGGCTGACTGGCTGGCTTTTTGGCTGCTCTCCGTTGTTGGTGAAAATGTAATTCCCCCGTAGAATGAGCTGTCTTGACTCTTCAAGCGCAATGCTTGATAGGCTTTCTCGTTAGTTTTTTTTTCTGGTACAAATTTCATCTTCATCTTTCGCTGTTGTTTCTTCTTTCCAACCATCATAGAATTAATAATTCATCGTCACTCCTTGGTTCTGAATTCTCACTCAAAGAACACTACAATTTTTTCTCTCGTGGAGCCGCACCTCTAATATTTGCATTTCTTCTGAAATCCAACTTTAGGATTCGAGCAAAAAACTCTCCGCGATTACGAATTGAAAAGCCGTGTCTTACCAATGTTTGTAACCTTTTGCGACTATTTGCTGCTGATCATAATAAATGCAAAAAAACGTGATAGCTCACAAAACCTAACCGTGCGTGGGCAGTGCTTGCTGCGATCTCTATCGGAAGTAACTGTGATTTTAATACATCAAAAGTCCTGATATTCTTTGTGTTTGCCGGTTTGACTGAAGTGTTCGTTTCAAAGGTAAATAAAAAACTAACGTCTGAACAATTTTCAAAATATTTTACTTTTTATTTATTGGAACTTTTTTCAATAGAGCGAATCTAACAATGAGAGATTCTCTCCTCTCTCGCTCTATTGTCTTTATTACAGCGCCATTATAAAACTTTCAAAGAAAATTTTAGCACAGATCGAAAAACAACAGTGCTGGCTAGCATAGTCTACAAATAGTAGAATGAAAACGTTATAGGGATTGAAATATTAATATGAATATGAATATAAATTCTCGACGTACCATCATTTGAAAACAGTTCAGCTGTTATTTTATTCTCTGAAATGGGAACACTAGAGTGATATTTTTGTGTACCTCTAGTCATCTTTTTATGTTTAAAGATATTGCTCCATTCTGTTATTCCTTGTTCATATTCATCTTTTGATATATAACAAAACGACATTTTTGTCAAATAATTTTTTGGTTGGCCCAATCATATAACTCCTCTGCACTTTTGATTGGATGTTCATGTTCTAAAGATAGACTGGCATTTCAAGCAATTTGTTTCAATATGCCAAAAAAATCTAAAGATATACTTGCATTTCAAGCCACTCGAATGAATGAATAATTTTCAGTAAAGTCACATCCTAATTCAACTTCTCCATTTTTCTTAATAGATTTTGTTTGCCTTAAAAATTTAGACTGTTGAACTTTTATAAAATTGTGGGTTACCAACTACCTTAGAACAAAAGTACAATACACATTCATCAACCTGTTGAATTAGAGTTTCAAGATTTCAGCGTTCTGTTGAAATCCATTGCTCGAAAGTTATATCAGATAAGTTACGTTCCTCTAATTCTGTCAAAACAAAGTCTCTCAAAATCTATGCGGGTTGGACAACGATTGCATTCGCGAGGATAACAAAGTTTGGATCTAGTTTCTGTATTGCATAATATTTTATCCTTGTAAAGTTTCAGTCAGTTCAGAACGAATATTTTTTCAGGGCACATACTATTAATTCAATGTTCTCATGGATGGTACAAATGCAACTGTTGTGTAAACCAAAACTTCGAAGTAATTCACTTGCGGCAAAAGAGTGGACTTCAGCTATTTCTACTATTTTCTTTGAAAGATATGTATGCTTCTCGTAATGAACAAAGAAGTAATCGATTTTAAACGTGTTGTCGCTTACCATTTTTCTTGACAGAAACAAAATCATTTTGCCCTGGCCAGCCTTGGTAAAAACACCAGACCGTTCTGCACGAGAACCAAACTTGACTGCAAACACACATGGTGATGTGGCTGTAATTTACCACTTTAGTTTCGTGCTTATAGATGAGCCCGCAATGCAATGGACGCGACACGAGTGTACAAACTCGTGTTCTACTTTTGACACCATGTTTGATTTTTGGTAAAATACCCAGTTACCACGGATAGAGCAATGCTCGTCGGATGATTCTAAAAATTTGATAATTTGACTTATAGGTTTGTTTTAGGCTGTCGGGCGCATAAGTTGATTGAGTTTAAAAAGCACGGCACGAGTAGAAATAAAACAAATTAACCACGCGTGTATTCCGCAATCGGACACAATCGGAAACACTCGGCTGTGGTGTTTGCCGAAACATCATACACGATGTCCGAAGCCAAAACACGAGCACTGGCATTGGTGTTGTACCCACCGCGTTGCGTGTTAGTCTGGAAGCACGAGGTCAAAGTGGTGAATTTAATACACGCGCTAGCGTGGTAAAATGTAGCTCGGTTTACAGTGTGGTATTTGGAAATGGCTGGCCCTGGCATGGCTCTGCTTACAAAATCACTGTCAAAGAACTGTTGAATTTCGTTCTTTACCTCCAAGTCCAAACCGTGACCAATCCTATCATTCAGAGTTGGTAGGCTTCCTTTCTCTACAGTGAAGTCCCGGGCTTGCTTCATCAGATATAAAGCTACGTCAAAATACTTCAATACATTTTGAATGCTCCATGATTTTGGCAACAGTGACAAAATCCTCAATTTGTCATCTCTCGTACACTCTGGATTGTTAATTTTTCCTGAAATTGTGAGATCAATTCCTTGAAATCTGCAGCGTTTTGCTTCAGTTGATTCTGGTCCCCATGTGACTCGAAACCAAAGATATGTTTACGTAATCCTTTTTTAATTGCCATGTATTTCGTTCGGAGGTAAGCTTAAACCTTAATCCCAGCTATTCCGAATAGCGAAAAATTCGATGTAATGCTTTCCTGAGACGAAACTGATGCTATTGATGAAGCTGACGGCACCTCTTCCAGATAGTTCCTAGTTCTTCAACTAGTTGTGCATCGTTATAGATGTTAAGGTTCACATTGCTGTATAATCGACACGAATCAAAAATTAACATAGAAATATAAAAATGGCGTAGAAACTATGGTTTTTCTACTGCTTCAAAGATGTAACTTTCAAAACTTTTTGACTAACCTAGTACTAAGCCACATGTTTATGAGGTTGAGTAGTTACCAAAAATCATCAACAATTTTTTTTTTTTTTTTTTTTTTTGTTATTTCAAGATAATTCTGACGTCACTTTTAGCTAAACTTATTCTAATTATATTATATGTTTGGGTGGCATCTTGCATTTTCCCTTACAAAAAGCTTGGTAAAATTGCAGTAAACTTAATTTATTACATATACATAAATACTTTTTTACATGTTCGTACAGCTGTATACGTATACTGTAGCTGTATACGGCTGTATCATTTTTTTTTTTTAAATTCATTGCCAATTAGAATAAAACCACCAACTTCAAACTCAAACTTACCGGCTTATGATTGATTTCAGCTCAAAGACCCAACGAATTTTCCAATTAAATTGCTCATTCCTATCGTAGGAATTATGCGCGAAACCTTGTTCCGATTAAAACTTTCATAATTAGCTTCATACTATTCCCTCTTCGGACATAGGAACAAGCATTCCAAGAGGATATTATAATGTGATCCCAAACCCCTTCTGCTCTCCTCCCCCATCCAATCAACGCTTCCTTTCGGTGTTTGTTATTTTACAATCGCCATAAAAAGCTCGTCTAAACACACAAGTGCATACTTAACTTTTTGCATCGCCTCCTTGCGGCCGCACCTCCCATAGTGACGCTTGCTGAGCTATTCCATGCACACCTAGCTGGCAGTTGAGCAATAATACTCAGGTAGGTAATGCGCCGGTAACGTAATTAAAATGTCATTAACTCACGGGACAGGAACACTACTGCCATCAAGCCATCTCGGGAAGGACGTGGTGGACATCCAAGGTGACTCTTGACTGCAGCAGCTTTTGAACGTGGTTCAGAATGACTTCAATTTTCTCTTGACAGCAGGCAAATAAGAAGCACAAAAATTGATGATTATTTCGCCCTGCTACCTCTTTTATCATAGCTGCAGCCGGAGCTGACGACGCTCATGATGGAGGTTTATCTTCTTGTTTCCTTTTGATTGTCATCGTCCGTCCTCTACGTTCCATGTGGTAGGTCAGAAGTATGAATGAAGGCACTCGAGTCAGCGAGTGCAGCGTTATAATTAGGACTATTCTACCATTATAATTTATCTCGTTGGCTTTTAATGCAAATTGAAGAATTCCAGCATTTTTCCACAGCAGCACAATTCAGATGAAACGGAAGATCGTCGTTGTCACCGTTTGCTGGTGGTAATCGAGACAATCTAGATGCTGTTGTTCACCGTCTAGCTTCCGCATTGCCCTGTCAGGGCCGATGCGCATATTTGGCACTTCGAAGGGTCATTTCGTTGTGCAAGTGGGACGGTTCAGACTATCAGCTGGAGTTATCTAGATACACGGAATGACATGTCCTTGCCACATTATTTGAAACATCAGAACAAACTAGAACTATCCCACCGTATTTAAACGGTCGTCTCGATTTGGAGCCTTCTGCACTTTGTACGTATGCAGTCCCTCCCGGTCCTTGGCTCTCTGAACGAAAGACTAGGTCAGATTCAACTTTCTGGCCACATCCCTGACCGAAGCATCGGGATTCCGCTTAAGCGCTTTCACGACACACTTGTGATCCTGATCACTAATAGAACATCCATTCTGACCGCATTTCTCGTTCCATTCGATGCTCAGAGTTTCGTAGTAACGGTTAATCACACGATTCATCGTTGACTGCACGATTTCGAGTTGTTTTCCGATGTCCCGATGAGAGAGTTGAGGATTTTCCAGTTGCTTGCGCAAAATCACTTCGCGGCGTTGCTTTTCGGGTGACGCCATTTTTTTCTCAATTTTCGAAAAACTGACAGCGATAAAAATACAACAAAAAAAAAAAAAATAAAAAAAAAACAAAAAAAAATTGGAAAAAAAAAAAAAAGATAATTTTTAACGGGGGTTTTTTGTGGGGGGGGGGGGGCTTTTTTTTTAATTGGTAAAAAACCTAAATTAATCCACCGATGGTGAGACTGAACCCTTCTTACACTTCACCAGAATTACGAACTCAAATGTGGCCAATATGGTACTGTATACATATTTTAATCAGAAATTCCAGGAAGAACCAGGAATATTCGATATGTCATACATTCAGTTTATAAAGTGAATTATTTGTCAATCCTGAACGTATTGTTCATCGATGTGATTAAAATATTGCCATTAATAGTCTTCAACGACCTGTTTATGTTAGTTATATAAAAGGGAAAATTACATAAATATTAGAAATTCCATATAATCAATCCATAGAATGAATTATTACACAATCCTTAGCGTCAATTTTGATTATCGATATGGATTCAAGATGCTTAACAAGTATATTTGTGTAGTTATAGTAAATGGAGACTTTGTGTAATTTTCGAATATACTCGTTGCAGTTCAAAACCGGACCACTCGAGCCAACCGATCGTACTCTAATTCTATAGAGTCGCATAGTGTGGCTAATCCGCTGTATGTGCTATACAACGCACCAGATGCGGAACAATAGAATACAAGCGGCATCGATTGGGGTGAGTGGTCTTGTTCGGTTTTGAACTGCAACGAGTATATTTTCATCTCACAATTATGTGCTCTCAGGTATTGTTTTGGATCTATCTCCATGAAGGATTATCCAACCATAATGAAATTTTGACCAGTTATTTAAAGATTTTATAACTTCAATTTGGCGCGAACAAAACTAAAATCGGTACACAAATAGCTCAGTATGTAATCGGAGACTAAACTGTTTGATTATTATTACAATAGGCCGTCAAGTACTGTTTTATTCATATCTTCGTAACGAAATGTCCGAATAAAAAAATAAATCAATAGCGTTCTATGGGAATGTTGTAGCTTTCATTTGCCGTCAACAGAACTGAAATCGGTTCACAAATGGCTGAGAAACCGATGTGACATTATTTGTAACGCACACACACACATACACACACACACATACACGCACACACACATACATACACACAGACATGTGCTCAGTTCGTCGAGCTGAGTCGAATGGTATATGACACTCGGCCCTCTGGGCCTCGGATAAAAAGTCGAATTTTCAAGCGATCTTAATACCCTGCTTTTGGTGTAAGAAGAGTAAAAAAGGCACAATCGTTATATTCTTTCATTTTACTGATAAATTGGCCTCGATTCGTATGTAATCGATATCGTTTAAAATAGATTTCATGGTGTCGGTGGTGTAGTGATAAGCGGAGTTGCCTCTTACCACACTTAGTCTTGTTTCAATACCAGTCGTCAGGATTTTCTAAAACAAGAAATCTCTTATCAGTGAAAACCATAAGTCTCAACCCATGTATTGATGGGTTTGATGTGTAAAGTCGCTGCTATGATAGATATTTCTGGGTGTTAGTGTATTGTCATAGTACCATAGACCCACGTTAAACAAAAGTGACATCGACCAGATAACAGATAGAAAAAATAAAAAGGAAGAAGATCCAACAGTAACAAAGTATTGGACCATATTTAAGACTGGTTTAATTACGGTGAAGTTAAAACGTGGATGATAAGCTCGAAAAAAAAGAAAAACGTGAAAGTTTACGTAGAAAGAAGAGTAAATTTAAGTTTTTCTCAATATAGTATCATACATAAAACGTTAAAAAGTGAGCATTGAGTTAAAATATATGTTATATGAATGGAAGACGAAATAAAAGGTTTCAAGACAAGAGAAAAAGTGATAAATAAAAAAAGATAAATGAAAAAAGTTAAAAAGAGTGTGGAAAATATCAGGAACATTGAACACTGTGAAATGGAAATTCAAAGGTTTTTAGAAACTAAAAAGTGAAAATCAAGGCTAAAAAAGAAATAGACAGATGAAAGAAGTTTCAAAGGAGAGGCAAAAGGAAAATGTTGCTTTCGAAACACAGGTAACATAAAGGTAAGTGAAGCAATGCGTGAAAAGATATATGATTAATTGTTTCAATTTATGGTAATGATATGAAGAAATCTCATTCAGTGTCACAAATTCATTGCTATAAAAAATATCACGGTCGATATGTTTACACAGAATTATGAATTCGTTAATTTTGGGAAACAATGAATAATGATTTCATAATTATAAGCCCGCAACAATCCGATCTTTACGTGAACTTTTGTTTAAAAATGTTTTAAAATGTGAGTAAAATCTAATGTCACAAGTGGTCTTCATCTAATATAAATCGGGTTTTCAAGTGAAACGAAAATAAGAAAGCTCGTAAAGTTGGCGTCTTTGAGCCACTCACGAACCTTTCTCCAGAGATCGTTGCATGTCCGTGATTAAAATTTGTATGTAGGTATTCTATAAATAAAACATTTCACTAGTAAACACACAAGTACAAAACATGGTAAAATCAAACTAAAAAAAAGAAGTTAGTTCCGAAGATATTCGATACTTCATATATTCAATTAATAAAAAATACTATTAGACAAGCCTGAACGTATTCTTTTTCGATATAGTGAAAAATAACACTAACAGTGTTCAACGATCAGTTTATTTTAATGCTAGAAATAATTGAAAATCAAACATTAAGTGAAAAAAGAGAAGTTGTAGAAATATACTATGTTTCAAATATTCAATATATAAAATGAAGTATTAGACAATTTTTAACCGTCAGTTCTGACTATCTCATGCGTCATAAAACGTAACAGATGCGACACTATAGAATGCAAACAGGATCGATTAGTGCGAATTGTGTTTTCCGGTTTTGAACTGCAACGAATTATGTGCAATTATATGCTCTCAGGTATTGTTTTGGTCATATCTCCATGAAGGATTATCCAATCCTAATGAAATTTTGATCATCTATTTAAAAATTTTATAAGTTTAATTTGGCGCTAACAAAACTAAAATCGGTACACAAATAGCTCAGTATGTAATCGGAGACTACCACTGTTTGATTACTATTATAATAGGCCGTCAAGTACTGTTTCGTTGATATCTTCGTAACGAAATGTCCGAATAAAAAAAAAATCAATAGCGTTCTATGGGAATGTTGTAGCTTTCATTTGCCGTCAACAGAACTGAAATCGGTTCACAAATGGCTGAGAAACCGATGTGACATTATTTGTAACACACACACACACACACACACACACACACACACACACACACACACACACACACACACACACACATACATACACACAGACATGTGCTCAGTTCGTCGAGCTGAGTCGAATGGTATATGACACTCGGCCCTCTGGGAGTCGGATAAAAAGTCGAATTTTCAAGCGATCTTAATACCCTTCTTTTGGTGTAAGAAGGGTAAAAAGGACATTTACACCATCTTCAATTCGAGGTTGTAAAGATGAAAATTGAAAATAAAGAGAATAAAAAGAAAACTTAGCAAACCGGGGGGGGAGGGGGGGATTTTTTGTGTTGTGAGAAGAGGGGGGGGGGGGAAAATATGGGGAAAGTTCAATATGAACTTCCCAGCGCTTGGTTTCTTGCCGGATGACGTCATTAAAGTCTTGAACGACCTTGATGTTTCAAAAGGCCCGGGTGTGGAGGGAATTCCTCCATCTCTTCTCAAGGTTTGCTCACGCTCTCTTGCTTTTCCGATATGGAGCATAAAGGGCGATACGGTCAAAATTTGGTCAATATAAACTTGACGTATTTCTTTCAATTTTGCATTTAAAAAACCTGAACACCCCTCATTTTGAAGGTGTGTGTGTGTGTAGAATGTTGCTCCTATTTTGATTTTGGAATTCACTCTTCAGTTGTCAAAATGCCGTCCAAGCAAGAAGAGCAGCGTATCAAAATTTTGCTCGCGCATCGCGAAAATCCGAGCTACTCGCACGCAAAGTTGGCAAAATCGCTAAAAGTTGCCAAATCAACCGTTACAAATGTAATTAAAGTGTTTGGGGAACGTTTGTCGACAGCCAGGAAGTCTGGATCGGGGGGAAATCGAAAACCGGAAGCCGCTGAGACGACAAAGAGAGTTGCCGGTAGTTTCAAGCGAAACCCTAACCTATCTCTCCGAGATGCCGCAAATAAGCTGGGTGTATCGTCTACAACCGTGCATCGAGCCAAAAAACGAGCCGGACTATCGACTTACAAGAAGGTAGTGACTCCAAATCGCGATGATAAACAAAATACGACGGCCAAAGCGCGATCCCGGAGGCTGTACACGACGATGCTGACGAAGTTTGACTGCGTGGTAATGGACGACGAAACCTACGTCAAAGCCGACTACAAGCAGCTTCCGGGACAGGAGTTTTATACGGCAAAAGGAAGGAGAAAGGTAGCAGATATTTTCAAGCACACGAAACTGTGAAAGTTCGCAAAGAAATATCTGGTTTGGCAAGCCATCTGTACCTGTGGCTTGAAAAGCAGCATTTTCATAGCTTCCGGGACTGTCAACCAAGAAATTTACGTGAAAGAGTGTTTGAATAAACGTCTGCTGCCTTTCCTGAAGAAACACGGTTATTCCGTACTGTTTTGGCCGGATTTGGCATCTTGCCATTACGGTTAAAAGGCCATGGAGTGGTACGCCGCCAACAACGTGCAGGTGGTTCCCAAGGACAAGAACCCTCCCAACACGCCAGAGCTCCGCCCAATTGAGAAATACTGGGCTATTGTCAAGCGGAACCTAAAGAAGACCAAAAAAAACTGCTAAGGACGAGCAGCAGTTCAAGGC
This sequence comes from Aedes koreicus, assembly GCA_024533555.2. Lineage (NCBI taxonomy): Eukaryota > Metazoa > Arthropoda > Insecta > Diptera > Culicidae > Aedes > Aedes koreicus. The sequence continues at coordinate 63,783 of JAHHFK020003396.1, forward strand.
AAACTGGCTTTCTGCGGCGAAGAAGGTGGACAAGGTGGCTGTACAAAATCTGATGGCAGGGGTCAAGCGTAAGGCCCGGCAATTCGGATTTGGAAAAGCGGAAGCCTAACTGAATATTTTTCCTGAATTTTATACTAATTGAACTTGAAAAAGAAATTTAATTTGATTTTTTAAATAAACGATTTCACCGATTTACACGCGTTTTCCCTTGACCAAATTTTGACCGTATCACCCTTTATCTAACCGTTCGTTAAGAGAGAGAAAGTTCTCTAGAATTTGGAAGACCTTGTCAATTGTGCCAATCCATAAAACAGGAAGTCGGAACCTTGTTAAAAACTATCGTGGAACATCGCTTCTCTGTTGCATCAGCAAGGTCTTTGAAACGTTAGTTCACAATGCTGTGTACAATGTTGTCCATCCTTTAATATCGGAGTTCCAGCATGGATTCGTTCAGCAACGCTCTACAACTACGAATTTGCTGTGCTAACGTATGGATATTGAAATCTGCACACATTTTCACAGCCCTGCTTCAATCACAACCCTAACGATTCTACAGCTGATCGATGTCAAGTTTTTAACAGCTCTGTCTACTTCAGTTCTAAGTGTTCAATTTGTCGGTAATCTATTACAAGACGAAACATGAGTAATCAGGAGGAACAACGCCGGAAACTCATTTGTAATCTTTGCAACGCTCATCCAGATTGGCCGAAATCGAATGTAGTGCGTCATTTTATGGACATGGGAATAAGTCGTCGAACCATATACAGCATTCTTTCGTCCTACCAAATGCGAAAAACAACAACTCGGAAGATCGGTTCAGGAAATTTGTCAAGTTTGAAAGATTCTTCAGTGAAACGAAATTTAATACGGTTGACAGAAGGTCGGGTGGCAAAGTCGTACAGAGAACTTGGAAAACAGTTTAATTGTCACCACCAAACTGTCAAAAAGGTTTTGGATGAAGCTGGGATCAAGAAGCGGTCAAGGAAAGTGAAACCGAAAGTGTCAGAAACTCAAGCTGCTGTTCAGAAAGTACGATTGAGAAAGCTTGTCCGAAATGTTTTTCAAGCGAAAAACGATGTACTTTGCATCATGGATGACGAGACTTATTTCACGTTGGATGGAAATGAATGGCAAGGAAAATACTTCTACGACAGTCCCAAAGCACAGGTGAAAGAAGATGTGAAGTTTGTTGAACATACGAAATTCCCAGGGAAAATATTGCTTTGGTTGGCAATCAGCCCACTTGGAATGTCAAAACCTGTTTTCTTTGAATCGGGGTTGGCCATCACCGCAAATCGTTATATTGAAAACTGCTTGCCTAAGGTGAAACAGTTTATTTCTCAAAAACATCGTGGACGAAAAGTAGTGTTCTGGCCGGATTTAGCATCGAGCCATTATGCGAAGAAATCTTTGGAAGCCATGGAAAGCATGAAGATCTCTTATGTGCTGAAGGATGAAACCCTCCAAACGTGCCACAACTTCGCCCAATTGAAGATTTTTGGGCCTATCTGAAGCGGAAGGTATATTCAAACAACTTTCGTCCAAAAACTACCAAACATCTTCAGCAAAAAATAAAAAAAGAGCTCGCAAATATGAAAACATTAAGTTTTGCGGCGTCCATGAGCAAAGTCCTGCCAACTTCTGCAAGGCTGAGCGAATGGGTGTAAATTTTTTTCTGCATTAACTTGTTTGTTTATATGAACAACTAAAATAAAGAGTGATTGCTTTTGTTTACAAATAAAAAATATATGGCCTTTTTACTTTTGTGCAGATTTCACTATCCATACGTTATACCAATACGTTGTTTCGAGAGGTCGAATCCCGAAGGCAGGTCGACCCTATCTATGTCGATTTTTTTAAAGCTTTCGACACAGTACCACACCTGTACGCAGCCGAAAAGCTAAAGGCTGTGGGATTCCCAATTTAGTTCGTTGAGTGGATTCTCTCTTACTTGACCTACCGTCTGTCCTTCGTTACGGTAAATTCGGCACGCTCGAAAACTTTCGCAATTGCTTCAGGAGTACCGCAAGGAAGTGTGCTCGGCCCAATGCTCTTTGTTCTTTTCGTAAATGATTTGTGTCCTCGTATTTCATCGTTCAAGCAAATTTTTACCGATGACCTGAAGCTTTTTAAAGTAATTATGTCTGCACTTGACTGTCTTGTCCTTCAAAAGGATATTAACGAACTGCTGCTGTGGTGTAACGATACCGGTGTGAGGGTCAACATAGCCAAATGTAAGATGATTTCGTTCTCCCGTCGTTCAGAGACCATCACACATCAATACAAAGTTGGTGCGGTTCCACTAGAGCGAGTCACGTGTATTTGCGATCAAGGAGTTACAATTGACTTCAAGTTAAAATTTCACAAACACGTCGCGCAGGTTTCGTCTAAAGCCTATACGTTTCTTGGAATCATTCGACGTCACACCTGAAACTTCACAGATATCTACGCACAGAAGACATTATTCTGTACCTTAGTCCGTAGCATACTGGAATACGCAGCCGCTGTCTGGACACCATATCACGCATCACTGATCATCAGAGTCGAATGAACTCAAAAGCTCTTCAACCGATTCGCGCTACGGAATCTTCCATAGAACGACCCGTTAAATCTGCCCGACTATACCGCACGATTTATGCTGATTGGATTGCAGACCTTGCGGGCCAGGCGCATAATCATTCAGCAACTGGTTGTCTACGACCTGTCACCCGGCAATATAGTGTCCGGAACTCTTACGCGATGTACCCCTTCACGTCCCACCCCGGCAATTGAGAAGCGCACAACTAGTCGCCGGACCAGTTATGGCTTCAACTGTTCACCGGACCAGTTATGGCTTCAACAATTCACTTGACGCCTGCCTGCGAGCCTTTAACGATACCAATGAATATTTTGACTTTAACATTTGCAAAAACGTTTTTAAAAATAGGATTAAGAATAGTAGGTAGAGTAGGTCTAGTATTTGTATTACCTGTGTCTTTAAGAGTATGCTTTTGTTTGAATATGTTATTTTTTGACAAGGGGGAATAACTTATAATGTATGTGTATGTTCCAAGGAAGAGGTAGAATGTAAATTTTGGTATCTTAAAATCTGTAAATTCCAACTTGATTGGTAAGTAGTGCATTGTTGTTGTACCGTGTAATGTGTTTGAAATATTCGATGTCGTACGTGTCGTGTTGGTCAGTTCTCTGTAAATTTAGATGGTTCTTTGACCACAAGCAAGAATGGTAATTGATTATCATTTTCAATTTCGTAAGAAAATTTGTCGTTTTTGTATATATTATTTAATTTTTCCTACAGGGGCTTCAAATGGTGAGTTGACAACTTCGAAGGAGGGTGCGACCGACCTCTCGTCCTCACAAGTTCCTACCTCACGCCTCCACGAGTCATATGATCACAAAAGACTGCCAGCTGAAACATGGAGACGCTGGTTGGCGTAGCCTGGGCAATGTTGTCAATCTGACAATAGCGAAGTGAGGGGGTGCGACCGAAGATCTTATACCTTTAAATCATATTGTATATTTTCCATTCTCATTTTATTAATAATTTCAGCACGCTTTGGAATCATCTTTGCATCCCAAAACTATGTAAGAGCCTGGAGCAACATGCCAGGCATCAAAGGCGGAATTTGTATCTCAGCATTTCAGCATTCCATTTTATTTAAAATTGCACTTCTGAACTTCAACTATTATATTCATAAAAGGCTGGCATGGGCTTATACGTAATGTAGGATCATATTTTAATGTTGTGTTTGTGGTATTATGGTAAGATAAGCCATTTCTTTCAGAAAATATCCAACCGGACTCTCCAATTGCTATCTTTGAAATGTTGCTAGAACAGTATAAAGAAAAATATTACAAATATTACAGTGTCTTACAAAATAATATCTTTTATTGAAATTTTATCTTTTATATATCTAATGATCTATTCTGTTTTCAGCTTTCCCAGGACTAGTAGGATATTGATACATATCTAACTTTTATTTATTTTTCAGTAACAATCCATTCAAGTTTGAAATTTGAATAAATTAGCATTTTTGTCTATAATGATATCTTAATTTGTTGTGTACAAAATATATTACATATTAAATAACATATAACGGGGAAAGGTAGGGACCATCAGGGCACCCAAGTAAAACGATTTGGATAGGGAGCATGGGACTGCCTCCTCCCTATTGTTAACATTTCGTGGAACGAGGGCGGGCTCTTCGACCCCATCTATTGGGTTTATTCTGTCATTCGAGGGCTCGATTCTAGTGCTGTGAGTGTGAACTTGCTTTTGGAAGGAGATTCTCTTCCCTATATTCGCGGGTTTCGCGTAAGTGTCTCTGCTTACGGGCCCGCCCAAACGTTTTTGGCCCTTCATACAGGAGCTTGATGATCACAAACAATAATAGAATCCTGATCAAATCGTTTTTCAGATTATTCCACTGCTATGGAAAGTTTCCTTGCTGCAATAGATGGTAGTATTACATCATCATCATCATCATCATCATCATCATCATTATTTAATTTTTCCTACAGTAAGACGGAAGTGATCCTTTTTTAAAGTGTTAAATGCATCATCGGCGTATCTCCACCAAACTTTAGATAATTGTGAAATTTCACTCAAAAATGGGGAACAATGCATTTATGGAAGTATACGAATAGGGTGTACCAGAAAGTATAAACATGCTTTCAGCCGGAAATTGCAAGAAACCAGATGACGTGAGGCAGCTAATTTTCTCTGTGTGTCTTTGTTTACATTCTGAAAAACAAGTTTGTGTGTCGTGTAGAAGAGCGAATAGGTAAGGAATAATATTTAAATCAAGTTGGGTAAAATTACATAAGCGTGATACATGATTGAAGAATAGAAGGCAATGCGAAAATGAAATGTCATTGGTTGGCGATGAAAAAGTTGATCTCAGCTAGCCACGACGTTAGGTATAAAAAAAAACTGTCTGAATGTGTTGCCTACATTCTTGTGACGAACGTAAGAAGCAACGGACCTCTAATCAGCAGTACCGAAGAAGCAGCAGCAGAACTACTGACGAAGCAACGGAACGTACAACCATGACTGAGGCTGGAAACCTCAGCCATGACCCAGTATCATTTGTACGTATAACCGTCCTGAGACTGGCCATCGCGGTCCGATCATCTTCTACATGTCGGAATTGGATTTTTGAAACAAAGTCACAAAAATGCAAGGCATTTCTCCCGACAAGTGCAAACAGATTGTGCACAAATAGTGCTCTATTTCGAATATTTCACTAAGTTATCTGGTGAAACTGGAAAGTGTGAGTATCCTAGTGGTTCGAAATGCCATTCGGAAGTTTGGTGATGAGTGTAGCTTTGCGGACGCACCGAAACGTGGCCAAAAACTAGGACCAATGGACCAAAAGATAATCTAGAAGATTATGATGGCTTTTTCAAATAAAAAAGCAGTTCTGTTAGAGATGTTGCCAAGAATCCATCTAAAAAGCAGAAAATGCAGAAAAAGGAGTGAAAAGCACGCTGAAACCATTAAACTGCGTGCTCGGAAGCTGTATGACGGTCTTCTGTGTGGAGCATTGGCAATTTTTGTCATGGAAGTTGAAAAATATTTAAAACTTGACTCGATTGACGTCGATGATGCCGATAAGTAAATTTTTACCGAGCAATTTGGTAAAAAGACAATGGTTTGGAAAACTATTTTCGAATGCGGCATGTGGTCAGAGCCGTTTGTGACATCAGAGACACTGAAGACTGATACGTAAATCCGCGAGGGCTAGAATCGGCGTTTTCTGCCAATGATCAAGAAGCATGATGGTTCAGTATTGTTCCGACCGGATTTGGTATTTGTGCATTGTGCGAATGAAATTATAGCATGGAAAAAAATAAAAATTTAAACCAACCAGAGAGGTTTTTGGGGGTCGGAGGAGGTCCGAAGAAAAGAAGGGAGAAAATAATGGTTTTTGGGGAGGGTTAAAAAATTTTTTTAAAATAAGGGGGGGGGTGGTGGGAGGGTGGTGGGGGGGTAAGAAAAAGTGTGTTTTCTCGTTTAAATAAAAAGAGTTATTTTTTTTTTTTTTTATAAAAAAAAATATTAAAAAATCATAAATTTTAATACTTTTTTTTTTTTTAAAAAATGTTTTTGACGTAGGACTACGTCTGTGTTTTCAATACTGGGGTACACGTTCGAATTGCGAAAATTTGGAGCGTCACGAAAAATATATAGGTTTTGAACGTTAATAACTAAGTCATTCCACGATTGATTTCCAAAATGTTTGCACCAATCGATCGGAACATTTTCTACGCTTCGATTTAAATATTTCAAACTATTGATTTTTAACATGCAACTAATAAAATTAACGCAAATATGAAGTGATGTCTTATAATATCGATTTTTCATAGTAAATTTACCAAATACACAGTACCTTCCGCGCACAGACTTCATATTTAAGTAAGGAACGTCTCCTAGGCAGCCATGAATGTTATATAAGGGGTACACCTTCGCATTTTGATTTAGTTTTCCGGCGGTCGTGGAGCTGTGCAGAGTAGGATCTGCAGTTGGACGAGCAGTCGCTGCCCAGAGAGGCGTTGGTGCAGTTGACTGTTGTTGCCGATGCTCCCGTCAACTTCGCTGCGAGAAAGATGGCTGCTGAAGCCTACGAGTTGGCGGGAAAAAGCCGCCCGTGACAACGAGACAAGAATCAATCATCCCACGTCACCTGCAGATGGCCACCCGCAATGAAGATGAGATGAACCAAGAAAGAAAGCCCAAGTTCAATCGCGAACTGTTTCTCCCCCGTCAACTAAATCCGTCCTTTTCAGGACGACCAAATTAGTTTGCCAACTAAAGAGTTTATTTGGTTGAAATTTTCTCTTGTGATGTTTGAAATTAATTTCAATTACCGCGCCCCGGCTGAACATAGCATTCATTAAACGTCGGGTCCCGTAGTAAATGACAAAGAAGGTTGAACAACCAACGAACGGAATTCGAGCCGAACTGCGTCACTTCAGACCGACCACGTGGTTGAGTTCGTTGTAGTTCCTAGCTATGCATAGCGGATTAGTTGCTGGCGGTGGCAAGCAAATTAGGAAAGGTTCGGTTAAGAAAATCATCCGTCTTGCGTGTAATAATTAAAACCAATTATTGTGGCGCAATAATTGAAGTTCGTCCCCTTTGATGCTATTTGTAACACATTGCCTTCGTTGGTACCGCCTTCTTTTGGGCACTAGCATCCGATGCTTTTACCTAACAGCTTTTAGCAAAACATTTTGATTCAGTCTTACGACAGTCGTTAAGCTGTGCAGTGGCTGTAGGATCGCAGTAGGCGGCGGCGAGCAGTCGCTGCCCAGAGAGCCGTTGGTGCAGCTGGCTGTTGTTGCCGATGTTCCCGTCAACCTTGCTGCGAGAAACATGGCTGCTGAAGCCTACGAGTTGGCGGGAAAAAGCCGCCCGTGACAACCAGACAAGAATCAATCATCCCACGTCACCTGCAGATGGCCACCCGCAATGAAGATGAGATGAACCAAGAAAGAAAGTCCAAGTTCAATCGCGAACTGTTTCTCCCCCGTCAACTAAATCCGTCCTTTTAAGGACGACCAAATTAGTTTGCCAACTAAAGAGTTTATTTGGTTGAAATTTTCTCTTGTGATGTTTGAAATTAATTTCAATTACCGCGCCCCGGCTGAACATAGCATTCATTAAACGTCGGGTCCCGTAGTAAATGACAAAGAAGGTTGAACAACCAACGAACGGAATTCGAGCCGAACTGCGTCACTTCAGACCGACCATGTGGTTGAGTTCGTTGTAGTTCCTAGCTATGCATAGCGGATTAGTTGATGGTGATAGCAAATAATTAAGGCATATTTCTGTTAAGAAAATCATCCGTCTAGCGTGCAGTAATTAAAACTAATTATTTTGGCGCAATAACTGAATTTCGTCCCCTTTGGTGCAATATGTATCACATTGCCTTCGTTGGTACCGCCTTCTTTTGTGCACTAGCATCCGACCCCTTTACCTCATAGCTCTTAGCAGAACATTTTGATTCAGTTTTACGACAGTTGTTAAGCTGTGCAGTGGTCTTAGGATCGCAGTAGGCGGCGGCGAGCAGTCGTTGCCCAGAGAGACGTTGTTGCAATTGGCTGTTGTTGCCGATGCTCCCGTCAACCTCGCTGTGAGAAACATGGCTGCTGAAGCCAACAATTTGGCGGGAAAAAGCCGCCCGTGACAACGAGACAAGAATCAATCATCCCACGAGATGAACCAAGAAAGAAAGCCCAAGTTCAATCGCGAACTGTTTCTCCCCCGTCAACTAAATCCGTCCTTTTCAGGACGACCAAATCAATTTTCCAACTAAAGAGTTTATTTGGTTAACATTTTCTCTTGGGCTGTTTGAAATGTCCATTACCACGCCCGGCTGAACATGGCATTGCTTTAAACGCCGCGTCTCGGAGTAAATAGCAAAGCGTGTTGAACAACCAATAAACCATCAGATCCATAACTATCTTCTACGCGTTAGAGATAGTGGCCATCGCGAACTACAACCGGGGCCGTATCATAATTAAGAGCCACCAAATGCTTTCTAAAGAGTGTACAATTGAATTTTCTTGGCCCTTTTCAGGACTGACTTAAATCAATTAGCGGATGGCCCTGACGTGTATGGGAATTCGATTGCTGTGTAGTCCTACGTCAACTTTGCGTACAACCCCATTGGGCTGTCCCTTATAGTTTTTTTAATTTTCAATCATGCGTATACTTTTTAAGATACCCTATACATGTATTTTCTTCTTCCATGTCATGTCGTTGTTTTAAGTGAGTAACCAATGCACAGTGGTCCAGTAAGCTACTTTAGGCGGACATGAGGTTTTCAATGGAAATTTGTGGTTTTAGAGTATTGGCTACTTCAAAGAACTTGTTGCAAACTTGTTGTACTACAATTTGTATGAAAGTAATTTTTTCTTGCATTAAACGCAAGAGTGGCGTATACGCTAACTTTTTCATGAGCAAATATAGTGAGATGGTATGTTCAGCAAAGTTGTAGAAATAGTGATTATAAAAAACTTTGTAGAACATATTTGTTTTCTTACTTCAAAGCCTACTGCGATAATTCCGAATTCTAGTAAAAAATCGTTTTTCGACTAAAAGCCCTTCAATTTTAACTCTTACCAGATTACTATGTTCTACAAAGTTGTTTGTTTTGACATTTGCTACAATGTTGCTGAATACACCATTGTTGTATTTCTTCTTGTTTTCATTGTATAGTAAATTTTCAGTTAAATTTACGCCATACTATAGGCCTCACAACTTGAAATGAAGCACCTGAAAAAAATATGGCATACCATGACTTGATTCAACACACCTTAGAGTACGTTTAATGAGAATTTGGGAGATATGATATTTTTCTATCTTTTTCAAAGCCACTTTCTGTAACATACAGTTTTCAATAAAAAATATACTTAAGGAACACAAATAGAATCAAAACACACAGAAATCATGGCTATCTCTGTTCAGTATATGTTAACTACCACGTGTTTTCATAGAAAAACGCTTGATAGGATTTTAGTTGATTTCTCACCACCAGTTGTACGTCTGTTGATAAGTGAGATTACGGGATCGGAGGTGAGAAGAAGCCAACGAAAGCGAATATCAGATGTGTAAACGTGGAGATTTCAGCGAAGCTTGTTTTGTCAATGGTTGATACGAAAGTGGTGAATGACATGGCAGGAACTCATTCACAACAATGTGACATCTGTTTGCGGTCGGGAAAGCGATTGAATGACTCTTTTGAAGATCAAACATGTAGCGCCCCAGCTATATTGAAGCATGTGTTTTCTCCTCTTCACGCTCAAATACGAACCATTGAGCTATTGTTGAATATCAGCTATCAGTTGCCTAAGCCTTCGTGGCGTGTCAGTAAGGACAATGCAATCTTGAAGAACCGCCAGATTTTAATCCAGCAGGCTCTCAAAGAAAGGTTGGGATTGAACTCAATGAGCCACTTCCAGGAGGAGGCAATTCGTATGATGGAAACACAGCTCACCGATTTTTCAGCGAAGTAAATGCAGTTGCCGAAATCACAGGGCTCGATAAAAACCTTTTATCGAAATTCGCATCGCTTCTAAAAGTCGTCAACCTGAACCGAGAAATTGAAGCAGAATCTTTTGGACAATTTGCTCACGATACATTTAATGTATCGTGGATTGTACGATTGGTATGTGCTTTCTCCTACAGTGCATAAGCTACTATTACACGGTAGTGATATTATCAGGACTGCTGCACTGCCTTTAGGGATGCTGAGTGAGGAAGCCCAGGAAACGAGGAATAAGTGCATAAGGAAATTTCGGGATCGGCATGCAAGGAAGTTCAACCGTATTGTGTTTTAAACTTGGAAGATGTTTTCAAGCGGCTTCTTCTCACCTCCGATCCCGTAATCTCACTTATCAACAGACGTACAACTGGTGGTGAGACACAGTTTGATTTACCGGAAGAAGCTCGAAACTTAATAAAAATCAACTAATATCCTATCAAGCGTTTTTCTATGAAAACACGTGGTAGTTAACATATACTGAACAGAGATAGCCATGATTTCTGTGTGTTTTGATTCTATTTGTGTTCCTTAAGTATATTTTTTATTGAAAACTGTATGTTACAGAAAGTGGCTTTGAAAAAGATAGAAAAATATCATATCTCCCAAATTCTCCTTAAACGTACTCTAAGGTGTGTTGAATCAAGTCATGGTATGCCATATTTTTTTTCAGGTGCTTCATTTCAAGTTGTGAGGCCTATAGTATGGCGTAAATTTAACTGAAAATTTACTATACACTGAAAACAAGAAGAAATACAACAATGGTGTATTCAGCAACATTGTAGCAAATGTCAAAACAAACAACTTTGTAGAACATAGTAATCTGGTAAGAGTTAAAATTGAAGGACTTTTAGTCGAAAAACGATTTTTTACTAGAATTCGGAATTATCGCAGTAGGCTTTGAAGTAAGAAAACAAATATGTTCTACATAGTTTTTTATAATAACCATTTCTACAACTTTGCTGAACATACCATCTCACTATATTTGCTCATGAAAAAGTTAACGTATACGCCACTCTTGCGTTTAATGTAAGAAAAAATTACTTTCATACAAATTGTAGTACAACAAGTTTGCAACAAGTTCTTTGAAGTAGCCAATACTCTAAAACTACAAATTTCCATTGAAAACCTCATGTCCGCATAAAGTAGCTTACTGGACCACTGTGCAATGTTCTTTTTAGTCTGAGTTATTGTACTGTTATTCCAGGAAATAAAGAGTTATCGTCAAAAGAAACTAAAACCTCATCTTCTTTTACATCTTTGTTGAAGACGAGCTCTGTGAAATGTTGTGAGTTTTTAATCGATGGGCTGGGAAATTCTTTTGGCATATATTTAATTCGTTAACTAACCAGTTAGCTATTTTATGGGTGAATGTTCCAAAAGCTAAGATGATTTCGTGCATTTCTTTACCAGGTTTAAGAATTTTAAGAAGGCAACTCTAGGCAACTAAGAATTGTATTCTCTAAGATTAAAGTGTGGCCCAGTTAGAATTGGAACATAGACTATTGCGCATATTTCGGATATACATTAATAAAATAGTATTTTGTTTTAACTAAAATGTTGGGCTTTATGTGAAATTTAGAAGGAAAATACAAAATAAAAATTCATCATCTCGATTTCGAAGAAATTTGCGGACTTTTCTCGAAATTGGTTTCATCAATCGGCGGACAAAATTTTCATCCATCATTTTGGCAATCTTATTCCACTTGGTTATCAATTCATTGCTGCTTTTGACGATACTGCCATTCACCTTCAGCTTCCTCTTCATAATAGCCCAAAATCTCTCTATCGGTCTGAGCTGGGGACAGTTTGGTGGGTTGAGTTCTTTCGGTATAAACTGAATCCCTTTGTTTTCATACTACTTTAGCACTGTTTTACTGTAATGACAGCTTGCAAGATCGGGCCAAAACATGACAGGTTCATTGTGGGATCTCATGAATGGCAATATTCGCTTTTGGAGACATTCCGTTCTGTACAGCTCTGAATGAAATGTCTTATCAGTGATGAAAACCTTGGTCTTCCTCCCGCAGCTACAGATACCTTGCCAAATCATGTATTTACGTGCAAATTTAGCTGCAAACACAAACTTGAATTTGGCAGGAACATCTCCCCGTGCCGTAGCCAAGTAAAATTTTTGTCCCGGTAGCTGTTTGCAATCGGCCTTTACATAGGTTTCATCATCCATGAGGAGACCGCCATTGCATTTTATCAACACCTGATCATACAGTTTTCTGGCACGGATTCTGGCCACATTGTGCTGCTTTTGAACCCTATTTAGTTGTATACAGGCATGGTATGACTTGAATCCTTCCCATCGACGAATCCATTGCACGGTACTGCGTGCGGTGCGAATTTTTTTGGCCAAATCGTGGTCTGAGAGGTTGGGGTTTGCCTTAATGTTCTTGATGACTTTGTTCCACAGTTGACGGTTGATAGTACCCGCCCTTTGAGGCTTGCGATCCGTCGACAAAGTTTCTCTGTACTTTTTCAAAACACGCCACATGGCATTTCGGGGAAAACCCAACACTTTAGCAAGTTTTGGCCCAGACCACGAAGGGTTTTCCAAATGATTGCGCACAATTATTTTTCTTCTTTCTTCTTCCATTTTGTATTTCTCTGAAACACGTTCGAACTGCACCGCGAAAAAAAACTTCTGATGTTGTTATTGTTATAGGGAACACATAAGATGTCAAAGTTTACAAATCCGACCACTAGGGTCGCTGAAAGGTTTAAAATTGTTAGCTCCAATGCTAAATGGGCCACGCCTTAATTTTATCTCCAAATACTAATTTAAATAATTTGAAAGTTTTGACTACACATTTTGTAATTCCTGAAAGAGGGTCTGTTCATTGTTTTCTGAATGTTCCGTTGTGCATTCTGTGTGTCCTTATTCTAACTTAGTCTTGTTTGTCCATGATAACTGTAGATTTTTTTTTTTGATGATATCAAGTAATCAACTGGTTTGTTTTTGAATTCATTAATTATTTTGTATTTTTTAGTGTACTGTTTCTTCTTTATCGGGGTTTTTTTTTTTTTTGAGGATATTAACTGTTTCTGTTCTGATTTCTTGTATTTGTGCTGTGTGTCAGTTGTGTATGTCAGGGTAATATTCTTTTGCTTAATTCACTCCTTTTTTTGGGCAAACTTATCGCTTCTTCTGTAAATTGGTCTGGAGAATTATATGAAACAAGATTTTCCAGATTCTGAATTTCTTTTTAATTCCTTTGATTTTTGAGATTCTTACTCGTTTGGTTTTATTTTGTTTTTTGTTAAGCAAATTTCCTTTTGTTTCAGATTCACAACGTTCAGCTTCTGTTGCTTTAGTAAGAAATATTTAAAATTAAAATCACTTAAAATCAATTAAAATACCTAATTATATTTTAATAATAACTAAACATATAAACAGATTTGTGTTATGTTTGTTGTATTATATATAATACTGTTACACAAAAGATGCATTTTCATGCTCTTAATTATTTTTGTATTTCTTTTTGTTTTAACTTTTTCCTTGTTCTTCACTTTTTTAAAACACATTTTAAAAAACACTTCACGAGCGTATAAGTAGAAAGATGATAGCTTTTCTTGTACCTGACTGGTGGAATCATTTGTTGAAAAAACCGCGTTTGATACGCAATATCTTTGTTAAGACCTGCGATTCTGTAGATTCTGATTTTTTCAGTAAGTATTAGTAGTCATGATTGTCTTTAGATTATATAATGTTTGAATCAATCTCATGTTTAATTGATTTTCAGTATTGCAATATACATTCGAGTTTTAATACAATTTAAGGAACAATTCAGATTTCAAATAGTTTTTATTTTCCACCCATAATTAAATACCAGCCGTTGTATAATCCACAAAGAATATTAAAAAATATAAGGTCGTACTATTGAAATCATAAGAAACCAACACTACGATGCCTAACCAGACTTCAATTTGTACGTATATAGCCTGGCCCTTAGAACGCATACTAACTAGTTACTCATGCACTATTTACGGTGGTTTCAAATCTTAAACAGGTACATCTAAGTACATTTGTAGTTGAATAATGTCAATACAATCGTTTACTGGGTGTTTCGTGCTGTTTTTTTTTTTTTGTTTCTTGATTATTGATATTTTCAGCCTCTGGCTGGTTCATCTCCCGTCGCAGTCACTCAAGCACCTCTTTGGATATTTTCGTAGCTTGTCCGGCGGTAAGATTCGAACTCGTGACTTCAGTGTAAATGGTACGGATGTTAACCACTACGCCGAGGTCGCGCCCTGTGTTGATCATCCTGGTGGACAGCAGTAACATCGAAACAAGAACAGAACTCAAAGAGGAATAATAGAGTCTTAGCAATTCTCTTAAACTGGATGAACAGAAAACATGGAGAAAGCAGACACTTTTAAGTGGTTATGGTTAGTACGGTCAGGAAGCACCAACATTCAACGCCATCCAACATTGTGAAAAGTGAAAATTTAGAGAACTTATTGTATTCTACAGTCCGAGATTCGATGTAGTACGCAGTGGTATTGTACTGTGCTTAGCTTGGAAAATGTCTGAACATTTTTTATCAAGAAGCAAAGCCACAAAAAATGATGTCAAAACAACTGACACCGAAATGCTCTCTGAGATAAGACTTGTGTCATTTTATATCTGAACGCACTGCTGATTTTACTGCAGCACTCCTAGGGGTCGGATCTAAAGTGTTTTGACAGCAGTTTGTTTTGAAATCCTCTAAAAATGTTCACGATTAATTTTGTTTCAAGGAAGTTATACTTGATGAACGCCGCGAACCGAAAATTGATTTTGAACTCTCACAAAAAAAAAAAAAAGATTATGATGACATCGATCACGCAGTCTGGCAATTCATGGATAATTACGCCGCCAGAACGCGACTTTTGAATACCCTAGAGGCCCAAGGAAGACAACCTTATGTTCCTATAAGAGATGTGTTGGGATCTCGCGATCAGTGCTATATGCAATCGATTTATGTGTTTCTTCAAATGTCTAGTATAAGAATTTAATCTGCTTGTGTTTTTGTTTTTCTTTATCCATTAGTTTGTGTTTGTTTTGTTCCGACATCTTGAGGAGTCTCATCATCACCCAATGGTAACCTCAACCGGCCGAACACCAAAATGGAGCCCTGACCATTCCGCACCAAGTTATTGTGCTGGCGACAACTATCGGATTGGATTGGATGTCTTTATTAAAGAGATTTTCAGCCGTAGGCTGGTTCGTCTCTTCACCGGCGACAACTATCTGATGAGACTACAGAATCCAATTTCCATGTTTCTCTGTCCACCTGTCAATGTCACCTAATTTAACCTTGGGTAAACCGCGAGTAAACGGCCCAAATCCAACTAATCCTAGTATTATGTAAGTGATTACATTATACAAAAAACAATGAATTATCGGCTCCATAAAGCTAACGCAATTGAGCCTCCCCAATAAATGAACTAATTAAGAAAAATAAATCCAAAGTTCTTCTTTCTTAGAGTTTCAAGCTTAGTGCTTTCACAATTAGCTCATTGCTTGCTCCCAACTTAGTGTTCTAAATGCACTTCTACAGTTATCAATTGGGAGCTTTCGATGCCAGATACAATGTGTGCATTAGTATGATTGTGTGGCAAGTACCATCATACCCTATGCTCAGGGAGTCGAGAAATGTTCCTTAATGAAAAATTCCTAAACCAGACCGGGAATCGAACACAGCCACCTCCAGCACGGTGTTGCTTTGTAGCTGCGCCTGTACCGACTGAGCTAAGGGAAGACTCTCAAGAAGAAACTTGTTGGTTTGTTCATATGTGTTGTGTTTCCGACGAGGTCAGGTTCAAAAATCGCAAAGAATTTCGATCGTTTCAGACCAGTAAGCAACTGAACAGAACACTGAAGTAGAATTAAGTGACCAAAAGGCGTGCCTAGAAGTGGAACAATGAGGTTCTTACAAACTGCGAAGGATGCATTACGAACATTTAAGCTCACCTTAAGTTTGACCTGATTTTGCACGATGTCACTTCATCGGAAAAGTGCTACAGTGGTATCAAGACAATGGGAGTGGAAAGTTGACTCGGGATGCAACAGAGATGAATATCTAACAGAGTGTCCAATATATGATGAGTGGTCTAGATTTCATCAAAATAAAATCCGAATAAATTTCTCGCTATTTTTCCTTTTAAGTGCAATAAATTACCTTCCGTTTTTTTTGCGTCCAGATATTGAATGACTCAAGCTGTACTGCAAAAATGGAAGAATGATCAGAAAAGCAGCTCAACTAGAACCCAAATTATGATAGTTTAAGAAGTTGAAGTTAATTGAATGAAAGATAATCTAAAAGGGTGACTCAAATTACCAGCGATTTTTGGCGCAGTTGCTTGCAATTTTGGCAGTAGCAAGGGTTGGATCCAAGCATGGGTCCTCCCTTAGCTCAGTCGGTAAAGGCGCGGCTACAAAGCAACACCATGCTGGAGGTGGCTGGGTTCGAATCCCGGTCTGGTCTAGGAATTTTTCGTTAAGGAAAATTTCTCGACTCCCTGGGCATAGGGTATGATTGTACTTGCCACACAGTCATACTAATGCAAAAATAGTAACTGGCATCGAAAGCTCTCAATTAATAACTGTGGAAGTGCATTTACAACACTATGTTGATAGCAAGCAATAAGCTAATTGCGAAAGCAATAAGCTTGAAACGCTAATAAAGAAGAAGAAGAAGGGTTGGATCCAATATGAAAATCGGGGGGGGTTTTTGGAACCATGGCAATGGCGGGGTTTTTATGTTGGTATAATTTTTTAATTTTTTATTGGGGGGGTTTTTATAATAATAAAATCGAATCGAAAACCCACTTTATAAGGTTACCATTGTTTGTAAGAGTGGGATATAATTATATATGCTATATTTGGAACCATACATTTATCTTCGGATCAAGCACTGAAGGTAATGTGGGTTGATACGAACCACCCATAAACATGAACTGGACTCATTGGTAATTAATCAGTTTTAATGCACACATTTTTCGGCGCTGTTATAAATTGTTCTGCAAATAGCTTGCTTTGTTCGAGAGTAGTAGGTGTGATTCCTTTTTAATAATGTATTTCCGTCATAAAAGTTCAATGCACGTAGAAATTATTCGATTATGAATAGAAATTGCAAGCAGGATACGATCGATTTCAATTTTTTTTTTCAAGCATTCTATTGAGTGCAGGAATTCTGCTCTCTTTTTTTGGCATTTAAAGATTATTGTCCACCACAATTAGCTTATTCCCTCATCAACTAAGTGTTTTAAACGCACTTCCACAGCTGATAATTGGGAGCCATAGATGACCATTTTTGCATTTACATGATTGTGATGCCGGAGTTCGTGATTGGTTCAAATCCATTGTTAAACTACATATCATAATCCAAGTTTCTAGACCTACAGCTTGAAAAGTTAGAAGAGGCATAACGAGTGCCTCTATCGGACTTGACTGTGTACCCTGACGGTGCGTTCCATACCATTTTCCTCTAACGTTATGTTCCTGAAATAGCAAGAAGCTTCATAAGCGAGACACGCACCTTTCGCGGACGTCGGCTACAACTGATCACAATCTACCCCGCAACGGCTGTAGGCAGATCCATTCGTATCGTGATAACAAAAGCCAATAACGTCAATCATCTGGACATAAATGACCTCGCAAAACTCCGATGGACGAGAACAAAAAAAAAGTGGAAACTCATCTCTTCAATTACTCCCAACCGTCGGTCATTGGCTTCATCGTTCGCCTTTCATAGGCACTTTTTGTTTTTTTTTTTAATGTTTGACCGCCAATCCGCTGATCTCGTCCAGATCGATCGAAAATGTGTTCAAAGAATAATTCGTGACGGTGAATAATGTTATTTTTGTTCCCCCATAAAGCCCTCAACAAGAAGTCGCACACCAGAAAAACAAAACCTCTTCGTGTACAACCCGTGGCGGATCGGCGGAAACGGTTCAATCACTTCCAGGGTAAGGTGTTAAGGCGGAGGCAGAGACGATGGTTTTCTCTCCCGCCTGCACTCACTCTCCGCATGAAGGTGGTGGATTAAAACAATGTTTACAACAATACAAAAAACGACGTCTGCGTCTAGGCGGGATGACTCGGGAATTAATTGTTGTTGTTTTGCCTGGATTCGAAGATGACGACGAGGACCAACCGACCGACTGACTGGAGAGCGATTCTCCGTCGCTTGTTAGCTTTGGACACGCAATTAGGTGATTTTCCACATGTAAAACGAGCGTCGTATGGCTTCGGTCAATCAGGTTTCCTGTAGATTAATGAGATCCGTGGAGTGGTAGGAACGAAAAAAAAAACTGATAATATATGACTATATGGCGCTGGTCAAAGCTGATTGGAGAGCATAGATATAGACGTATTCCTGGATGGGTTTGATTGGGGTTTGCTATTCCTGAGGCACATCCGGATGCAGTAATGACCCAATTTTATCACGCCTTTTCCGTGAAAAGTTTGAAAATATTGTTTTAAAAGAGGTGTGTGATAGAATCAGGTGGACTGAACAGCCAGGAATCAATGCGGAGTAGACAATGCAATGGCCTTCTTGTCTACTGTTTAAAATTGAAATTCAGGGTGTGGTACTTAATCATTCCAGCCACTATAAGTTTAACAAACTAATTTTGTTATTTTTGCGTTCTCCGTACGTGGAGTAACGATTATGATGTAGAAGGTGATGTTCGCTCATCACCAGGAGGTCCCAAGAGTGAGATCTTAAGAGGCACGGACGAATCCGCCAGAGTGTGTACAAACAACCGCTAGAACCGTCACAAGCAATTGGTATACCCAAAAGTTGACAAGGTGGCAAAAAATGCAATTGCAATGTTTAACCGATTGAGGCTTTCTAAATGGTAGATTAACTCATTTAAAAATGCTCGGCCTTGTGAGACTACCATACACGTGGACAATTTGCGAAAGCTGTTTGCTTGCTCGCGACAAAATCTAGACACATTAATTTTGGAATGTAAAAAATTGGAAAACTAAGAAAATTTAAATGAACACTTTACTTGATCACTCTTTTAAGGTGTCTTATCTATTAAAGAATAAGCTTTCTATAATAGAATGTAACGGAATTTGCTAGCGTTTACTTGTGATAGTTTGGAAAAATGTTTCAGTTTTTTCTTAAATTGATCACTTTTTGAAGTGAAGTGTTAGTTTAAGTTTTCCTAGTTTTCTAATTACCTTCGGTCTTATAATACGCTCGTAAAAGTATTTTTTCACATATTTTCTTAAAAAGTAAAATTAAAAAAAAAAATTATTGTTGGAATCAATGTGTTGTTTTTAAATCATTTATTTTTAAAATTACTGAACAAATAATCATTTCTTAACTGAGCTACAAAAAAACAATTAGATAAACATCTGAGCTAACCCCAGTCTTGAGGGTCAGTGAAGACTTCTCTGCAATCAATTTAGGCACTTTTGTCCTACACCCAAAATAAAAAAGCAAGATTGTAATGAAATTTCGCATGATTTTGTTTCATTTCTCGCTGTGGATCGTAACTTGTTGAAAAAATACGACATTATTTGTGGGCAAAAATGCAACAACAGCAATTTACTTTGAAAAATAAAATGTGTGCGTGAGATTGTGCAGTGGTAGTAGTTGATGTGTGACAGTTCGTGGAGTTCGAAAATCAGGTGGCTCACAGAAATGAAAAGTATATTTCATAGATTTGAGATTCAAACCATGACCGGCGGCGTGATGACTCGTGGTGTTATCTATTTGGCCACGTTAACTATCTGCCTACTTTCTCTTTCATTCATTTTCCGATCCCCTTTACGTTTTTCATTCTTTGAAGAGTATACTAGCCGGCACTGTTGTGTTTCGATCTGTACTAAAGAATCCCTCGAAAGTTTTATAATGGCGCTGTAATAAATGAAAGAGAGCGAGACAGGAGAGAATCTCTCATTGTTAGATTCACCCTATTGAAAAAGTCCCTAGAATTCTGTGCTTAGATATTATGGGGTGTTGTATCAAAACTCCGATAAATTAAGGTAACTGTTTACCACCTGTAAGTCACTATGTTTAAATTTCATTCAAGAATACCTAAATTGTTGGCTTTTGAACAGAACCGTGGACATATTTAGTGGGAAAATCACCTAAAACAACAGGATGAGTAATTTCTGTACAACTTACGACACTACGCCAAAAAAATGGACAACGTGAGGCACTCTGTGTCTGCTGGATATAGTCACACCGGCGTTTACAACATCCTCTTTCTTCTGGAGAAAGGCGACAGTGTCAAATGGAAGCCTGGTTCTAGCCACCCGACAGTGGCGCCTTGGTCATAATGGATGATGAGACCAACTTGACGCTGTACTGCAACGACTGGGAGGGGGCTGAGGATTTTACAACTCCACCAAGAAGGTAAGTGTTAACGTGAAATATGTCTACACCAAGCTCCCGAAAAAGTTCCTGGGCGAACCTTAAACAGAGGTTCTACTCCAATAATTTCGTGGCCAAAACAGAGGAGCAGCTGATCGCCATAAGCAAAAGCTGAAGAACATACCAACAGCCATCTTTTCATTGGCCCTGGCTAAGATTCCTTCTAAACGTAGGTGTTCGTCCGTTAGTTGGAAGAGGAGCAAACGTGAAGATGTACGTCGCCGTGTTCGTTTGTATGGTGGGGAAAGCGATACACCTCGAAGTCGTGAGTGATCTATCGTCCGTCGCCTGTATCAATGCGGTTGAACGATTCGAATCTCTATTGTGACAACTTAACAGCCTTCGTCGGCGCTGATCGAGAGCTGAAAGAAATGCGACAGCAATATATTCAGCAAATCTCTACGGAACGGTGGAATGGATACTGCTTAGAAAGCGGTATAAACTTTCAGTTCATCCCTCCTCGATCCCCTCACCACGGCGGCCTGTGGGAGGCAGGGGTTAAATCATTCAAGCACCATCTTTGTAGAGTCCTAGGAAGCAGATCCTTCACGTTGGAGGAGTTGAATACAGCGGTTGCTCATATCGAGAGCGTCCTAAATTATCGTCCACTGTCATCAATGTCCAGTCATTTGCAGGACCTCACCAGTCTCAGTCCAGGCCACTTCCTCGTGGGAGAACCGTTGTATTCCATCCCTGAGCTCGATAACACTGAACAACCCATCAGTCGGCTTAACCGCTTTCAAGAACTAAAACGCAGTGTCCAAGACTTCTGGAAACGCTGGTCTCGCGACTACATCAGCAAGTTACACCAACGCTCCAAGTGGCAACATGTGCGACAGGAAGTCAAGGTGGGAACACTGGTCCTACTAAAGCAGGATAATCTCCCGCCATTGGAGTGGAACTTGAGCCGTGTAGAAGCCGTAATGCCAGGAGAAGATGGACACGTACGGGTTGTTCAAGTTCGTACAACCAAAGGCGTCTACAAGCGAGCAGTCACCGAGGTCTATCTTCTCTCAATCGATGAAACCAAATCAACTGTAAGGAAGGAAGACGATTCAGCCGAACTGTCTAGCAAGAGGTCGTAGATAGTTGAAACAGGCGTTTCAACGGCGGCCTATGTGTTGAAGATCCTAATTATCCTTACCTGAAGAGAGAAGAAGAAACATTATTATAACCGTTTTCTACGATAGTGTACCAGTGCACACGTTAGGTATCATTTTTTTCCGTCAAACAAAGAAAGAAAGCTCTCCCTTCAACATCGATGTCTGCCGGCCAAATTGTTTTTATCACTGCCTAAGTTTGAAGAAGCACATTGCGTTCCCAACAAACAGCGCAAAAAAAAACCACTGATCCGACTAATCCAAGTGGATCGAATAACTGCGCCATCTCGGAGGCCAAAATACGTTTTGTGATCTACTCAAGCGGGAAAATGGCTGGAATCTTGAAACCAAACTCGTCGGTTACGTGTGACCACAGAAGACCCAATGTTTTTATAACTCCAGAACCATCGATTTCCAATTCCGGCGAGAACTCCTTCAAATCATCCGGCACGTGCGTCAGAACCCTTGGATCGTTGGTGCTCCATTTCGACGGCTAACTCTAAATCGTCCTTGCCAGACAGTGCATCGTCCATGTAGAATCCGTTGAGGATTATCTTTGCTCCTAGAGGGTGTCCTTATCCTCCGCCAGTTGGTTCAGTACACGGGTTGCGAGATACGGTGCACAAGAAGTGCCGTATGTAACGGTAGTGATCTGATATCGGTGTAGCTCTTGGCGCCAAAGAACTTGTTAGAATCTACGGTCCAGCGGATGGACCCAGATTTGGCGGAACATCTTCTCCGCATCTGCCTTGAAGACGTAACGAGGAATCCACCAGTTGAGAATGATTGCGAGTAGCGGAGATTGGGTCGACGATCAAAACATCATTCAACGACAGCTGGGAGCTCCCCTTGCAGGTAGCATCAAATACTACTCGGATCTTCGTGGTAGTACTGTTCGGGCGAAAGATGGCATGATGTGGCAGGACAAACTGGGGATTTCCGACGCGAGAACTCAACTCCATGTGGCCTAATGCTTTGTACTCCACCATAAAATTCACGTACTCGCTCTTGAATTCACTGTTTACCGCAAACTTTCGCTCGATCGCCAGAAACCTACGTTGCGCCACCGCAAATGAATCTCCTAACATAGCAAGCATTTCTTCGCGTAGAGGAAGCCGAACCATGTAGCGACCATCACTCATCCTTGTCACCGTACTACGAAAGTGTTCTTCACGTGTTTCTTCCATGGGAGTCATCGCCTTGTAGTCGTCGAACTTTCCAAAAGCGCTGTAACTTGTTGTTGAGACTTGTAGTTGCACTCACGATTCAGATTGAATAAGCCGGATAGCTTCGGATAGCCTTCCAGCAACAACGTATCCGAAGACAGTCTTTTGGAGTATCGGGTAACCAGCCGATAGATGTATCTTATGCGTTTCCATTAATGAGAAGAACAGATCTCCCCCGATCAGGATGTCGACCCCAGAGCTGATGTTGAACCTTGGGTCTGCGAGAGGAATGTTATTGAGGAGGTTCCAACGAGAGATATCGATGTGCTTGCTAGGGAGTGTGACTGTGATTTGAGGAATGACGAGGCATTCGAGCAGGTAATCAAATCTTCCGAAGCGAGATGAAATTTTGATTACTACCTTCGAGCGAATGTGCACGATGCCTTGACCAATGCCGCTTACATCTACGCTAATCCGATCACGTTTCAGTTCCAGCTTCCGTGCCAGAGCTTCCGATATGAAATTGGCATGCGAGCAGCTGTCTAGAACTCCTCGAGCGCGATGGTGATTTCCACTAGCGTCCTTCACTTTCATTACCACTGTTGACAAAAAGGCTTCGTCGCTGTGCGCTGTTGCGGAACCTTTTTGTGGGGCAACGTAGGAAACCACAGGAGAGGAGCTCAAATCGAAAATACTGCCGGTCGATCGTGACGTTAACGGTCTAACCGGCGACTAGGAGGGAGCCATGACGACCGAATACGAGTACATGTTTTCCGAACCGGATTCGATAACCGACGATACCGACCGCGATGGTGGTGAAGCATACGAGTGCGGTTCGATTGAGGACGAATTCAACTGGCCTGAAGAAAACACCTTATTGGATACCGCAGAACACGCCAATGCTGTTTGAGTGGCGGGTTTGGCTGCTTCGGATGGCGAAGGCAAATGCAGAAGCGTGTTGTGCTTCCTCGAACAATTCCTGCAGCTACCACTGCTACAGTTTTTCGCCAGATGTGATCCCTTCAGGCAATTGATGCACAATCCATGCTTCTTCACCAGCTCAAAACGTTGCTTTGCATCCATTCCGATAAACTGATCGCATTTGAAGAGTGGGTGGGCTTGCTTGCAAAGAGAACATTTGCTGGTTGTCTCTGTTGCAATGTGAGTGGAAATTGGTTTGGATTTTGAGGACCTTGATTCGAAATGTTGATTTGCAGGCTGCAGCAGATTGACAGATTGCAGTACTCGCGACGTTCTGAAATAGAATTTGTTCCATTCAATTGTCTTTTGTCCATTTCAAATAAGTCAATTTTGTTCAATGCATTATAAAAATATAACTGTACAAATCAATCATCTCTTCTACTTCTTCTTATCCTCTTGGTGGCAGGACCATAGTTGCTCCATACTGCCATGTGTGGATCAATCATCTCTCATGCAGATTAGCGGAAAAGTACACCGCTTTGAAGCGTTCCTTCCGTATAAAATGCATTAACCAATCTTTGACCAATTTCAGCCATTAACGATGAAGCTATTAATTATGTTCCAAATCATCAATTGCAAGAGGCATCATCCTTTGATTGAGGGTGATTGGAAACATGTTTAACGTCAATTAGCAACATCAACAAACTGACAACAGTCTATCGCGTGAAACCGAGTGGAAACATTAACTCCAAAGCAACCAATCGTCGCAGTTTCCAAAAACAAACAGAACTCACTCCAACGATGCCACTACCTTCCACGTATGACAGTTTCAATTTAGTATGCCCTTACCAAGTTGCAAAACTCGAGCGACGAGTCGCAGAATCCACATACCGACCAACCGACCAACCGCTTATGGTCGGAATTGGAAGAACGAAGACCGAGTCCCGCCCGCTATATTTACTCACAAACATATCACATCATATCACACTATAATGATTCCCGGCTGGATATCGAAATAATATATATGTTAATAATTTGAATAATATGTAAATACGTTGTTGTATGTAAATTTATGCATATTTCGACGGATCATCGATGGCCATCTAGCTTGTCGGAGTGGATAAGAAGCAAGGGCGTGTGGCGGCAACAATTCGATTCTTGTGACTGGTCGCGCGCGAGAATAACATCCCGAAGAACAAGGCAAATAAATGCTCCCTCTTGCAGAAAAGAACTATAACCAATTTTTATGACTTTATTATTTTATATCCAAACACAGTTCCACAATTTGGCTCCGTGAGGTCAAGGCGCGGAGCAGACCGTGGTATTAGGGTGGACATATTGGATCAGAACACATGGAGGGGGGAATCGAACGCCTTGATTGGGAAAGTCTGAGTCACGTTGGCTGGCCGGGACTCATCTCTCTCATACGCGCATATGGGAATGGGATTATGCTGAGATCATTGTGGGTTGATTTTTTTCTGCTTTGTACGATCTGACTTTTGGTTTTATTACATACCGGATAGAAGGGAATCAATTTCCAGATAGATGGATGGAACTAATCTACTTGGTCGGATGGCTATGAACAGGGGTCAAAGATGGGGACGTGTTATGTGAATCACAAGATGACGGCTGGCGGCTTTCTTTCTGCTGAGATAGACGGGCAATAAAATGCGCAACGTTTGTAGAAAAATAGGACTTTTGTTGTCCCGATGGTAAGCAAAGGTGACGAACGATTGCTGTGATTGTCGAGATTATGGTCGTAAATTCCTCCGATGGTAACTGCTAAGTGGCTTTTGGGAGTGGTGATGGTGCTGGAATATGATTCAGATTTTAAGCTTATTTGTAGCAATATAAACTCAACCTGTTGTAGCTTGCATAAGAAGTACAACAACTGTTTATACGATCTCTTCTTTTGTGGGAAGCATATGCAAATCAATTTTTCAAGGAAAAATGTTAAAAAAAATGTTAAAGGATTTCTGAATCTCTGAATCTTCTGAATTTTTTTGTTGAGCAAACGATAAATACACGATTTCTTTTGTGAACGATCTGTATTTTATAGCTTAATTGGAATTTGATATTACATAACAGATGTACTACTTTAATAAGAATCAAAGCCCCCTGCACACTAGACCGTTGCATGTTTTGAAATGTATGCTGCCCTGTACTTAAAATATTACAAAGCGTCCCAAAATTTGAACATATCTAGTTTGAAACTGATTCTGTGCCACCTGTTTTAAAAAACAATGGAAAGCCTCTCGAAACTTGGTTAATTAATCGTCGTTCAAGGTATTCAGTTTGACAAAATAATTGTTAAGATATTCATGTTGCCAGTGCCCTAAAATTAAGCTCGATCAAGGGCGCAAAAGACAACATTTATGTCAATGGCCTGTCGAATAAGTCATAAAACTAATGGCTACGTTGGCTCACTGTACAGTCAATTTTTATTTCGGCGGAGGCCTGATACTTTTTGTAGGTGGCGGTGCACAGTGATTCCATTCCATAAAAAAAGGCGGAAAAAAGTCTAAAAATGGAATTTACATTCTCAAGTTAAACGTTTCCTAGTAATTTTGGGCCGCTGATTTCAAATATGCTATCTTAATTGTCGTATTTGGTCACATTATCGAGATATGGCCACTTTATGGTCCCCTGGAATATCCGGAACATTTTATAAAATGATAGATTCATCTGCTTAAAGCAATACGATTTTTTTCTAAAACCATTTGTACATCAAGTTAAAAAAGTGGTGTGGTGAATAATAAATTGCTCTAGGTGACCATTGCATGGTCTTCCGAAAGTTCCGGAACATCCGTAAAATTTGATACTTTTGCAGTTCCATACCAAAAAGATGAAATGGATTTTAAAATAACACACTTTTTGGTAGGTTTGTTCTTTATCGAAAAAAAAACATTTATTCGAATATATAATTTTGTCTTAAGGGTGACCCATTTAAAAATAAGGTGGCTCAAAAAACAAAATTTAAGAATATATATATTTTTCAAAGAATTATAAATTTTAAATAACTAGACCGATTTTCAATTTTTGATGGAAAAAAATAATGAAAAATAATGAGGTACAGTTTGAATAAAAAGTTTGAATTAAAACAACAACTTTTTTCTAAATCTAAAAGGTGTTTTGATCAAAATTTGGTCGACACAAACCAGAAGTATTTCCTTTCATCGTGCATTAAAATTTTTTGCACACCCCTCATTTTGAAGATGTGAGCGCGTAGCATCATGCCTCTATTTTGATTTTGAGATTTGCACTTCAGTTATCAGAATGTCGTCGAAGGAAGAGAAGCAACGCATCAAAATTTTGCACGTGTATGGCGAAAATCCAAACTATCAACTGTTACCAACGTTTTAAAAGTGTTCGGTGAACGTTTGTCGGCAGCCAGGAAATCTGGATCGGGGGGAAATCGAAAGCCGGAGGCCACAGCGACGACAAAAAGAGTTGCCCGCTGTTTCGAGCGGAACCCCAACCTCTCCGTCCGAGATGTCGCAAATATGCTAGGAGTGGCGCCTTCAACCGTGGATAGAGCTAAAAAACGAGCTGGACTGTCGACTTACAAGAAAGTGGTGACTCCAAATCGCGACGATATACAAAACACGTCGGCCAAAGCACGATCGCGAAAGTTGTACACGACGATGCTGACGAAGTTTGATTGCGTGGTACAGGACGATGAAACTTACGTCAAGGCAGACTTTAAACAGCTTCCTGGACAGGCATTTTATACGGCAACCGGACGGGGAAAGGTAGCAGATATTTTCAAGCTCATTAAACTGTCAAAGCTCGCGAAGATATATCAGATGTGGCATGCCATCTGTACCTGTGGCTTGAAGAGCTACGTTTACATTGCGACCGGAACCGTCAACCAGGAAATTTATCTGAGCGAGTGCCTACAGGAACGTCTACCTCCTTTCCTGAAGTGACACAATTGTTCCGTTCTATTTTGGCCGGATTGGGCTTCTTGCCATTACGGAAAAAGGCCATGGAGTGGTATGCTGCCAACAACGTTCAAGTGGTGCCCAAGGATAAGAACCCTCCCAACACGCCAGAGCTCAACCCAATCGAACAATATTGGGCCATCATCAAGCGGAACCTTAAGAAGACTCAAAAAGCTGTTGTGGGCGAGAAACAGTTCAAGGCAAACTGGCGTTCTGCGGCGAATAAAGTGGACAAGGAGACTGTACAAAATCTTATGGCAGGTGTTAAACGAAAGACCCGGCAATTTACATTCGGTAAAAAGGAAGCTTAGCTGAATATTTCTCCTGTATTCTGTATCAACTGAACTTGAAAAAGAAAATGAATTTGACTTATTAATAAAAACTTTGATCGACTCACACACATTACTGTTTGACCAGGAAATTAATTTGACTTATTATTTTTTGTGGTTATTTGAAACCTACTAAGTAGCCAATATGCTATTTGTTTTAAAATTTTTTTTTTGCATTTCTTTTGTTGGGTTTAATGTGACGTAAACTTCATTTTTTTTTTCCCAGCAGCGAGTTGTTTTAAGAAATAAAACCAACAATATTTTTCTCAATTACTTATCATACCATAACAACTCTTCTGCCGCAATCTAATCGTTTGATATTATTTTTAGTCAAGCTGTCTTTTCTCGTTTGTGAAGGCACATATATATAGATATACATAGGGTTTTTTCCTGGGGGGGGGGGGGGGGCCACCTTTCTGGTCTTCTCTGTAACAAACAAAGGGCGATGGAGCGAAATACACAAGCCGATGTCATTCACACTGATCTAAAAGCTGCCTTCGACAAGATTGACCATAACATACTTCTGTGTAAGCTTTCTAGGCTGGGTGCATCAGCATCATTTAAGGCTTGGCTGCATTCGTACCTGACTGACAGAACTCTTCGTGTGCAAATTGATTCCTGTGTATCAAAGCCATTCACTAATACGTCTGGCGTGCCTCAGGGAAGTAACTTGGGTCCGTTACTTTTTACGCTCTTGTTCAATTATGTTGCGGATTTATTGGGAGCTAGGTGCAAACTTGTATATGCAGATGACATGAAACTCTACTTTGTTGTTCGTACGGTAGATAATTGCCATTGCCTTCAAAGTTGTTCAGTAAACTTTTCGTGGAATGGTGTGGTCGGAATAAATTGATTGTAAGTATCCCTAAGTGTGTTGTGATGAGTTCCATCGTGTAAAGAACCCAATACTTTTGGACTACTGCATTGATGGCATTTCGCTTCGTAGAATTGATAAACTAAATGACCTGGGTGTTCTTTTGGATGCGAAGCTGGATATCCGTCTACACTATCAAGCCATAATTTCCAAAGCCAATCGTCAACTTGGATTCATTTCCAAAATCGCACGGGATTTCAACGACCCCCACTGCTTAAAGGCGCTGTATTGTTCACTAGTCCACCCTATACTAGGGAACGCATCTGTTGTCTGGAGTCCGTATGAAGTTACCTGGATTCTACGTCTTGAACGGGTACAGAAGAGATTTGTAAGGCTGGCTTTGCGAAACCTTCCATGGCGCGATCCTGTCAATTTACCGCCGTATCCAAGCAGATGTTTGTTATTTGGTTTAGACACTCTGGAGCAAAGAAGAAAAATTCAGCAGGCAACATTCGTCGCAAAGCTTTTAAACGGTGAAGTGGATTGTCCGGAATCGCTACCACAGCTGGTCTTTCGTGTCCCTCAACGAATGTTACGGAATTCTTCCTTGTTGCAACCTAGATAACACCGTACTGCATATGGCTACCACGAACCACTGACAGCCATTATTAGGACTTTTTCGGCAGTGGAATCTGCTATTGAATTCGGCGAATCATCCAGCAAGTTCCGAAACAGGATACAAAGAATGTTGTAGTGTTATATTTTATATATTGAGTATTGAGTAGAGACGTTGTGTTTATTGCTCTTTTATATTTTTTTATTTAATTAAGTTTTACCTTTATTCATGCAGACACGAAAGTCGGATGAATTATAATAAATAATAATAATAATAATAATAATAATCATAATGCATCAAAAAATGGACTGATTTCAGTGGTTTTTCATGTGATTACCCTACTACATGATGGTGAATCCACCTAAATATTAACTAGTTACAGTTAAATCGTTTTCCATATGGCAGAGAATACCACACTGTATGGCTATTGTCGTGATGACATCGTCAATGTTAGGATCAAATTTTAATCTATCATCAATAATCACGCCAAAATATTTCATCTCACGTACGTGATCAATTGTCTCATCATCAATTAGCTGATTCTGCGAAATTACCATGAATTTTGTTCTACTTTAGTTCAATTTCAGCTGTTTGTACTTCAATCAACAACAGAATCATAAATCTGCATTCACATTCTATACAGTCTCATTAAGGCATTTAATTGCATTGACCAGCAAGGAGATTACTATTATATACTCGTCGCGTGTCATTAATGTATACACTCTTAAAAATAATGAAATTTGCGCGAGACGTTATCTTTATTACCCGTAAATATTTTCAGACGTGACTGATTTTTGAGTTAATTTTGATGTATTCTGAAATAGATGTGTTGACATTTAATTTAAATTATTAACGCTGCAATATGAATCGTCGTTCTGCTTGAAGATCATTTTTTCCAATAAATGAAAAACTCTTTTCAGGTTCGTTTCATGGCGGAAATGATGTTTGTAAATCTTTTTTGGAGCTGAATTCAAGAAACCACAAAAATTTGGAGGGTTATGAAAACACATTTCAGTTGCAGTTTTATACATTTTTCGAAACGCCTTTACTTTTTTGTACCGTAATACTTCAATTAGCAGATATGGTTTTGCTCAAATCATGAGTGCCTTATCTCACAATGTTCATAGATTAAGTAAGTTTTCAAAACAAAACAAGTAGCTTTTCTGACTCAGTAGATGTATCTGGATGGGGTACATGTCTCAAATTCGAAATTCGGTTTAACGCAATATGTCATCACAATAAAATTATCTGGAATGGCTGTGCCTTATCGTTACATTGTGTGCATGGATTAATGTTCACTTTAATTTTTTCACTTTCAGTTTTTGGTATGATTTTCAAATGTAATCCTCTGCACTTTAAATAATGAGCTATTACTGTGAAAAATAAAGCAATAACATTTTTGGAATTTTTGGACAAGGTCACAAGCTAACTTTCGAAACCTATTAAAAATCGGAATGAAACAATCTATGATGAGATCATCAAACTTATTGTATCAACTTATTTTTTTACACACATGCAAACATACAAACGTGCATAAATCCTATCTAGAATCCAAAATGATTCCTCCGTTTTTGTTTGCGTACAAACCACCTAAACTCCTACAGTACTGGACAAAATAAATCCTAAAGTTGGCCTGTAAACGCATTATATTTTATATTATTCTCATTTTTACAGATACATCTATGATAAATATGAGAAAGTAGTGATTTTGTGTAAATAATGAAAAGTTATTAATTTTTGGCCAGAATGGTTTTTATCTAGAAATCGTTTTTTTTTTTCTAATCTTTTGCGCTAAACTGGACGGCTTGACGTGCCGCAAAGGCCCAGTAGCGATTCTCTGTCAAGTCACGAAGGTAAGAGTGAGGTCTATTGTGGTTATATCACATAAATACGTTTTTCCACAGTATTTATCTACACATTTTAGCATGAAGCAACATGACAAACAATAAAGGCTAAATTGGTTTTTCAGCATTTCAGGATGGAGACTCTGGATGGCGTAGCCCGGCAATGTTTTCAATTCGGCAATAGTGAAGTGAGTGGCTGCGACTGAAGATCGTGTTAAAGCAGGGTATATATTCCATTCTCATTTTATTAATAATTTCAGCACGCTTCGGGATCATCCTTGCATTTCAAATTACTATTGTATTTAGGAGCATAGAGCAGCATGACAATTTTATGCTTGTAATGCTCAATGTGTTTTTCTGCATTTTGGCATAACATTTTCATTAAAATTCTATTTCTGAACTTCAACTTGTATTCCATAAAAGACTGGCATATGATTATAGGCAGTAAAGGATTGTATTTAAATGTATTTGTTTAGTGGTATTATGATAGATATTTTTTTTAGAAGTCATCAAACTGTTTTCTTAGACCTATAGAATAGCCTGTTAATTCTCAAAAGAATAAAACAAATCAAATATCTTTTCATTGAAATGATATCTTTGTTGACATGATTGATCTTCTCTGCTTTTTCAGGACTATAAAGATATAAATACATATCCAATTTTTATTTTGCAGTAACAATCAAGTGGCTGTCAGTTATATTTTGTAAATTCAATTTTTATATTATATTGCTTACATCACATACATACAATCATTATAAAAGGGTAAGGGGGGAATACAGGGTGCCAGACGAAGTGTAGGCTGGATGAGGGACTCGTGGTTATCTGGCCCAAGTCATGGATGACAATTATGACTTTCTTAATGGAAATCATCAGATTGAGATCAGCGAGGGTCTAATTATCTTCCGACAGTCTACAGTGAGTTTTTCAACTTTATTTTTAACAAACCACCAGACGGAAATCCTAATGTGTATTGCTTACAGTACATGTCCTGTAATAATAGCGTTTCGTTGGAAGTAGACTCTCTATCCTTTCCGTGGGTTTCGTGTGGGGGCTTCTTCTCACGAGTCCACACCCTTGTTTTGGCCCTTCGTACAACGGAATAGTGACGATTACAGGTATGTACAGTTTGATCTTGCCACTAGGAGGAACTGTACGCCATGACAAGTTCTGCACTGGTGATGGCTTCCTATCACATTACATCACATCACATCACTTCACAGTTTTTTTTTTTTTAGTGGACACAATATATCATACAATTCAAAAATTAGATTTCTCGATTATATTTTAAAAACTAGTTTAAATATTTTGACAGCACTGCACTCTAAGACTGTTATAGTGACAGCGCAGTTATGGTATTTTCCCGCTGAGTTGGTTCCGTGTATATTGAAAAAGTTTATAATGTCCGGGTAACAGATTTCGCTTGATGTCATAAAATTGATGATTAACTATCGTGAAAACGGCCTTTCTCTCCGAAATATTGCAAAAAATACTCAGTTTCACGTGGGGCTGTGCAACACATTTGGAGAAAGTATGAAAGCGAGGCGATAGTGAAAAAGTTACCCTGATAAGGACGTCATCGTTCGAAAACACACCGTGAGGAGTTCAGGATTCTTCAATTGGCTATGCAAAATCCTAAACTTTAATGGAGAGCAATTGCTGAATCACTAAAAAGAGTAGGCTGTGCCTTTGAGCGAAGAAGACGCTTTGTTTCTTCTTGAAAGTAAACATGTTTTTAAAATTGAGATATTATCGTGTTGTCAACCGAATTTGATTTTTTAAGTGTATTAATGTGCTTCTGAACAGTATTTGCTCACTGATGTGGGAAAGTCTGTCCATTCCCGGTAGCTTTTCTGAAGATTTTCCGTTTCAAAGGGTGAAGGAATTGTGTTTCAACGTTGTCACGAGTGAATGGATGACTGTTGTTGTCTATTGTTGTTCTCCTTAGAAAAAGAAAACAGTTCGATCAGCGTCAACCCATAGGAGGGGATTTTGACTTTTGGTAGTGTGAAGTGAAGAAATTGTATAGAATACTATGAAGACCAGTGCAATGAATAAAGAAGCCATTTGCTGGTAAGAAGCAACGAACGAAACCAACACGCATTCATGTACGGAGTTTGCAAAAAAATTGAGATGCACACTCACCTCGAGCTCCGTTTTCATTGCATGGATTTCGTTGCAAGTTCATGGAATTACATACAAATCAGCATCGAGAGCTTTTGTTTTACGACTGCAAAAGCTGGTGTTATTCCGGAGACGGCCTTTGGTGAGATCTATCTGATAATAGACATATTGAAAAGGACCTATTCTCAAATAATACTAAAAACGTGCTTATTAGGAAAATTTGAAAATTTTCAAATCTGGAAATCTGATTCAGTACCCTTATACAATTGATCGCTAAGGTTTAACCCTTAAATGCACAATGTTGCTTTAAAACAACATACCTGAAAACGCTTAAACATAAATTAATTCTATAGTTCTTTTGGGAAAATAATCCAGTGCAATTTTTATATAGACTTCAATGAAGCAGTCGTGTGAACTGGGAGCACTGTATCGAAGCATTTTGTTAGTTTAACAGCAGTGAACGTGCTTAAAACAGAATTTTTTTTAATTATAATCCTTTAGTATCGTGCGCATTTAAGGGTTAAATGTGATTCTTGATGTATGTGAAAGTAACCTAGGAATGGACGCGCCTATCCAGACATTTTGAAATGGGTTGCTGGATCTGCAATCGAGCTATCACTTTCAAGCTCAAGCTGCTTTCAAAGATCACGTAAATTCATAATACTATTGCCGGCAAATGGGTTAGATGGAATACACACATACACAGAGAGAGATTCCTGTATCACTAAATCTAAATGTTTATCGACGTTCTGTTCGTCAACGGCTCGACGACAGTGGATTAGAGAGCTGTTTTACGTCCAAGTGACATTTCATTGACAAGCAGGATATAAAGAAGCGGCTGGAGTTTGACGACAAAATTCGCTGGTATGCCGGTAGACTTGGGTTTTATGGACTGACGATAGTGAGTTTCAGCTATTCGGACAAAAACGGCGCTCGAGAGTTTGGAGAGGTTCTGGTGAAGCAGGCAAGGATCGACACATCCAGCAGACAATTAAGCATGGAGGTGGGACTATCATGGTCTGGGGCGTGCGCATGGTCTGGAGAAGAAGTTTGTCACATATCAAAGAAACTATTACTGCGGATATATACATTGATATATACATTGAAAATTTGGAGGTGTCTCTTTTGAAAACTCGCCTGACCACCAACTACATCTTTCAACAGGACAACGATCCAAAACATACCGTGCAAAACTACTGCATCCTTCAAGTCAAACCTAATCAAAATGCTCGAATAGTTATCTGGACGATAAAATGGACAAAACAAAAACCAACAAAAATTACTATGTTGATGCTTTTTAAACAGCCTGGGAACATATTGATCCGGAATAGGGTGAGGGGATGTAATGTTACCAAATATGTAAACATTTCAGCGATAATCAAAAATATTATGTTGATATCAAGATAACCGATTTTATTCAAAGCAATTCATACATTATTAATCAATTTACTGTTGTTCACTTCGGTGTGATTTCCAATTTTCTTAGCTTTTAAGATAATATGATTTCACTTGTTAAGCTGAACAGATTATCTCTTTTATCTTCGAATGATCAAAATTTCACTTAATTGAACCGATAAACAAATAACGTACAGAAAATAGTCACACGTTATAAACTAACTGTTCACATAGATAAAATGACAATGATTTAACAAGAAAAGAGTGGACCCAATGTTAGGGACATATTTTTTACTTTGTACCCAACTATGGCCTGTTGTTTGAATAATTTTGTAAGAATGTCGTTATTGGTAAAATTTTCAATGGAAATGTATGAGTTTTGGTTGTTTATTTTCCAAATGGCTCATCTAAACACAAACCAAAGCAACAAACCCTGTGCAGAGCGAATTATTATTATTATTATGTTTTTATTATCGAACAGCCAATAAATCATATGTGACGATCTCTTAAGTGTTTCAAATCAGATTTAGCTTAATTTGTTTCGTGAAATTTTATGTGGAGAAATGCGAATACAGCTGGCAGTGCCTTAAACCGTTAATTAGTTAAATAAAATCCATTCGAAGACTGCATTTAATAAAAAATCATTAATGGGACGAAGCTGCATCCTTGAATAGACCCAATTTAATGCTTATAGACCGACATTGCATCCATATCCCTCATCAGTTTCTGACTTTATAACGTGAATTGTATAGCTTTTAGTGATACATACTATCAAAACTTTTTGTTAAACGTATCTAACCAAGTGTATAACTAGGTAAATATTGCTTACATTTAAAATACTTTATGAGTTATAATAAAAAATGTAATCGATCGTTGCATATTAGGCTGTGTCAAGGGACACATACTTAACTTTTAAAAAAACTTATTGGAAGGATGCCGTGTCGAATGGCTGCAGTTTTAAAGGCTAAGTGGGGTCACACCAGGCTTTGTCAAAAAAATTGCTGTCGATCTATCAAATTTGTCAGACGCCTGCATTGATTTATCTCAAATTATAATATTCCGTTGACTAAATCACAGAACAGAACGGGGCCTCGCTTAGCTCAGTCGGTAAAGGCGCCGTGCTGGAGGTGACTGGGTTCAATTGCCGGTCTGGTCTAGGAATGTTTCTTTAATGAAAATTTCTTGACTCCCTGGGCGTAGGGTGTGATTGTATTTGTCACACAATC
Source organism: Aedes koreicus (assembly GCA_024533555.2). Taxonomy (NCBI): domain Eukaryota; kingdom Metazoa; phylum Arthropoda; class Insecta; order Diptera; family Culicidae; genus Aedes; species Aedes koreicus. The sequence goes on from JAHHFK020003396.1 coordinate 99,696, forward strand.
ATACTAGCATAGCATAGCATCACATAGCATAGCATAGCATTTTCCGACCATGCACAATTCTGGGTTGGCTGTTGTAGAGACGATGGAAGCGCCAGAAGAGCTGCCTTGGGTGTGACAGGCTCTTCATCCATCGATCTCTTTGCCCAACACCTGGCTAGATCCTTATGATCAGCAAGGGATGGGAGGGAAATGTTGATTAGATGTCTACTTAAGAAGATGCTGAGAACTCATGCTACCTTCATAGACATCTGGAGTTGGAAGTAGGATGGGATTGTGCGGAAGGCTTTCCTTGGCGAGAAAGTGTATGTATATTTATATGAATATAGGTCGTTGGGAGTGACGAAGCTAAGAAAGTTAATGCACTCCTTTGTTGTCCGCTTTTCTGGGCTGGAACATAGGCGTTTCCTACTTGTATAGCGCCATTACTCGATTTCTGGAAAGAGAAGAAGGATGCATTGACACCAAGCCATACGCTCACATACACACACATACTTGCACGCGCGCACGCACGCACACAAATACGCGTTTGCGGGCGTGCCTGGCAGACGCTGCTTAGGTTGATGTTCAAGGGGATGCATCCAAAAGAATGAAACTGGCACCATTCGATTCCTCAGAGTTTTTCACATAAGATATGTTCCGTTTCAAGCAAAAAATATAGCGGCAATTGTAGTTATCGGAGTAAAAAATGAAAAAAAAAAAAGCACTTTAAGGGTAAAATGGGGCGAAACAAACTATTTTTTTACCTCTGCACAGCATAAAACTGGCACTATTCGATTCCAGAGAGTTTTTTACATAAGATATGTCCCTTTTCAAGCGAAAACTACAGCGGCAATTGTAGTTATCGCAGTAAAAACTGAACGAACACACTGAGTTAGGGTGAAATGGGGCAAAATGAGCCACTTTCAATGCTCTGTACAGGATGAAATTAGTGTCAATCGATTTATTGGTGTTTTTTTCCTAAAGAAAAACATCAGTTCATGTACAAATACCAGCGGATTTGAAATAAGTCCGATTACAACTTCGATTATGCCCACTGTGGGATGGACTAAGGTTACATTTCATATATGTAATTTCAGTCGTGTATTTTCCACACATTAAGATGATTGAAAAACACCGTTCTAACCAAATCGAAAAACGGTCAATATCTGTCTACTTGAAGTGCTGAACATAGTTTGATTATGATACATAATACTTAGCTGAATCCTTTTGTCAACTCCTCATCATCCCGGCTGCGCTCCAGCATTCCTCGCTTTCAAGGTAAAAATTTCGGGTCGTTTAAGAGATGAACTAGCCACAGGCTGAAAGCGTCGATAATAAAGCCAATCAATCAAACAATCAATTTCGGGTCGCTTCAGAGGAAAGTGACACCGCACCAGAAAAAAAAAAGTTGACAGAAGGCCTGAAATGCATCTAAAGACACGGAAAGATTTTTACCGTGGGTAGCTTCTTCAGAAGCTTTTCTTGATTGATGCGGATACTAGTTGCAGTAGTGAAGTGGTTTGTGGAGTGCGGTTGTAAAAAATGAAAGTTTACAAAACAAAGTTTTCTTCGAGCATCGACTGTGAACGGTTGAGTCGATGCTTTATTGTGCACTATTTTGCTATCGAGAATGGCGCGTTTCGTATTGTTTCGGTTTTTGTTTTGTTTGGCGGTGCGAGTTTACTAACGATTATGAATGATTATTATGATCACATCTCTTGTCTAGGTGAATCCTGATCCAACGAACCTCCTTCCTGTGACCTTTGTGGGGATGCAGAGATAGACACGGTCCCTAAACAGCAAAGGCCACACTAATACTCCTTCCCTATCACCACCTGATTGCAAGAACGTGGCCTGCGCCGTTATTGATTTGCAACTTGAACTCGGGTTCCACCCAGTCACTGATCCATTCTTAGTGAGCGTTTATTAGGCTTAATGGACTTGGCCGATTCCTGTTTGGTTACATCAGAAGCGCAGTAAACTCTTTCCAGTTCGTAAACAAACCGGCGTCAGTCAGCGGTCAATGTGTTGCAGTAGGTGGTTTGGATCCAATCCATCGTTGACAGTTTGCATTCATAAATTATTATTGCTTCGATTATGGATTCAACTTTTGTTTTAAAACAATTTATTATTTATGGTAGGGAAAACAGTAGTGCCTTCGGAGCTGTGCATGCTGATATAGTTACGGGTTGATATGTTTATGTACTTTCCATATTCTCCAACTCTACAGCTTCTTTCACCAGTCGCTTTTACCGTCCCGAATACAACAAACACTCTGCATGTCGGCTTCATCGTCGTCACTGAATGAGGTGAATTTTCATTCGCTTTTGAATCGCTAGTTTATTTATGAATGCGATGACGCATGGCCTACATTATGATTACGTTTCGCCTCAACGGTCACTACGGGAAGCAGGCCGTGTGGCTACTGACATTTATTGCTAATATGTCATGGCAGGGTGGGAAATAACCAGTGATGGCCATCACTTTAGGGGGAGAGTGATGAGTTCTCGACTGTGATAAATCATTGCATTTTGTGGAAATTTTGTTAGTTCTATCTTTTTGGAACACGAATCCTGTTACCGACCTTCAGTCTAGGAGAGATTGGTAAAACAACAATACTATAGCCTAATTGGCATGGAAATTTATCATGTTTGGGCAATCACACCGCGGATGTTAATTTTGATCGTTGGGACAATAAAACGATCGATAGTCATAGAAAACACAGTGGATTTTTACTGCAAACACGTCCAAGTTAATCGAGTGAAATGACTTGTTCGTTCCAACTTTACAGCCCCTCGACAACTCCCCGCCACAACTGATCGGTCCAGTTGATTAATAGTCGATCATCACGATCCCGCTGTGACCATTGACAGCGAACCTTTCAGCCTTCATGAGTATAGGCATTGACTGTTTGTTTGGTGGCCAGTGACGTGTGTTAGATCGTACGCACCCAGCCAACCAGAAGAATACACAAAGCCAATCGGGTCCCATTAATTCTACAACACCTGAACAACAGCAGGCTACGATGGAAACCATGGGAAAAGCGTTAAAGTATCAATTGTCTCCAAGGAAACATCACTCATTTGCCCGTTCCATTCATTCCCGGTGAATGCATCTTCATTAATTATGACAGAATGGTATTTGTTGTCTATTGCGGGACTTGAACGCCAATAAGGCAAACAATCTCATGGAAACTACTCCTCGTGTCTTCCACCAACCCGTTCTGCATTATCGATTGATGGCCGTTGCCGTTGCATAACCTACAACGTAGGCACATGCTGTCCATTTAAATTGCAGTTGGTTTAAATCTCTCTCCGCTTTCGTTCTTCATTGTCTGATTAATTGTGATTCATGAGACCACGCCTGAACCGCGACTCTTCTCGATCGTAAATCATTCAATTGGGAATCCTTTCAGGGTCGGATTGCTGCGAAGATTGATTCGGTAAGAAACCGGACATACGAAATGGAATGCATTAAATCCTCTTGACGCCAATTGTCTCCCGAAAAATCGCAACGTTGATCAGCTTGAACCAGGTTAATATCGTACGGGTCATAATCCGTCGATGATAATTCTGCTCTGATACCAAAGACCTGAATTGGCATCGTTAATGAAATCATTCCACAATAAATTCAACTACAAAAAATCAACCATTCAAAATTCATCACCCATCAAGTTTAAGCCACCCAGGAGGAATCAATTCCAATTCCGAACTCAAATGTGATTCATCCCATTTTCGGTAAATTTGATCCGAACGATGCCAGTAGTGTGATGCAAACAAAGTACAGTCAAGCAATCGGTGTAAGGCAATGGAATGAAATCGGAAAAATCTGCACTTTCATTTCCTCGCAATTTCACTGAACTCAGCATTTTTCCATTTTTCTCATTCATTCCACCTTTCTTCGCGTGCAGGAATTTGAAATTAAACGAATTTGACGAAAATGTTGAAAATTTGTCACTTGTCCCCCACTACCCTTCCCCAGGCATCATCGACTGGACTGACTTTTCGGCGAACGAGGGCATTGCAGTTGGAAGAAGGGGAGACGCGGAGACGACTCCTTGATTGCTTTCATCAAAGCGAATGAGATGTCGCGCTTCATGCTGTTTGATCGGATGCCTTTTTCCGATGCTGCCTTTCCGACCGATTCTGTGAACGTGATAAAAATTGAATTCAATTTTCATTACAAAGTCGTCAATCGTGTTTTTCCCCATTTATCGGTACTGGTTGATTTCGGTGTACTGGAAAACTGCACGTCACGCTCGTTTGGATCAGTGATTTTTTCGGAAAGATAGGATGTTATTTATTCGGTTCCAGTAATTGATACCGATCGCGTTGCTAGGGTATAACTGTAATTAGCAGCATTGGAGCTTGTGTGGCAGCAAATATTAAATATAAATGGGTTGCTTGGACGTTAAATCATTTTGACCAATATGTTTTCATAAAAAAAATCCTTCTCAACTTTCACCTCAGCATGAAATAAAAGGATGTTTCCCTTCGCATTTCAATTTCAAACTGCAATCGGCACTCTCAACTTACTGTTGTCGTTATCTAACCAGGAAACACCAATTTCTCCCAGGGGTGGTCGTTTACTGTCGTAAAAACTACCAAACAAAAGCGCTTCCATTTGAAACTCTAAACCTAAACAACAATTAGACCAAGTTCTTACTTCTGAGAACTCAAACTCTGCGTTCTGAAGTCCAATCTACTCAAAATAAAAATGAATCGACATCTCCTTAGAGATAGTTCTTTCATATTTGCCTTTGTTCCCTGTCTGCAAAAGACAACCTCACCGCTGGTGGCCCTTCTGTGTCCGGTGACAGATTATGTTGTTCTCGGTTCTTCTGCTTCCTCATCCTTCTCGGACCTCTGCGATCGATGCAAACATTAGAAAGTGTGCCAGTTTGACGCCAAACTGAGCAACCGATCTCGATAGAGAGAGAAAGAGAAAGACACCCAGCTGATCTTGTTTCGGTTCTGCCGCCAGCCGGACGAGATCTACGACCATATCTTGCAGATTAGAACCAGATTACCAGAAAAAGCGGCCAACTGTAAAAGGGGCGTGAGAAGCCAACTGCCGGATTTCCCAACATCGGGTACAGTTCACACCTCCATAAATTCGGAATCTGTGAAGCTCTGAAATTCCACCGTCACCGGCTGACTGGTTTCGTTTTTATTACCACCAACACCGCGCAAAGGCCCGTTCGGTACTTTGAATTGCTGCTGTCCACGACGGCCGGCAAAAGAAGAAAGACACCCTGGCCGCAGGTTTATCGTATAATCAGAACCTGTGAAGAAAAGGTATAGGTCGGTCGGCCGGTGCGTGGTGTCCAAAAGTGAGTCTTCGTTGTTGTGTGCCGCCCTCCGTGGGCTGCGATTCTCATAATTCAACTCCTCCACAAGAAGATGTTCAGTGCTGGGAAGATGAGAAATGTTGTTGTTGGCGGGTGGGGATCTTTTGGACGGAATTGCTTCCAAATAATCGTTTATCTTATTGAGATGCGGAGGAGGATGATTTGGATATCTAGTTCCAGATACCGTAGTTCTGTGCTTTGGCTTCGAAAGGTTTCGGCGGTGCTGACGAGTAGCCTGAGTTACTGTATCCATCTATGAAAAATAATGTATCAAAAAATGTAACCTTTTTAGAGATTCAGCAAGCTCGACGAAAATGTAATCTTAAAAAACATTACTGAAGACACTTCTACAGGGTTTGTTCCAAATAATTGAAGCAGGTTTTAAGTTCGGAAGCCCTCTTCCCAACAAACATTGGTGTTGAATTAGAGCTGGTTCAAGCAAATTTGGAGAAGCTATTCAGCTGTTTCTTCTAGAATAGCTGAATAGCTTCTCCAAATTTGTTTGAACAAGCTCTAATTCAACACCGATGTTTGTTGGGTTAACATATTGATGCCATCTGAAGCCTGGTTTCTGAAACATATATACAGCCATTCCCTAAAATACCGATATAGTCTCAGAATGTCGACGTAGTTTTGATCATTATCACAAAATATATGACATATGTTTGTTTTAATTTTTGCATTAGGGTGACCATTTCCATGAAAGGGTGGTTTAAAAAATCGATTTTTTTAATTTTGCTGAAAATGACTATTTTTAAGGATTTATAACTTTTGAATCGCTAAACTGATTTCAACTGTTAAAACATCAAATGAACGATAGTTAATCATTCTTTAAAAAAAATATGATGGCATTGACAAATTGGAATTTTGTATTCAAAAACATTGATTGTGAGTGTATTTTGCGATGTTCATGGTGTCTGACTAGAGGGCGCTGTATGGTTTTTTTTTTTTTTTTTGAAAATGTAGACTGTTTTACACGATATATAAAAAAACAAGAGGTGAATGTTGTTTCGTTTTCGAGATAATTTTTTTTTGTATTCATCAAGTTTTAGATTTTTGCACAATACTCTAATGCGACTAAACTATCATGTGTCTCCATTGGTTAATGGTGACTGTAGAGTAAGGTGGGGCAAAAGTTCGAGTGGGGTAAAAGTTCGTTTTGCAGTTTTTTATACACAGAGTACCGAAAAATTGGCAACACTGGTATGGATTGGTAGGAATTTTGACAGCTCACATTCAGATGTAAACAGTTCTTGGTTCGGTTGCGTTTTCTCAAAATAATGAGGTAAAGTTGTTTTTTCGTCCAAAAAATGTAATTTTTTAGTAAATGGTAAACGTGTTTTCGTACACAAAACTTCAGTTTTCAAATAAGTGTTGTTGTGCCTTTAGTTGCTGGTTTCAATACCAATCAGATGCTGCGTTACAATTTTAAGTATTATTTCACAGTTTTGCACTATTTGATCTAAAGTCCATGAATCCATAGTGGGGCAAAAGTTCGAATCGCGAGTGGGGCAAAAGTTCGAATCAGAATAATCATGTACTTGCTTCCTTACGTATAATCATACAGGGTCTACGAAAGAAAATCGGAGCAGAAGGTATGTACTTCCGATATGCTGGAAGTCGCCCAACAAAGGCTTGCCAATGGCGAATCTAAACTCGCTATTGCCAAAAGTCTCGGAATTACGGAAGCTGCATTGCGTAAGAGGCTGAAGAAGGTAATAAATCAAACTTTTTTTTTTATGGTTGATCGTAGTTTAATTTATTCTGTTCCGGTTTTAGGGCTACGGAGCGCAAAAGCTTGGTCGGTTTAGATCAATCTTTACTCCAGATCAAGAAGAAGAACTAGCTGGACATTGCAAGAATCTCGATGACGCATTCTACGGATTATCGTTAATCGACCTCCGAAGAGCGGTATTCCAGTACGCCGAGGCAAATAAGGTCACACATGGATTCAATACGGAGTCAAAGATAGCTGGTAAAGAGTGGACGATCTCCTTCATGCGTAGACACAGATTGTCACTGCGAACTCCCCAGCAAACTAGTCTTGCGAGGATGATGGGTTATAACCGGGTGCAAATGACCAAATTTTTCGACAATTTGACCGAAGTGACAACAAAGTATAGCTTCAGACCAGGTCGGATCTACAATACGGACGAAACAGGAATGTCTACAGTACCAAATATTGTCCCGAAGGTCGTCTCTACATCCGGAAAGAAAGCGGTAGGTAAAATAAGCTCGGCTGAGAGAGGAGAGCTCACCACAGCAGTTTGCGCTATGAGTGCTGTGGGAAGTTATTTGCCACCGGTTCTGATCTTCAAAAGAAAACGTCAAAAGCCGGAGCTTCTCAATGGGGCACCTCCAGGAACCGAAATGTTCGTTTCTGATTCGGGATACATAAACTCGGATCTTTTCTTTCAATGGATACAGCATTTTCAGAAGCACACTAACGCAACGAAGGAGAACCCGGTCTTGCTCATTTTAGACAATCACAGCACACATCAATCGTTGGAAACTGTTCTCTACTGTCGAGAAAATGGAATTATTTTGCTGTCTATTCCCCCACACAGTAGTCACAAAGTCCAACCGTTAGACCGCTGTTTCTTTCAAGCCCTGAAAACCAAATATGCCGAAGCGTGCAATAATTGGCTTGTGTACCATCCTGGAAGAGTTATCACGCAGTATCAAGTGGCTGAACTGTTTGGGCTAGCTTACTGCAGATGTGCAACAATCGAAAAAGCGATCAATGCTTTCAGGATGTGCGGCATCGTTCCAATCAATCCTGGAGTGTTTACATATCAAGATTTTGTCCCAAGTGAAGTGACGAATATTGATCAGTCGAGCATTGAAAATGTTGACCCGGAACCCATTACCACCAGTAGTACAGAAGCAACTGGACGTTCTTCGCCATTGGCTGTATTTGTAGAGTCATCTGCGGAATTGCCCCAAAGTTCTTCAATCCACGTGATGAGACCAGCAAAACAAAACACCGCTTCAAAAGTCGATAACCAGCCATTGAGGGTTAATCCGACTATGCCACTTCAACAGATAGCTGATCCTCCTGAACTACCGAATACGAAATCGTCCGATGCTGCTTTGACATGCTCCGGTGCTTCCAACCAACATGCGGAGTGCAGCAAGGATTGCAGTGTGAAATTCAAACCGCTTTTGGTTTCCCTCCGGAACATCCTGGAATCGCTAGAGACAGTGTGCTCTGATAATTGTTCATCGACGGACGTACAATCGTGCTCTGAGCCGTCAGAACCGGTTTCCATTGCAAAAATCAGGCCCCTGCCAAAACGAGTAGAGCCGCAGCAAAGACGGAAGAGAGGCCAGAGATCTGAAGTTATTACCAGCACACCATTCAAGGAAAAATTGGAACTGAAAGCTATGGAGCAAGCACAAAAACTGTCAAAAACATCGAAACGCAAGAAACTTTTCAACGAATCGCAGCCTACTAAGAAGAAAGCAAAGATTGAGAAACACTAAATTTGAACACGTGACTATATCAGCTGCACCATGAAAGGTCGAACTTTTCCCCACCACATTCGAACTTTTGCCTGGGGGGCAAAAGTTCCTTTCGAAGGTTGTTTCGAAATATTATTTTTAACATCGTAGTTTTAATTTCATTGAACTTGTACTTTTTCCGAAGAGAGATAAACAGTTGTTGAATAAATCAGTATGCTTAATTTCTTGTAACTTTATTAAACAAAAAATTGAAAAATAAAATTCCCCTAAGGTCGAACTTTTGCCCCACCTTACTCTATAAGAGTCATATTATCTACACTTATTTCAATTTTGGATTCTAGACTATCATGGATTTCCCAAAGACTTGAATCAAATTCATAGATTACGTTGGGTATCATCAATTGCCACAGAGATTCGTAGAATTGTAAATAAAAATGCATAGGGTATCAATTTATTAAATTTAGGACATGCATCTTTCACGGACAATACGACACTCCATATCGATTTGCATTTGGACTGTGATAAGACAATGTTATGGTTTGCAATTATACATGTGTTTATATAATACTCTGTTATTTATTTCACACGTTTGAAAAGCTCTCACAGTTTCACAGAATATTCTTCTTCGAGAAGGAAAATCGTGACTTTCTATATTGAAGAGTTTTGAAAAATAATTTAAAATTTTAATGGTAAACACATACGCAAACAGTATGTGTACCACTTGCTCCTGCCAGTAAGCACTATCTAGGGTAATAACTTACAAAAATTGAAAAACTCAAATAATTGTGGGATACTGTTCTTTGAAATTGGTGTAAGCCTCTCTCAAATTAAGCAATACTAATCTAACTAAAAAATGAGAAGAAAGATTAATAATTTCCATTTAATTCCAACGACCTTTATTGCATCCAGTAAAATTGTCAACGTAGAAAAGTACTAAGAAAAGAATTGACGGTTTTGGCTTGATTTGGTCTCTTGTCACTATGCGAAATCCGTCCTGGAATGGTATAAGGTACAAGAGGTCAAATACGTGCCAAAAACAGCCAATCCACCAAACTGTCCAGAACATCGCCCAATAGAGAAGTACTGGGCTCTAATTAAGCGGAAACTCTTCGAAACTGAAAAGAAATCAAATGGTACCCATGATTTCATGAGATGATGGAGAATCGTCACGGCGAGCGTATCTGAGGATACCGTACGGAACCTGATGACGGGTTTACCACAGAAAGTTCGAGAATTTTACTGAAAGAAGGATTAACATTCTAATCAACTGTTTCTATTGTAGATATAACTCTGTTATTGTGAAATCAACAATTGGTTTTGTTGAATTAAGTGTTCATTTTTTTGTTGCTATTATTTTGATGTCCGAAATTTAACGTGGACAGGCTGAACCAAAAATGCACAACGCAAAAGTACGATTTCAAAATCATACATCCATTATGGTCTGGGAAGTGATGTCCTCAGAAGAACGACTTCGTCTACTGTTCATAAAAAAGAGTGTTAAAATGAATGCCAATTATGACCTGTAACGTTTGATATTTTTTTCCCTTTGAATCAAAATAAACTGTGTTAAAACCACCTTGACGAACCAACAGAAGCGAAAAAAAATTTCATTCGCCATTCTGATTGTTTGCTGGCGCTTTTGATTAGGAATAATAGATGCTAGTATGAGCAAGACTTTTTTGGTCGTAATAAGATTTAATCTCGGTCATATCGCAATGATACCGGCTGGAGAACAGAATTTATCGCAAATTTTCAGAAGTTTATTTTCTGAAGAAGTGAAACGTTGTTTTTTTCAAGACACCTACCAAAGGTACTTAATAGGAAGAGTTCGGTTTTGGGAAGTGTTTGATAGTTTTTTTTTTTTTCTAGTTTTCCTTTAGTTGATTTGAGTGTAATGTAGTTTTTGGTCTGTGAGACCGACAAGCGATATATTCTCGAGACACACAAACCATTTAAGTACAAAAAAGGTAGTTGTTTTGATAAGCCATATTAATTTTTTATATAAATTTTTAAAACATATCATTCGCGTTGGACATTCCAGCGCTCAGGCGCATTTCATGTACAGTCTGGAAGTTGAGTTCTACGTCAATCGAAAACGTGTTGAGGGTTTCTGTGGCAACGATCACCGCCATCCTTTGTCCATGGAGTGAGGATCGAACAGACTACAGTGCGATGTTTCACCCGACGGTCGCCAAAAATCCGCTGTAGTTCCACTACTCATTACAACCCCTGTGGAAAGATTACCGAGAGCGCGGTTTCTGTGATCTGTTGCCAAGTGTCGGACACTAAACCGGACCTTACTCGAACTATAGGAGTCTTCCTTAACCCCACTCGGTCATAGCGGAAAGGTACGTGAAGTCGAGTCACTTGGGAAAGCAGGCTTCTATATTAAAGGAGACGGTCAAATCCGGACGCTCTCGACGAAATTGTAATCGGAAGCTTTCAGTCCAGCCGCCATTTCCTCCGCATCTGTAATTCGGCCATACTCTCGGAGCTCGTTTGCCATAGCTGAACGTCATTTCAGTAGTGACAGCAGTCAAGTCTCGACGCCGACATCGTCATCGAGATAGGAGATTTATCGCCATCAGCCTCGCAGTCGTCGCCATCTACGTCGCTGGTACCCCGCCGGTATTAAGAAAAACCTGCGCAGGTATGTGGAAGCTCTTTTTCATGGCCATGATTGTTTGCGTCTAAATAAAACCCGTAACCAAATGTTCCGTCCAACCCGAATGAGTAGTGAGTGACCGGGAAATAAACTACTTAGATGATTTTAAGTACAGAGTTGAAATATACTTTTAATCTTCTGGTTCGGTTAAGATCATTCAAATTGAGCCAGTTTAAGTTGGGGTTTCGACTTTGGTACGGTACGGGAAATCAAGCAAGATTTATTGGCATTTTTTCTTTTTCGTGGTTCTTTATTAAGTGTTTGAGCCTTGGAGCTAAACGCTGTTCATGAGTCCCCTGAAATGCATGTCCCTGAAAAGTTGGGCAAATGTCAAATTACAGGTTTGACTCCATGTAAACTGTACGCCTATCGCCTGCTCTTTATACTCATATCCGCTATTATATGCGATCTTGTGTTCACTGGGTCGCTTCCTGCTTGCAAGAAACGCGCTAAAGCCGGTTACAACCTCAACAATATTTTGAAAGGCCATTTGATGAAACATGCTTCAACCATTTTTGGATGCCGCAAGTGAGGTTTGCAACAGGATTCCGCCGCTTCACATTCAGCAAAAATTACGCAGGCCTGCGCTATGGTGTTATTGTGCAAATGTCGTGACAAAAATCGATAACTCGAAATCTCAAACTTTAGACACTGATGACTTCGGAAGATTTAATTAAAAAAATGGGATCAATCTTTTGGTTTTGAGTATGACAAGTGTGGTCCTTTTATACTCATAATAAAAATTCTTACTTTTTAATCCTGTGATTTGTAGGAATTCTTCTCCTAAAACATTGTAGTTATTTTAATTTGAAGAAAACTTTGCTGAAAAAAACTCAACTTCTATCTCATCGACGAATCGTTTTTATAATGGATCACGAATTCACAACACTTTTGTTTTAACCACAGATCGCAGTCTTAGGGAATGTGTCTACAGCCGAACTTATCGGAAATTGCATATGAGATCTCTCTTACTTACGTTTGAAACAAAACGAAATTATAAGACATCACCTTATATTAGCGTGATTTTCAATAGTTCAATGATGAAAATCAATAGTTTTCAATATTGGAATTGACGCACAGAAATATTTCCGATCGATTGAGGCAAATATTTTGAAAATGTTCGGAGAAACGACTGAGAGATTAACGCTCAATACCAGACCGCTTTTCTTAACGGCCGCAATAGGTTTTGTTTTAAATTGTATTCCAGAATAGAAAACAAAGATGTAGTCCTTCGTCAATACGTTTTGAAAGCCATCTTTCTCCCTTATTTCCTTTTTTTGCAAACATGCAACACGTACACTAAAAGAACAATGTTTCATCTACAAAATCACAGCAAAATTGTTTGTCCGTACTTGTCTCTTTCTGGAAAAAAACGCACTTTAAAATTGATAGTTTTGTATTTTTCTCTACATAACTTTCGATCAGCAGCATCAGCAATTATCATCAAATAGCGTAATAGCATGAGTTCTCTACGACAATTTAAAAATGTTTTTATTCACTCTATCTCCATTTATTTATTAACATTTATATCACAGACAAACAAAAAAAAAGAAACAAAAGATTGTATCATTTTCCACTGAAATCGACTATGAGGCGCCACCAGTGGTGGTACTACTAACTAAGAAACATTTTGAAAATTGACTGTTTAATGCTTGATCAATGAAGAAACAAACAAACAGAAACAAAGCTTCTTTTGGCGAAAATGGTTTTGGTATATCCGTTCCAATGCCTTTAACAATGATCCAGAATTGCTTACTTCTGCGGCTTGAAGACGAGAAGTTTTTCGTCCTCTTTTGAAGCTCAGGTCGTGCAAACGCTTTTTTGGGCGACCAATGAATGAAACACCTTTCTTTACATTATGCCAGCAACAAAACATTTGAAAAACATTTGTTTTACATCGACAAAACCATGTTTAAGAACAATACAGTTATCCGATGATCCTTATCATTGGATGTCGAAGGAATATTTTCCAAAATTTTATCGGGAAATTGAAATGGTTTTTTGAAATATATTTCGCTTTATTTGAAAACTTGTTTTGCGTTTCGATTATGGTTTATGTCAATTCTTTTGAAATAGCTATAAGTATCTCCATGTGTATTTTCCCATTAGTCAGACAATTTGCGCCTGTCCATTTCTTTTAAACAATCCATTGAAGAAATTTCCCATAGTAAAGTTCACTTATTACTAATATCAATCACCTAGATTATTTCCAAACTTCCAAAAAAATCACAAAACCACCAGCCACTAATGGAAGTCCACACCGTATAAGCACAACGATAAGCTCTTAAGTAAGCTGACGCATATAAAGTTCAATCGTAGTGCTTGGGTGCTATGTTCTATGGTGGTTATGTGTAACACGGGGGGTATGTTACACTTTTACTATGAAACTGCTTAAAAAAAAAAGACTAAATAACGTTTGCATTAAAAAAAATGGACTTTTTTCGGATGGTGATAAAAAATAAGCTAAGACAGATAATTGCTTTTGATAAATTTGGATCTGGTTGGTTAAAATCTTTAGGTAAGGCGCTACGTGCACAAAAGACAGAGTAGGCTTGAATTCAAATGCGGACCATTTCAAATCCGTCCTTTTCAGGACGACGAATTTAATTGTGAGAGAGTTTGTTTGATTTGAATTTATTTAACATTACTTTCCAAGTTCTTACCAATTGACAATCACCAGTGGCTAAAACAATTTCAGTTTTCCCTTCCCCTGCAAACCTCAAGAGCATTGTGTAAAATTCACAAATGGCTGCCGTCACGAAAAATTGAAACAGCAGACGCTAATAATTCGATAATTTCTTGATTGATTTATTTTTTAGAGTTTCGCTATAAATAACTAGAGGTTTTAACGATTGCCATTTTATTTACTCAAGTATTAAAAATTTTACAAATAAAACATGAAAATAATCCGCGTACATATTCATCAATCGGTTTAAATTTTTTTTTTAAAGAATGTTGTGTTCCAGCAAAAAACAAAAAATCTTCTATCACGGACAACGTTTTGTTTCTCGAACATGATATTCCGAAGTAACATTTGCTGCAAATTCCAATGAGTACTGTTATGAATAGTTGTTCTGTTGTGTTAACGATTCGCGTTGGATAGTACTTTACTTCTAGGAAAAAATAAGTTTTGAGAAACTGTGAAAGTGAGAGTAAGTACCATGCCTAATCGTTTTGATGCCTACCGTATGCGCAAATTTCAGATTGAACATACGGAAAACGAAATAACGGAAAGGACCATTTACCGATGTCACGTGAGCTTGTGATTATCGGGCGAACCTGAAAGCAGCCAGAAGTAATGCGTTACCAACTACTGGATGGGACGCTGGAGTAGAACCTTCAACTCGAGGCTGTATCATCATTTAAAGCTATCTAAAGATTGTGCAACAGAATTTTTCTTACAAACAGATGATCTGATGATCTATTAGTACCCCACCCACACTATTTTGATCAGGCGGTAAGGGTAGGGGTCAAATGAAAATTTGAAAATAATTGAAACATAAACATTTCTCGATAGATTTTTAGATTATTGCTTCATTTAGTTGGAGTTTTCACGACTGTCAACTTACAAAAATATCATTAATTTTTAACTTTGAATTCCCAAACAGATCCTGAACAATCTGTAATGCGATAAGGATAATGGTCTCCAGCCGGTCGATCATATTAACACCATCACTACAGCCAACACAACCGTTGCCCTTTCATCATACCAACATTCTATCCAAAGATCCATTTCCATGGCTGCCAAATAATTTTTAAGAAGCGAATGTTTTACATACTTACTCACTTACTTATGCCAACCCAACGTCCCATTAGAACAGTACCTGCGTTCCAATGTTCCGCTACGAAACTAAAGAAACTTATCAATTAGTGAGTTGTTTATAACCCCACTGATTTATTTTTTTCTTGATTATCGAGATTTTCAACCGCCGGCTGGTTCATCTCCTGTCGTAGTCACTCAAACACCGCTTTTTGGCATTTTCGTAACTTTTCCGGGGTGAGATTCGAACTCGTGACTTTGGCGTGAGAAGTATGGCTGTTAACCACTACGCCGGGAGTGCCCCCAATGGTCAATTGCAATGGTCAAAATGCAGTTGTTAAAATTTAGAGTATTTACATTAAAAATTGTGATTTTTTTTTTTTTGAAAAACTGCCATTTGAATACTTTTTGCCCAAAACGAAAAAGCTGATTTGAATTAGGTCGATAAGTTGTTCCGTTCTGGAGTTGTCGCCGAAAACAAACCGCGTAAAAAACCGTGCAATTCCGTAGTGTATTTTAAATCTCGTGGATCCCCAGCTGAGTAAGGCAGTAAATTATCATTTGTCACATCGGTCTGGAAATTGTTTGCAGGAATTAATTATCCCTAACATGCAATTTACACCTGCTGCAGAATATTCCTGTCAGTTTGATTTTGTCGTTAACTTCTTCTAATTTTGCTTGTTGTCGAGTGGGTCAACACATTCGAATTGATTTCCTGGGCTGACCAGCAAAGATTTGTAGATTTTCATTTTAGACTACCGAAAAGTCATGTAGATTATCATAAGCGCAAACTACCGAAAAGTCATCCAAATTTAGATGCCATGAGAATCAGTCAAAAGAGACGAGAAAACTTATTTAATCATATATACCTTTTGTCGAGTTGTGCCTGTTTCTGTGTCGGGACTTCAACAAAAACATATTAGGGGTATTCCTAGAAAATGTCGTATTTGCAGACAACTTCATATCTATTGTTCTGACATGAATTTTGACATTGACAGCTATCACATCCGAAACTTCATTCTATTCTCTAGTTATTTCAGTGTAAGTTACGCATCATTAGTGAAAGTAAACAAGTTTTTGTAAAGCCGAAAAATGTCGAAATTCGAGCCATCAAAGCAGCATTTGCGGGAAGTTTTAATTTTCCTGTTTAATTCGAAGAAAAATGCATCTCAAGCATGTGAATTGCTCTCCGAAACATACCCGGACTACAAAATCGACGTTCGAATGTGTCAACGTTGGTTTGCACGCTTTAAAAGTGGTGATTTTGTCACTGAAGACAAGGAACGCCCCGGCCCGGTCAAAAAGTTTGAAGACGTCGAATTGGAAACTTTGCTCGACCAAGACCCCTCACAAACGCAAAAAGAACTTGCAGCAGCATTGAGAGTTAACCAACCAGCCATTAGTAAGCGTTTGAAAGCATTGGGAATGATTCGAAAGGTCGGTCATTGGGTGCCATACGAATTGCGGCCGAGAGACGTTGAGCGCCGTTTTTTCACATGCGAAGAGCTGCTTAAACGGCACATACGGAAGGGTTTTTTGGATCGAATTGTGACTGGTGACGAAAAGTGGATCCATTACGACAATCCAAAACGTAAGGCAACGTATGGATACCCCGGTCATGCCACAACATCGACGGCCAATCCCAATATTCATGGCCAGAAAATCATGCTGTGTATTTGGTGGGACCAGCTGGGTGTGGTCTACTATGAGCTGTTGCAACCAAAAGAAACCATCACGGGCGAAGTCTACCGGTGACAACTGATGCGTTTGAGCCGTGCATTGCGTGAAAATCGGCCGCAATACGCTAAAAAACACAACAAAGTCATTTTGCAACATGACAATGCTCGGCCACATGTTGCACAGCCGGTGAAAACATACTTGGAAACGCTCAAGTGGGATGTCCTACCCCACCCGCCATATAGTCCGGACATTGCGCCATCCGATTACCATCTCTTCCGATCGATGCAACATGGCCTGGCTGACCAGCACTTCCGTAATTATGACGAAGTCAAAAAATGGATCGATTCGTGGATAGCCGCCAAACCAGCATCATTTTTCCGAGAGGGTATCCGTCAACTACCACAAAGATGGGAAAAAGTTATAGCTAGCGATGGCCAATACTTTGAACAATAAATGTATAACCATTTTTTCACAACAAAGCATCAAATTTGCAAAAAAAAAGACATTTTCTAAGAATACACCTAATAGTTAAAAAAAACTTTTACCAGCGTATTTGTAGAATGATCGTTATAAGGAAACTAGGAATTTTTTTAATGAAAACTTCAAACTTTTATAACATAAAAAATAAATTAAAAACTGAAACAGTTTCTCTAACTATCACTTTTAAATACGAGCAAATTCCATGAATTTCCACTACAAAAAGCTCATCCTTTGACAGATAGACCTATTTCATCTGCGACATGTGATTCACCTGAAAATTCTTTCAACCAACATTACGAGTCTCAGATAAAATCAAAACAATCAAAATATAACTATCGACTTCACAATGCTGGGCAACCAGTACGAGAACAACAACGCAATATGGATCACTCGCATACAACGTATGCTTTATCCCATTTGAGTTGTTCGAAATCAATGGTAAATTGTAAAATTAAAAAAAAAAAACCTAACAAAAGCCCCGCGTGTCATATCACTGTTATAACCAAAGGCAAGATTACGTATGGATATTTACATCATACACAAAAGAATCCGCATCTGAAGAACAACCCTCGATAGCAAAAAATAACAACAAACTATAGACGAACCACAGTAGACAATCCATCAATTATATCAGGATGCACAATAAAGGGGAAATTTTGTGGTCAATTTCGAGTGACATCCGGTATTTCCGCCGCCGGAACCGCAGAATGATCTACACACAAGCGAAACACCCCACATCTTTCTCTTGATGCTTGCAACTGTACACAGCTCTCACATGACAGAAGTATCGAATGCGTTAAAACGATGCGTGACGGATGATTTTGTGGTCAGTTCCATCACCGGCCGACCAGATACGCATTTATACGGCCGACTGTAGGTATGCACAATGAACCAAAGAACTCCGCCATGGAAGTGGATATTTCGGTCAACTTCTTCATCTTCTTCCACGGAACTGCCAAACATTGTGAGCGGAGGAACAAATTCGATTCGGAAACGTAATTTATCTGGTGGAAAATATTTATTGTTATCGATGTCCGATCGTCTCCGAAGACTTGCTGTGGGTGCGTAGCTCAAATGGGCACACAGGTTGTACGAATCGTCATCGCAGCAGCGTGAAATTGGTGCATGACGAAGCACGGATGACAAATGGGAAGTCGTTGACGATTCGCAAGAATGCACCGGTGCCACTCTCTCTAGGAAACGCTAGGGCGCCGTCGTTGTCGTTGGTGTCATGCCAGCTGCAACTATTCAGCGAATGATTCATGCACGCATGCGAATTCTACTTCAATTCGAAAATTGAACTCCTTGTTGTAAATCATGTCCCTACCGCTGGCTGGTAAGGACATTTATTCGTTAAAATGCCTTCCTCACTTTGCTCGATGGTAACATCTTTTTCGGAACGTGACAAAACAGCAATTCCAGCGGCAGCCGTGAGCCTCCTGAAAGTGGATAACAACACGACAACGTGCATTCAAATTAATGATCGCTCTCCTTTCGAGTCTTAGACAATCCTCTCGATAGACAAGCTTCCAAAAGATAAATGGTTTCTAGAAATGGAGAAGAAAGAAATCTGCGTTCAGCTGGTGTCGCTCTGTTTCATGAGGGATAATAGACTATCTCTCTACCGGTCTCTCGCTTTATCCGTTCTGTGTAAAGTCGGCTAGGAGACCATTAGAGTTGGAAAAAGTAGCTCAGAAAAATGTAAAAAGCGCGTGCAGTCAGCTGAATGGATCTCGAAATCAATTAATTTTGTTAAGTGACTCGTAGCGAGGTCTCTACAGTTAGCCTCAAGGGGAACGAAAGGTAGGATTTTCAGAATGCGTGTGCTTGATAACAGTTGAAACTCTCTTTCTATAGAGCCCTGGAAATTGATTTTAGATATCCGTTGAAGGGACACAAATAAACAAATAACGTCTGGCACGGAAATGTAGATAAAGTTAAACGTTCCGTTGGCCTTCTTTTTCCTAGGGGTAGACCGAATTTCGTGTTTTGGATATTTGTTCTGCTGTTCGGAGCAGGTGAGTGACTCATAGCACGAAATTGACGTTTTGGCTTTGTTTGTCGCCACAAATTGTTATCGGAAAACGGGGCCACGGGCTGTAACGAAATCCATTCTGTTCTAATCCATTATGCAGATGCATCGATGCGTTTGACATCGTCGTGTGTCACAGAAACCCACCATACTTTGCTGCCTTTTGCTACATCAAACCCAAGGAGGACGACAAAACCGAACCAGGTAAAAGCTATTCCGGCCAACATTCTAGATGGCTATCTCCTGATGTAACCCTTGTCAACGTTGGTAGAATGAGGTTGAGTGCTATTTGGTTTGTGTAACTATTTTTTTTATCGGTTCTACAACGAGATTCAAGCCATGAGGATGTGAGGAAATAACCAATTGTTACATGGTCAAAAATCAACAATGCTTACTTGTTGATGCAAGATGTTAAATTTCTCAAGATAAATTGAGATGAATATTATTACTGTGCAAATAAAGACACTCGACATCAACAATTTCCGCGAATAAAATACTACTGTATAGATATAAAGTGGCATCACAAATAACAATCTTAGTTTTATTCTAGCCGTATAGCACTTCTCCCGGGTTTGTTGATAAAATTACATTCAAAACTGTTTTGTCTACCAGCACCTCCTCTATGCTTCTTTAAAGCCGAAATTTGTACAAAGTGGCCCACTCTATAGACGGTTAAGAAAACAAGTTAAGAAAACCTTTATAACACCATAGAGATTGTGAAAATGTTCTAGTGAGATATGCTATGACCACTTGAGGACCTTCAAAAAACCAATTGGCTGCCATAAATACCAGCATACAGCCAAATGGCCACAGCTGTCAACCTTCACTGTGATATCGTGGTTGGTTTTTGTTGTTCTGCTTTGTTCGATTCTCTGCTCTTCTGATTCATTAGCAGTAAATAATATCCATGAGAAATGTTCTAGTGTTGCGGGAAATTTTGTTTGACAGCAAAATATCCAAAACAAATTAAATTCTTAACAGCATATCATGCTTTAAATCATATGCGCATTTAATTTAATGGTGCATATTGGCACGACAAGAGCCGAAAATTAATGCGCCTCAGAAATTATGGAGTATGCAACAACAAAACAAGATTAAAACTAACATATTTGATAAATCATTCATGAATTTCCTAAAAATTGATGGACTTCAATAAGATTATCTAAAAAAAATGCCAAAATTGGTCTCAGATCATTTAAATAACATTTAAAATTTTGGTTCATTTATTCTTTCACATTTCATTTAATACTTATATTTCAGTATGGCAATTGGAAAAAAAAAAACCACAACAAATTTATCTACTATAAAACTATTTAGTCATTTGGAGACTTTCCTCAATGCCAATTTGTCGTTTCATGCATTTACTGGAGGCAACATGGTTTAAAATGTTTAAAATTTGTCAACTGACCACAATAAGATAATATGAATGAGTCCTGAAATGGCATTTCAAAACAGCATTTTACGATTTCATAAAGTCGAAATAAAACCTTTGATGGGAGTTAGAGCAATTTGAGCAAACAAGGTTTTAAAATCGTTGTGAACAAGCTATGGTTCTCATAAACCTGACTGAAACCTATTGGTGCAATTAGAAAACCAAATAGATTTTTATTGGCTTTCATAAAACTTAAAGAAAGTTTAATAAAGCTGGATGGTTTTGGCAATGTTAATTGCACATTGATTGTTGTTTTTGTATTCTCCCAAGCGCGGAAGTTACGATCTTTGATGAAGTTTGTCAGAAGTAGATAATTTATCATCTCCATGCGAAGCTTTAGGAGTGGACAGTAATTTATTGCTAGACTCCTCTTGCCTATTCTGCATGGGGTAGTATGGTAAAGGGTTATGTGCCTGATCGGATACAACCGTTCAATAATGCCCTCCGCTCGTTTTCAAACTTGATCTTTCAATTTTCAAAGCCTGCCGTTGCCCTAGACGGAACTATCAATACACGTTCTCTTCATGTCTATTTCGTTCTTGCAATAAATTACCGTCCACTCTTAGCGCTTCGCATGGAGATGATAAATTATCTACTTCTTACAAACTTCATCAATGTTAATTGGGTTGACTCAAGAGTTAATGGTAGAGCACTGCGCGGTAAACTAATGTTCAGAGAATACATGTATGATATTTATAATTCTTTTTGAATTGTTATTCATAAACAAAATCCAACAATCTATTCAGTAATTTATACAATGAAGTAATTCGATCAGATTCAGCACAGATATCAATCAACGTATACTAGTTTAATCAAAAAGTTATGAAAGCGGAAATGAAAATACACTTTTTTTGGGAAATGACTTTTATTCCTCAGTATAGTCCCTATAAGATCAAAACACTTGGTCCAACGATCTTCCAACTCTGTTGTCCCATCACGGAAAAGAATTTCTGGAAGGCCTGCAAAATACTCTTCTACGACGGCTATAACCTCTTCGTTTGATGAAAAATGCTTTCCACGAAGGAATTTTTTGAGGTGTGATCACAGCCAGAAGTCAGAGGGAGCTAAATCTGGTAAAAAAAAAAGGTGGATGCTGCAACAATTCGTACCTCAATTCACTGATTCGCGATGGGTTTTTAAGCTTTGTGAGCAGGTGCATTGTCTTGATGAAAAATGATTTTTTTATTTTGCAAACCCCGTCTTTTGTCAAAAACATTTTCATCCAACTGGTTCAAAAAGTCACAATAATAATTAGTTCAGTGTCTTATCTGTTTGGAGATAATCTTTCTATAAAATTCATTTTGCATCCCAAAACAAACTTACGCCATAGTTCCTGGTTCATACCACTCCTTAGCCTCTTGTTTTGATTCAGGATCTTGGTGGTGGACCCAAGTCTCATCCATAGTGATGGCCCAAGCCTCATCCATAATGACACATTCAAAATCGCTCCAAATGTTGCTCAGAAAGTCGCATTCGAATGTTATTTTGTTGCATTATTAGCAAATGCGACACCCATTGTGCAGACAGCTTTTTGAAACCCAAAACAATTGCCAAAATATACCATGTTGTTTCGTGTGAGATGCTTATGGTGTCACTTATCACATTCACAGTCGATCCTGTATTTTCGCTATGATTTGTGCACTATTGCTTGTTGATGCACTTTTTGGACGTCCTGAGCGTGGATCGTTTTCAACGCTTGTACGGCCACGCTTAAGAAGAGACTTCTTTAATATTTTCACCATCTTTGAATGAATCTCAGTAGCCGATAAACCATTCGAAACAAAGAATTTAATAACTGCACGATATCCGGATTTTTCTATTCTACAAAAATACACTGATACGTCAACTTGAAATGGCTTTTAAACAAAGAATAAATTGAGAGATTGAAATGAAATTTTGAGTACGTTCTTATAGAAGATGAAATATTAAAATGGTCGAAAAAATTTGGTTTTTACTGCTCCATAAATGTCGCTTTCAAAACTTTTTGACTTACTTAGTAAAAGAAAGCCGGTTATGAATATTTGAAGAAAAACAAACATTCCGTTTCCAACAGATTAACGTTTCATACTTCTACTGCAATTCACATTGGACAATTCAGAATATAGAATATATTTACAGCTGTAAATCTTATGTTCTGAACGCCAGGATAGTTTGAATGACCTAGACCACCAAGATTATCTTCTCATGAATTGTTACGCTCGAAAATATTCACTGAATATGCTTGAATAAGTGACGTAACTTTGTGTAACCCTAAAAAGCTACTGTTAGTACCATAGATTTCAAATTCTCAACTACAGGACAATTATTATGACTTAGAATATCCCAAGACCCTGTCTCTTTCTCATTATATCTCTTAACCTTCCACACTATTCAATGATTATTGTTGATTATGTATAGTTCCTTTGCGTGCCCCAAAGACCTACTGTTACCACTGCAGATCTTATGTTCTGAACTCAAGGACAGTTTGGATGACCTAGATCATCCCAGTTTATTTCATAATGTTTTTTTATGTTCAAAAATATTCACTGAAAATAAATGGAAGCGCAACTTTGTTTAGCCCATAAAGCTATAGTTACTACTGTAAATCTCAAGTTTGGAACTCGAGTCTAGTTTCAATGACCTAGAACATCACAAAACTAAGAAACAATGACTGCTAACCTTCCAAAAGGTTCATTAAACATATTTGAATACATGTCGTAACCTTATGAAAGATATTGTTATAACTGTCAATCTGAAGTTCTGAAGTCAAAAACATTTTGGATAACCTAGAGAATTGCAGAGGGATAGAAAACTGTTCAACGTTCATCAACGTTTGTCATTTTAATAATATGTAAGTGTATGTACAATATTCTGAAACAACGCTTTACACTATTTATAGGTCATTTATTTTTTTATTTTTGAATCAGTTCTAGATCATTAAAAAGGCCTTAAACTCATATGGTATTCATTTTTTTCCAGATAGAAGAATTGATGTAAAACAAATTTGCCGGAGACAGTGTACACTTTTATTTAGGCTGTGGTTTTATACAGCCATTTTACTTTTAGGGTCATACATAACCCCTTGGGACTGAAGGGGTTAATCGGCGTTGTGGGCATTGTTCGGCATTTTTCATTGTGTCATTAGGTTGGATAACATCGAAATTGGATTCAAACACAAAATCAATGAAAAACTTTTTTTTTTTCTAGGAAATATCTTTTGACAATTTGATCGTTTTGTGTTTTCCTAATGGAGCATAATAGGTAGTTATTTTTTAAAACCTGTTTTTATCCAGGAATGATGAAATCTAATCCTTCTTACGAACATCAATTTATGATATTATCCATGGTCACTGACCACGGAGGGCTCTGATAACTTATCACCATATTAGTAATGTGGTTCTAGGCATTTGATTTGGCCACCAATGAACTCTCGATAACCAAAACATTATAGGTTTTGGGTCAAGTTTGAAACTGGCCACTTCCTCTGAGCTACTCAAAAATATATGCGCCTAATGTGTTCTACATTTGATAGTGGTAGTTATGGTTCAGTCTATACATTTTCATTTTTGTACAAACCACATCATCAGTCCTGGGATTTTTGGCATAGGACTACGTCTTTGTTTTCAATATAGGGGTACACGTTGCGAGTAAGAAAATTTGGAGCGTCACGAAATATGCTTAGGTTTTGAAAATTAATAACTAATTCATTTCATGACCAATTTTCAAAATCTGCACCAATCTATCTGAAATATTTCAACGCATCAGTTTTAATAATAATTCATTGTCCAGTGAACAAGCGAACGGTGCGGTTCGTTGTGTACGCTCTCCGTTGCTTTGGAAGTTTGTCACGCGTTGTTTCCAAGTGCAGTTTTTTTTCTCTCGATAGTGTCCTCATCGCAGTTGATATCGAGTTTTGCTTTTTCTGAAGAAGAAAACGTGTGTTAATCAGTGCAACGACGCTATTAATTGCAATTAGCAATCGAAAAGCCATATTGCTCCGCATCTATTCACGGCACGCACACCAGCAGTCTATCGTGTGTAGCGTGCAATCGTTCATCTGCCAACCACCACCGACCAGCGTCTTCATCATCGTCATCATTTTCATCATCGCTGAGCTCCACATCTAGCCCGTACAAGCGGCCACACATCGTCGCTCGGCAGCAGTAGCACATTCGTTGACCGGCTGCAGCAGATCAGTGATACATATAAGATAAGTTTTTGTTTCTCCTGAATACATTATAATTTAATTTTGAGTTAGTGCGTGTGTGTGTGAGAGAGTGTTTTTAGCTTTAGTTTGTTTTTCTGTGTTCGATTATTTTTAATTGCGTGAGGGTTTGAGCGTCATAAACTCCCACGTGAGAGCCATGGATGATTTGTCGGAAGACGAATCATCTATGGCGCGAAATGATGGGGTAGCTCATAAGGTTACCCGATCACGTGCTTATCCAGATGGTTCAGCTGGTCCATGGGTTGTCTTCTTTCAGCCCAAAACGAAACCTCTTAATGTATATCAGATCTCCAACGATCTGACGAAGCGATTCTCGACCGTGACCGAGATAATAAAAGTGAGACCGAATAAACTTCGGGTCGTTGTGTCCAACCTTAAGCAAGCTAACGAGATTGCTGTCTCTCAGCTTTTTACACTCGAGTATCGGGTGTATATCCCAGCTCGGGGTATTGAAATTGAAGGTGTGGTCACCGAAACGAGTGTGAACCCTGAGATCCTGCTGAAACAGGGGGTTGGTCGATTTAAGAACCACCTGCTTTCTCCAGTGAAGATACTGGATGTGATAAGACTTGGCACAGTATCGATCACTAAGGGTGAAAAGAAGTTTACACCGTCAGACTCGTTTCGTGTGACCTTCTCTGGCTCAGCCCTCCCTCAATACGTCGAGTTGGGAAAACTTCGACTACCTGTGCGGTTGTTCTTACCTCGGGTCATGACCTGCCAAAAATGCCAGCAGATGGGACATACGACCTCCCATAGGCACGCTGCTCCAACTGCGGGGAGAAACACGATGATGGCGCCTGCGCAGACAGCACACCAAAATGCGCTTTCTGTAAGGGAATTCCTCCTCATGCTCTCTCGTCGTGCCCGGCGTACAAACAACGCGGGGAACAATTGGAACGCTCGCTAAAACAGCGTTCCAGGCAATCTTTCGCCGAAATGGTGAAAAAAGCTACACCATCACCCGATGCCAATACAAATCCCTTTGCTCCTCTGTCAGATGACGAGTCTGACTTTGATTTGGCTGAAGAGGGAACATCGTGCAGTTTTCCGGAAGGTGCCCCACGGAAGCGAAGACGCGTCCGCCCACGGAAAGTTGCTGAAAAGAAGCCCGATACCAGCATGCCTACTTCAAAAAAAGGTGGGAAAAAGGAAAATCCAATTCCTCCTGGTTTTCGTAGTACTAACTACACCCAGGACTTTCCATCTCTCCCGGGGACATCCAAAAGCCCTGATGCCCCGCTTTTAAGAACAGCAGCCCCCTCCTCAAGCGGGCTGTTCTCATTTGATAACATTGTCGAAGGTATCTTCAAGTACCTTGAAATTTCTGACCCTCTCAAAAGCATTGTATTGGCAATGCTTCCCACAGTGAAGACTTTCTTGAAGCAATTGACAATTAAGTGGCCCCTCCTTGCAGCTATCATTTCCTTCGATGGATAATTTTCCAAATAAGGTCAGGGATTTGATCACTGTTCTGCAGTGGAATTGTCGAAGTTTTGTTCCTAAATTGGAATCTTTCAAATTTTTGGCTCACAATACCGGTTGTGATGCATTTGCTATTTGTGAAACATGGCTCTCTCCCGAAATCGATCTTCCGTTTCATGATTTCAACATTATTCGTCTTGATCGTGAGGATTCACGAGGAGGAGGAGTACTTTTGGGGATCAAAAAGTGCTACTCCTTCTATAGAGTGAATTTTCCTCCTATTCCAGGTATTGAAGTTGTCGCATGTCAGGCTGTTATTAAAAATAAAAGCCTTTGCATTGCTTCCGTTTATATTCCTCCTAGAGCCTCAATAAACCAAAAACAACTTTCAGATATTTGTTCGGTTCTTCCTGCTCCGCGGTTGATCATGGGAGATTTTAACTCTCACGGTACAAGCTGGGGAGAACTGTACGACGAAAACCGGTCTTCCTTGTTATATGACCTCTGTGACAACTTCAATATGACACTTCTTAACAATGGAGAAGTAACACGTTTGGCTGGTCCATCCTCAATTGGCAGTAGATTAGACCTCACACTTTGTTCGAATTCATTATCGTTGGATTGCACATGGGATGTGATTCAAGATCCCCACGGTAGTGATCACTTGCCCATAAAAATTTCGATTGCCACCGGGTTCAATCCGTCGGAATCCATCAACGTCGCGTATGATCTTACCCGTTACATCGATTGGACAAAGTTCAGGACAGCAGTAGAGGAAGCCGTAACGACGGTAGAAGAGCTTCCACCGCTGGAGGAATATAACTTCCTCTCCAACCTGATCTTAGACAGCGCGCTTCAAGCTCAAACTCGACCAGTTCCAGGAACGTCATTTCGTAGGAAACCTCCTTCTCCATGGTGGGATCAACAGTGCACCGAGGTTTACCGTAAAAAGTCCGACGCGTTTAAAGTTTTCCGTAGACGTGGAATACCTGAGCACTTCGAAGTATACACGGCTCTCGAACGCGAACTTAAGAGTCTCATCAAGGCCAAGAAACGCGGTTACTGGCGAAGATTCGTGGACGGGCTATCGCGCGAGACGTCGATGAGTACTCTTTGGAACACGGCGCGAAGATTGCGTAACCGAACTACGAACAACGAGAGCGAAGAGTACTCGGACCAATGGATCCTCAAGTTCGCGCGAAAAGTTTGTCCAGATTCTGTGCCGGCACGGATGATTCCTTCGATAGATGAGAACAGCCAACCTTTTTCAATGGTAGAGTTCTCTCTCGCACTCCTTTCGTGTGGCAATACGGCTCCAGGGGCTGATAGGATCAAGTTCAACTTGCTTAAGAACCTCCCAGACGTCGCTAAGAGGCGCATGTTGTACTTGTTTAATCAGTTTCTGGAACTCAACATTGTACCGGATGATTGGAGACGGGTGAGAGTTACAGCCATTCAAAAACCTGGTAAACCCGCGTCTGACCACAACTCCTATCGACCCATCGCGATGTTATCTTGTATTCGAAAGTTGTTGGAGAAAATGATCCTCTTCCGTCTGGACAAATGGGTTGAGACGAACAACCTGCTTTCAGATACTCAATATGGTTTCCGTAGGGGTAAGGGAACGAACGACTGTCTCGCGTTGCTTTCCACAGATATTCAGTTAGCTTTTGCTAAAAAAGAGCAAATGGCTTCTGTGTTCTTGGACATAAAGGGGGCAACGATTTTGTCGGTTAGCGAATACGGTAGTTTTTGTTTTCAGTCAGCGGCTCGGTCGCACATCATAAAACTGGAACGTATTCAATATCGGTGTCTTCGTATCGCGTTAGGTTGCATGCACTCGACTCACACCATGAGTCTTGAAGTGCTGGCCGGCATGTTGCAACTCTCGTATCGGTTTACAGAGTTATCTCTCCGGCTCCTCACCAGGTGTGAAGTAATGAACCCCCAGGTAATCGAAAATTTTGAGAAGCTTCTCGAGTTGAATCCTCAAACTCGCTTCATGACTTTGTACCATTTGTACATAACACAGGATGTCAGCCCTTCGCCGAACATTTCCAATCGTGTTTGCTTCTCCGATTTCGACAATTCGGTTCATTTTGATTTATCCATGAAGCAGGAGCTTCATGGAATCCCAGAGCATCATCGTCCTATGATTGCTCCGGTGATATTTGCTGCAAAGTTTGGCCAAGTTGATTCCACTAAATCGTTCTTCACTGACGGATCATTGATAGAGGAGTCAGCAGGCTTTGGTATATTTAATGAAATTTATAGCGCCAATCGTAAACTTCAAGCTCCTTGTTCCGTATATGTCGCTGAATTAGCGGCAATACACTTTACGCTAGAAATTGTTGCCTCACTAACACCGGATCAGTACTTCATTTTCACGGATAGTCTCAGTTCTATAGAGTCTATTCGCTCCTTGAGGCCGGTAAAGCACTCCTCGTATTTTCTCATGAAAATACAGGAGCTTCTAAGTGCTTTATCTTCGCGTTATTTTATCATCACCTTTGTATGGGTCCCATCTCATTGTTCAATTCTGGGCAATGAGAGAGCGGACTCGCTGGCAAAGGTGGGCGCTATAGAAGGCGATATTTATGATCGACAAATCGCCTTTAATGAATTTTTTACTATTTTTCGTCAACAGTCACTCGTCAGCTGGCAGTTTAAATGGAGTAAAGGAGATTTGGGGCGATGGCAACATTCTATCATCCCAAAGGTGTCGAAGAAATCTTGGTTTGGAGGGATGGATGTGGGTCGAGACTTCATTCGTGTGATGTCTCGCCTCATGTCCAATCATTATTCTTTGAACGCTCATTTATACCGTGTTGGGCTGAGCGACAGCAATCTCTGTGAATGTGGACAAGGTTACCAGGACGCAGATCACATTATTTGGTCATGTGCTGAGCATCGTGGAGTCAGATCGGAGCTTTATGATTCCCTTCGGGCTCGAGGTAGACAACCAAATGTACCGGTTCGAGATATTTTGGCTATACGTGATCTGGAGTTTATGAAACTCATTTATGTGTTTTTGACTAACATTAGCCTTAGATTGTAGTTAGTTTAACCTGTATGTTTACTTTAAGTTTTTTTTTCTCTGTGTTTGTGTGTGTGTTTTTTTTTCTCATTCTCAAAAATGTTAAAGTCAAAAGAAAACCTAAAGTTGTATAGTTATAAGTTTTTATCCAATTCCGAATTTAAAATAAACGTGCTTTGTAAACCACACTTCAAATTCCCGCCTATCTTCCCATCCATACAATTGTTATTCCTATTAACCTCGAGACGGCCGCGAGTAATCGGTTCTATCCCCTTAACATTAGTTTTAAGATAATTGATGTATATAAATATGAAAACTTGGCTCTGTAAAGTTGATTCGATTGAGCCTGTACAAATAAATGATTTAATAAAAAAAAAATAGTTAATATGAAATGTGTAAAAAGAGAAAAAGAAAAAGGAGAATAACAGATATAGCTGAGTGTTTTTGGGGAGGGGGGGGGGGGCCAAGTTCAATCGTGAACCATGTTTCTCCCTCCGTTAACTAAATCCGTCCTTTTCAGGACGATCAAATCAGTTTGCCAACTAAAGAGTTTGTTTCGTTGAATTTTTCTCTTGTGCTGTTTGAAATTTCCATTACCACGCCCTGGCTGAACATGGCATTGCTTTAGAGGCCGCGTCCCGGAGTTAATGACAAAGCGCGTTGAACAACCAAAGAACGAAATTCTATAACGGGTAATTCGAGCCGAACTGCAACGTCAGACCGATCATGTGTACAGATCTATACTATAGAGGGTAGTTTGAGTTCGTTGTAGTTCCTAGTTGTGCATAGTGGATTATTTGCTGGTGGCTTATTATAAATATGTCATAGAATGATTTAGTATTGAACACAACCAATAACTAAATAACTTGTTTGAAGTTTGCTTATTTGTAGTTGCTGCTTGCTATTTGCTGGCATGTGATGATTTCCCTTTCACAGTCATCATTTTCTTACAACTAGTTGTTTAATGCTGGTAATGTTCTCTTCAAATTCCAATAAGTGCTTGAAAGTGTTCTTGGAAAGAGTCCCTACCATTCGATAGGAATCAAATAATGTTGAGAAATCTAAGTGAAATGTCGCAGCATATGGAGAACGGAACCGATTTGAACAGCATATGGCCTAGCTTCCCGACTGAAAAAGTGTATTTTGATATCATATGTCATACATATTATTGGGCTGCAAAATGATGAGTAGACACCTGGGATGGAGCGTGCGTCCCCGCAACATAGCACTGGTCCTCACAAGTTCCTACCCCATGCTTCCAAGGGTCAAGAGATGACAAAGACCTCCAGCCGGTTGCATAATTAGCTGGTAGTGCAGCCTGGGCACTGTTGTCCTTCTGACTTCAGCTAGATTGAGGAGGTGCGCTCCGAGCGTCTGTCCACCAAGGAGGTGCGGCTCACACAGTGTCTGTCCTGGCATCCAGCGGCTGAGTGGGAAACGCTGTATTGCGTCAATTATACATTAGGTGGCAGCCGCACCAAGGCGATGTAGGCAGCGTGACCCGGTAAAGTAGCATGCTGAAATCTTACCCTATCACGAAAAATGGAAGTATTCTTTATACGGTATATAATTTCAGATCATCCATGGAATTCCCAAGTGTTGTATAATAATTTTGAATTGTTTTCTTCCCCCGTGGCTATGATAATGAAAGTCCGTCAACAATTGCAGCAGGATCAGTAGACATGCAGACATTACAAATATAATTGTTATTATCATTTTATATTATAACATCCCTTCACAATATTATTCAATGCTATTTTCAGCTTCACATTTGCATCGTTGTAAGTTTTGGCCCACCTAACTCACGTTGTGTATTTGAAAAGATGGTTTTTACATTTTTTTACGACAAATGCTACAAAAAAAAAATTCGTCGTCCAAATTAGTTAATTCAAAAACTAACATTGTTTATGATCCTACATTTTCTATTTTACAGACATAAAGAATCATTTATGGGACCAGTAGGAAAAAAGAGTTATCGGAGAATTTCCTGTCATTCATTTTAAATTTTTTGTTTGTTTTGGATTTATTGTGTTTCCGTTTTAGGGCAGTAATCATACTCGTATGAAATTTATTTGCCTAAATTTTCTTTGCGATTTTGCTAGGATGCCAGGTGATCAACTTTATTTCATTATATCACGTTGGAATTTTCGCTATTTCAGAGTTTCAATCATCGAACATCGCAGCTGAAGAGGCAAATAGCGGCATTTAATTATTATATGTACATTATGTAGTATTTCTTTACAACATCGTATTATTTCCATCATATCATGACCTTCACATGTTCATGCAACAAACCTGATTTAGGCGGTATCTGGCTTAAACACGAAACAAACTTTCAATTTATGACATGCAGCATTCCTTATATGTCCAGTATATAACGCAGACAATTACAGCTGTGGTAGGCTTTTGAAAATTACGGAATCTGTGGTAGGCTTTTGCACTTATTGCTGAATGTATTTTTCATTTCCGGTTTGCAAATGGACTTTTTACCAATTCTGAGCTGATTTGATTCATGCAGCGCTGTGTGCCATTTGGCTAGTGTTTGATTTTACATTTCAAACTTTGTCATTACTTGATCATAACTCACAATATCATTATATTTGGTAATATTGTTTTATTGACTTTACTTCAAAGATGATCAAAACATTACTTATTGTTTTTTGCTCATTTATCTTTAACTCCCTTCCATTAAAATCTTCCCATTTCTAACTCGGTAGCAATAACTAATAGGTCAGCAAAAATAAAAGCGGATTGCTATTTTAAAATCAGCATCAAGTAGCAAATAGTGACCATGGCAACAGTAAATTAAAATGTATATATGTTTGTAAAATTTCAATAGATTTAACAAAACTTTTTCAGGATACCTCAAATCAAAATTTTGGTGAAATGCTGCTATCGCTGAACACGAACGAAAACGTGCTTAAGCGCGAACCACAGAACTCTACACTTTAACATTTTATAACATTTCTTGCATTTCAGGATCAACCGAATGAAGATCATATATTATACATACGAATGCTTGTAGTATTTTTCATTTACATAAATATATACACCATTATATAAATATTTCATGGGAATGAGAGGGACCATCGGGTGCCCTATTGAAGCACTCTTGATAGGGAGAGTGGGTATGCCAACTCCCCATTGCTAACAGTTTGTGAATAGAGGGCGGACTCTTCTCCCCGCCCATTGGGGCATCTTCATGTTAGATAGCTTGCTCTTTTGACCAATTGTCCAGTCTTGTTGTTGGAAGGAGATTCTTTATATCCCTGTGGATACGTATAAGTGATGTTGCATATCAATCCACCCAACCCCTTTTTGGCCCTTCATATAAACGGCATGATTAGGATAATCAGTGGTTATTAAAGCTTGATCAAGTCTAACAGAGGGGAGAACCCTTTGCTGTCGGACTTAGTTTCCGTGCTACAATGGGTGGTAGTACATATCATACATCATCATCATACATATGTCATACATATTATTTCCAGTGAAAGCAAGATGTATGAATGTAGATATCAAGACAATTGCCAAAACGTGCAAATAGTCGGTGTATCAAAAACTACCGTTTGCCGAATTATGGCGGAATATCAGGCGGGAAATTTTTCACCCGGTAAAAGCACTGGCAGGAAACGAAAACTTGGTGATCGACAACAGTGGACCTTAAAACGGATTGTAAAGGCGGATAGGAGGATTTCGGCTGTAAAAGCCAGCAAATGTTTCGAAGAGGAAGCACTGGTGGAGGAATGTAGTCTATTTAGACGAATCTCTTTCACGCTCTTCCCAACAACCGGGCGAGTGTACGAGTGCCGGTCTCCAGGAGAGTACGACAAAGATTGCTTGCATGGATCTGGTCCTGGCATGGAGTTGGTCCAATTGTTACCGTAAAAGGCAAAATGAAGGCTGAGCACTACAGGGCCATATTGAATGAGCAGGTATTTCAACTTTTTGTGACGTACACTACAAAGAATTATCAATTTAATTACAACTAGGTGCTTCCCATGAAGCGATCCACATTCCCAGAGGGGAACGTCGTCTTCCAGGATGACAACGCTCCAATCTATACAGTGAAATCCATTAAAAAGTGGTATGAGGACCACGCAAGTGATTTCGATCACCTTGAGTGACCTGCTCAGTCACCGGACATTAACATCATTGAACCATTATGGTCAACAATGCAAGCAAGGATTCGGAATGTTTTCCCACCCCTTCTTCCTTCAAGGAATTGGAGAAAACTTTGATCGACGAGTGGTATAAAATACCACTGGACGTCATTCAAACCCTCTACAGCTCCATCCGCAGGCGGATTTAAGCCGTCCTGGAAGCGGATGGAGGACCAACTCCCTACTAATAAAACCCACTCTTCCCTATACTCAATCGAATTATTGCTTGCATATCCGAACCAAAGCTAAATGAAATGATCCTCTGAGGTACCAGGATTCAGGATGTGTTATGAATGTTATCCATAAAAAATTCGGGAGTGGTTAATGTAGCCAATGGCTTCCTCAAGTCTATTAAAATCCTAATTTTGAAAAATCATGAAGAAAGACCTGCCGCACGGCATATTTTGGAGTGAAATCGTAAATGGCCTCTACTACAGCTTTTCTCGGGGACGTTTCGGTGGTTCCGAGAGTGCTCAATGTATCCAATGGCCTTCTGAAGTTTATCAATATCATAATTATGAAACATCATGAAGATAGAGCTGCCACGCGGCATGTTTTGGGATAAATACCTAACTGGTTATTTCTACAGGTTCCCCCGGGGACATTCCGCAGGTTCTGGGAGTGGCCAATATGGTCAAGGATTAAAAAAAAAACAAGAAGAAAGAGCTGTAACATGCCATGTTTTGAGTAAAATAAAGAGTTAACCCTTCATCAGAATCTGTTTCACGGAAATGGCCATATCTCGGTCAATTTAAAGCCGATTCCTGTAATCAACATTTCATTTGCTTGGAAAAAGTTTTGTTTTTACGTGTGTTTAGTGAAAAAAATTGTTTGACAACGGCATCTTGTACAAAACCTCATCACAAATTCAATATGTGAGATAACCTCTCCAGAAACCCGGAACAACTCCGGTGTCTGGAGGCCAGGGCCAATTATGTTACCGAAATATATAAAAAAAAATTTCAGTCATATGTTTCTTAGTGAAATCAAATCGGATTATATTTCATGAAGTTAGAGCACTATAAAATTGATCCAAAATTTGCCTGTCCCAATCATTTTGTCTATCCCCTGTATTCTATCCAAAAGAAAATATTGGGTTAACATCAAGCAGAAGCATAAAAAGAGTAACAAAGTAATTTAAAATGCTGCATAGATAGAACAGAAGAGCCAATTGACAAACAAAATGTTCAAGAAACGCAAATGGGTTTTTGACGAAAAATTTCCATTATTGTTTCATCAGAAGCACCATTAAATAATCTAGGGACTGTTCGTTAAAGAAAGTGGACACCAGGCAAGTATTTATTTTCGAACAAATTCCTAAGTTTTCCTTCTGTTAATGAAAACCAACATACATATGACCGAGTTCACGTCATATTGAATATTTACATCTCAATTCTGAATAACACTTGGACTTTTCTCTTGATACCTCACTCCGCACAAATTTCTCCATAACTTTTTGTTGTGCTGCAGACCAAATTTCCTTGAAGCTGTCAACAGAGCTTGCTAATCTTCTATCTGTCTCAAGATGCTGCTTAATTATTGCCCAGTATCTTTCGATAGAACGCAGTTCAGGGCTGTTTGTGGGATTTTGGTATTTTTCGATTAAAATCGACTGTTTTCGTCTTGAACACCTCCAACGTTGCAAAAGCGTAGTGAGCAGATGCCAGATCTGGCCAAAACAATGTAAGGTCAGTATGCTTTCGGTAGATGGGCAGAAGCCGTTTTTTGAAGCATTCTTTTTTGTAATTTTGCCCGCTGATTGTGCCCGTTGTGAAATAAGAAGAACTCTTCGAGCCACAGGAGCTTGCCACACCAAAACCTTTCTCCCAAATGTTCAACGTTGAAAAATTGCGGCCCCGGAAGTTTCGATTCGGATGTATCAGGCACATCTTTCCTCTGCTCAGCGTTGAAAACATTACCGTATTTTCGAAACAGTTTTCTGTGAATCCGTTCTTTTAGGTGCTTTCTGCTTCTTGTAGGTTTTGATATTGTTGCGCCTTTTTGATATTCTGCACAGTTCCGACGCTAATGTCCATTTTTTTGGCAATATCGAACGGCACACAGTTTTTTCGATTTCAAAAGGCGTCCCACTGCCAGCTCCTTTTTCTGGTCCGATTCCCCCTTTTTACGTCCAGATTTTGGTAAATCTTCAAAAGAACACGTTTCAGCAAGCTTCTTGACAATCTTGAACACTGCAGATTTAGTGCACTTCACGTTTTTTGCCAGTTCTCGAAATTTTTGGAAAACAATTTGTGCAGAATTCATCGAGTTGAAAAGTTGATCAACCCATCGTTCGATATTTCTCTTTTTTTTTTTTGATTTTCAGATGTTTTGCCAAAGTAATGTCACAATTTTTTGTTAAGTTTTAACCATAAACCATCGATAAACAGGTGTCCAATTTCCTAATGAACAGTCCTTACTTTTTAATTTTAAAACAAACTGTAGTAAATAATATTTATATCGACTTAACATCTTGAATTTGTCTTACCAGTTCCAAGATACAGCTGATCTCATTGATCAAGATTTGAAATGACTTTAACTTTATCCCACAGTTCTAGTTCTGCATGACAATTTCAGTTCTCAGCTAGAAATATGAAACCTGTTTTCATCACGCTGTTACTAAGGAAAGATGTTAGAGAAAAACTTAACGAGCGTTAATGACACATCCCGTCAGAAGCAATTATAGAATCTGAACCGAACTCGCACCGTAACCGATACGCATAAGTTGTTTCCTGTGACTCCCAATTGATTCTCGCTGAATCGGAATACCCTCTGAACCAAATAAAAACAAATTTTGGTGCCTACTGGAAGAAGGGTTGCTTCGAATCTCTCTCACCCTGTATGCATCTGAAGGATGGGTTTACTGTCGATCCGGATCGGAGGTATCATCAGCGGCGTGACGTGACACATCTGGGAAATGCTCCAATCTCTCTTCCTTTCTTCGTCGTATTTCAACTTAATTACAAATTCAGATATCTAATCCCTCCTTGCTGGCAAAGATCCTGAAGGGAAAAATCATCAACCCTATCAAAAAGCAACTTACATATATGGTAAGCACAGCACATAGCATAAAGGAATGATTCACTCATAATGAGAAGCTTCTCGGAGAACTCCGGCAGCTCCAAATTAATTAAAATCGAAGCCACCTATTCATTCCGTGATTTTCCACTCCGATGATTTGGTTACTGTCGGAGCGAAATCGTAGCGTGATTAAGCTCTCGCTGGTTTATCCTTAGCTTCAAAGCGAAGAAATTACACTTCAAGAAAAAAGAATCTTTGTCCGTAAAGAGGATGGGTGCAATAATTAAGAGTGATTGAGACATTTCCAATCGGTCCCAATTACCACCGTGAAGAGTTCGTGTGGCTTCGGGCAGTGGCGCAATACTGAAAGCTAAATTTCCAAACGTTAGGCTGAGCTGCACAGATGTTACAATAGATTCTTTCCAGGAGGGTAATGATACGCACTGTTTCACTTTTATGGTCGTTTTGAGCAGTGAAGATGTGCTACGACGCCCTATCATGTGAGAACCTTCGCCTATTGGTGGCAGATGATGCACCATCCTTCCGTCCTTCCTGCCTTCCTCCTATTCGATCCCAGGTAGGAACAAATCCGGTGAGGATAAACCGCCAACCACGTCTCGTTCTAGCAGGAGATTGGGTAGGAGGAAGTGCGTAAGGTACTGGAAAGAATTAATGACGGCATGTAATTACGTTTAAACATACACTCGTAAAAAAGGAGCGTCGGGAGGAGCCTTTCTACTTCTGTAAGAGGGATGAGAAAACATGCTTGAAAAATGAGATGGCGCTTTAGAATGTTTCTTTTTATCGTTTTTTTTTTTCGTTTTCAGGGTTGAGCGGAAAAAGGGACCCAAAGCGAAGGACTGTAACGAAAGACCCATGGGCGTAAAGTTGAGAGTGCTGTGGATGGTTAATGATGGGTGTTTTATTGTATTAATATTTCAGTAGCTAAATGATCCGTGTAATGAATGAGCGGTAAGGATTCGTGACGGTTTTTGCCACGATAAAAGGAAGGATTCAAGGTGTAACCCCAGGTTAACTGATGATGCGGCATCCGAAAATCCTCGCCTAAAGGGTCCAAAAGTTTACAAATATGGTGATTTTTTATCTTTTAAAGCACCTGCCACCTGAGAGCTAACTGTTTTGGTTCACCTAGGCTGGTGAAAATCCGAGTTGAAAATGTGCCACGAAATTATTCTAAGATTGAAAATAGCAAAGCAGGTGTAGTTTTTGCGGTAAAGAGCCGGTGTTTTAATTTTCTCTCGTGAGTGAAGTCGGGGGCCTGTTTTTCATTTTAGCATTAAGGTTTGAGTCATTTAATATCTGGACGCACTGTGACGCAAGGTGACTCGGGATGCAACAAAGATGAAGAACAAAATTACTGCTCGGGTTAGCCAACAGAGTGTCCAAAATATGACAAGTGGTAATCAAAGAAAAGTTCGAGATTTCATCAAAACCAAATCTGAACTTTTTCTAACTTTTTAGTTAATTTTCCTTTAAAGTGCAATAAATATCCTTTATTTTTAGTACCCGAAATTTTTAATTCATTTACTTGGTTTCGAGAAAGATCAGTTTTTTTTGCGTCCAGGCATTAAATGACTCAAGCTATAGGCAGCTGGCAACTAAGCATCCGAGGGCTAATCAGCCGATTAGTAGGCAGCCTAGCAATCCGCACATTGAACTGCCTTACATAAGGTAGTATGGTGTTTGAATGTCTCTTTCCAAGTTGTGAATTGGTATAGATCGATATTTTGAACTATTTCAACTTGTAGCGGAAAACGCAGGAATTAGATTACTTATATTTGATAGTGAAGTTGATGTCAGTTTTCGATTTTTTGGACATTTTTACATAAAATAAAATTATTTTGTCTTGGTTATGTTTTTATATGGTCTGATCTATTGAAATATTCATAATTTATTGGGGGAAAAGAGCTAAATCTGCCATTTTCTGCCGGTAATGGGTTGGCACCGTTGAATTTTCCGGAATTTGTTACATAAGATTCCCTGCAGCTGCGTAGAGAACAATGACGAGGAGTTGTAACACAAGTCTCGGGACCAGCGAGATTTCGTCCATTGAATACGCCCTCGATCTCTAAATAAGTAGCTACAGCGCCACCTCCTAAGAAGACTACTCGTCGAGGTTAGTTTGCTCGGCAGAAACAACCTCAGGGTGGGTTTAATTATAGCAGAGACCTATGTTTAAGGTATGGGCGATTCAACAGATTGAAACCCTATGAGGGTTGGAGATCTTCCCGAAAAATCTACTTCCAAAGAAAAAGAAACCCGTGGTAACCGTCTTCTTACCGACTCACTACACTACAAGCCACGTTTATCATCACTGGAGAACCCCTTGATGTTCAAATTTCCCCTACCGATCCTGAAACGTGAGTGCGATGGCTGTTTTCCCAGGCAGCCACACATAGAGTAAATGTTTTGAATGACTCCACAAAGACTACATGGAAACGACGCGAAAATATGAGGAATCTAGTCAACCGATATTCACAATAAAGGGTGATACGGTCAAAATTTTGTCAAGGGAAAACGCGTGTAAATCGGTGAAATCGTTTATTTAAAAAATCAAATAAAATTTCTTTTTCAAGTTCAATTAGTATAAAATTCAGGAAAAATATTCAGTTAGGCTTCCGCTTTTCCAAATCCGAATTGCCGGGCCTTACGCTTGACCCCTGCCATCAGATTTTGTACAGCCACCTTGTCCACCTTCTTCGCCGCAGAAAGCCAGTTTGCCTTGAACTGCTGCTCGTCCTTAGCAGTTTTTTTGGTCTTCTTTAGGTTCCGCTTGACAATAGCCCAGTATTTCTCAATTGAGCGGAGCTCTGGCGTGTTGGGAGGGTTCTTGTTCTAGGGAACCACCTGCACGTTGTTGGCGGCGTACCACTCCATGGCCTTTTTACCGTAATGGCAAGATGCCAAATTCGGCCAAAACAGTACGGAACAACCGCGTTTCTTCAGGAAAGGCAGCAGACGTTTATTCAAACACTCTTTCACGTAAATTTCTTGGTTGACAGTCCCGGAAGCTATGAAAATGCTGCTTTTCAAGCCACAGGTATAGATGGCTTGCCAAACCAGATATTTCTTTGCGAACTTTGACAGTTTCGTGTGCTTGAAAATATCTGCTACCTTTCCCCTTCCTTTTGCCGTATAAAACTCCTGTCCCGGAAGCTGCTTGTAGTCGGCTTTGACGTAGGTTTCGTCGTCCATTACCACGCAGTCAAACTTCGTCAGCATCGTCGTGTACAGCCTCCGGCATCGCGCTTTGCCCGTCGTATTTTGTTTATCATCGCGATTTGGAGTCACTACCTTCTTGTAAGTCGATAGTCCGGCTCGTTTTTTGGCTCGATGCACGGTTGTAGACGATACACCGAGCTTATTTGCGGCATCTCGGAGAGATAGGTTAGGGTTTCGCTTGAAACTACCGGCAACTCTCTTTGTCGTCTCAGCGGCTTCCGGTTTTCGATTTCCCCCCGATCCAGACTTCCTGGCTGTCGACAAACGTTCCCCAAACACTTTAATTACATTTGTAACGGTTGATTTGGCAACTTTTAGCGATTTTGCCAACTTTGCGTGCGAGTAGCTCGGATTTTCGCGATGCGCGAG